>OY743119.1:7800000-8400000 GCA_963555685.1 Acrobasis consociella | reverse complement strand
TACTAGGAACTAGCTACAACCTGGGTTCAAGTCAAACTAAGGAAAACGTTTTTGTCACGGAAAATCTATCGAATATTGCAATTGACAACAAATTGAACATCATTGGAACGGTCATAATCATAATCACAGTAATATTCGTAATTACTTTGTGCTACTGTGTGAAACGGCTTTGTGTAAAAAGTGTAAGAAAATGGATGTTGAAAGAAGTTATCAGTACTTCAACCCTACAGAATATTAAAATTAATACTCGACAACCGCAGCAATCGGTAGCAAAGAGTGCGACGCCCAAAGTTGTGTTTACCTGATATATCGATCACGGTACATTTCATGTTTAGTACATAAGTATTAGATTTAGACATTTTGTACCCATTCGTAGGACGTTCTTTATGTACGTGTCGTATTTACGACGATGCCAAGAGTAGAAAATAAAACAAGTAAGTAAACTGATTGTACTCAATTGTATTTCAAATAGTTTCTAAAAAGTTTCAATCTGTAAACATCGTATTTCAATCAATGGTACTTGTATTCATTTCATTTGATATCACCAGTACATTCGTAACATTGTGTTATGACTGTAGGCGAACCCGATACTTTTGTTATTCAAGTTGTAAATTGCGCGTAAGCAAATAGTTTCTCCGAGACCGGTAGATCACCCGTTTATAACTGTTATTAGCCAATTGTAACGAATGTAATGTTAGTTATGTTTTCAACATTTATCTGTGATGTAAAAAATTTTTTTTTTTAAATTAGGGAAATTATGTAGGTTTATTGTATATGATCCCATGCTGGTCTGGGACTCCCATGCTGGTCTGGGACTCCCATGCTGGTCTGGGAGAAACGAAAAAACTTAGAATGTACCAGCTGCTTCTCTTCCCACGCAGATCGTAAAAGCCGATCGAGGGAATGGGCAAAAATGCAAATCATGTTAACAGGCGATGCGGCTAGCAACCCATCACTGTATTGATTGCTTTTCCATCTTCTCGCCCACCATGACGCTAAAAGTGGCTTTTGGGTCTTGCGGCCCTGGGCTCTGCATAGAGCCGCAAGACCCAAAATGCTCTGTCTGCCCCATTAGGGATAAAGACGTGATAGTATGTATGTATGTATGTATTGTATATGATATGTAAAGTCAGCATTTGACCGCACCACGCGGTCAGTTGTTCCCTGTCTGCCGACTCGGGCTACGATACGAAACACTAGGACAGCGCCCTAGTGTTTCGTATTAGTACCTAAGTACATAACCTAAGTGCCAAATTTGTAATTGTGTCGGGACAATAAAATAGTGAATTGATTTTCTGACTGTGAATTAACGTCCTCACTCCCCTTACACTACACAGTAGTCGACGTACACCCCAAGTGCACCAGCATCACAAAAACTTAAAAACTTGTCCTGTGCATGTTACGGTGCCATATGATTTTTTTATTTGTTGCAGGTCTTGACGGTGGTGACTTTTATAAACGTGTTCAATTTTGACAATTATTACTGCACACGGATGTGGACGACCCCAGTTTTTAGAGTCCTGTGGACGAATGAGTCAAAGTTCACAAAAGAAGAAATTATCAATCTTCATAATTTACACCATTGGGAACAGAAAGAGGTAAACCCACATGTGAAGCGGCAGAAAAGCTTTCAACGAAGATTCAGCAATAATGTTTGGGCAGGAGTAATTGAAAATCAGGTGATTGGACCGCATTACCTGCCTGATAACCTGAATGGCGACAATTACTTAGAATTCTTACAAACAACTTGGCAACTTGCCACTGCTTAACGAAGATACACCCATAATCTTCCAAAATGACGGTTGTCCTGCACATTGACGTTTGAAATCAAGTTTTACCTAAGCAATCGCGTTTGTTTTGATAAGATATTTATGAAATTCACTTTTTAAAATGTCCAACTAATTAGCCTAAGTTGATATTTCATGGGAAGCTATGAAATAAGAAAATAAAACTATCATATTTTATTATGTACCTACAATTTTTTGCACACCAAGTCTTAGTATAAAGACAGCCTATTTTAATTTGTTCAAATTCTTGCACTTTCGGTCTTTACCCGTCTAAATCTCATTGGTAGTGGTGATGGCTAATGCTTGTTCATGCTTTGCAGATCTCTGTGATAAAGAAATATTAAATTATCTAAACTAATCGGAATTCGAAGACGACAGCGGTGATGAATATTCCGTAGATCCCGTTGCTTTTCAAAGCAGTTTTCTAGTTCAGAATCTTCAGACGAAGATTTCGTAAATGATCTTCCACCGTCAGGACTAAATCGACCAAGTCGTTGTAGGGGGCAAAGCAGCAACAGAGGACGGAGTTCTTCAAGAAGAGGTTCCCGAGCACGTGGGCGGAATCCAGGAAGAAGTTTGTCCCATAGAATCAGCGCGTCTTCGTCCTCGAACAACCAATGCGAATGGGAGGAAAAAGATTTTGCACCATCTGGTCCGTATCTTTCTCAACCTAATTATTTACCAATTAATTCAATTACTTACTCTAAATTGGAATATTTTAAACAGTATATCGACGATGACCTTATTAATTTGATGGTCACAAAAACCAATCAAACGTCTATTTTAAAAACTGGCAAATCTATAGCTTTGTCAAACAAAGAATGTAAGACATTTATGGGCATTACTATGTTGATGTCATGCATAAATTATCCTTACATCAGGATGTACTGGGAACAAAAATAGCGTATTCCTATTGTCGCTGATAATATGACGAGAGATCGATATTTCCTTCTAAGAACTACACTAAAAGTAGTGTTTGATCCCGATGTTTCTGATGATGAAAAGGCCCGTGACAAGGTTTGGATGGTTCGACCAATAATCAACCGAATTTTAGAAGGCTGTCACAAGATGGAAAGGACTCAGGACATTTCGATGAAATGATCATTCCATTTACAGGAAAATGCGGGATCAAACAATACTGTCCGAACAAACCTAACCCTGAAGGCTTGAAGGCATTTGTTCTTGCAAATCCAGACGGAATGCTTTGCGACTTAGTCGTTTATCAAGGAGATACGACCTTCCCCGAAGAGTCTGCCGCTGGGTTTGGAGAAAGCGCAGTTATAAATTTGACGAAAACTCTGGTACCTGGCCATATTTTATATTATGATCGATATTTTTCATCTCTCAAATTAGCTCAGGAACCTAATGAAAGAGGTTTTAAATGTGTTAGGACATTAATGAAAAGTAGGATCCCAAAGCCTCTTCAAGAACTATTACCTGAGGATAAACAGTTAAAGAAGAAAGGCAGAGGTTCCAATTCGGTTTACGTTAACACTGATAGCTCCGTTGCCGTCACTAAATGGTTCTACAATAAGGCTGTAGTTCTTATGTCGACAATTTACGCCAGCAACCCTGAAGATGAATGTCGACGGTGGTGCAAAAAAGAAAAAAAATACGTCAACGTAAAGAGGCCGATCGTTGTAAAAATGTACAACAGCAAAATGGGAGGTGTAGATCTAGCGAATCGTATGTTAGCAGTGTGTCCAACTCGAGCAAGAACTACGAAATGGACAGTCCGTTTTATTGCCCACATGTTTGATTTAGCAACATCCAACGCTTGGATTCAGTATAGAAAAACTGAGAGAGAAAGGGATGTACCGTTGAAAAAAATTCAGTCGCTCAGGCAATGGAAAATGGATCTATCGGAATTAATAATAGACAAAAACAATTTAGAACAAGCAGAAGCTATTGAAGAGGAAGAATAAAAACAGTCGCGTAAAAGAGGCCGGCCAGGGATACACCCACTCCCATCCAAGATTCGTCGTCAACATGGAGCTATACATATGCCTACCTTTGAAAGTGTAGTCAACATATGCCGCTTGCCAGGTTGCGACAAAAGAACCACATCGAAATGCACTTATTGTGGAGTAGCTTTGTGTTTGATGTCTAGTCGCAATTGTTTCAAGGCTTTCCACGAACATAATTTTTAATTGATTTAATTATTTTTACCGAAAAAAAAAATGTTTTATGTTCATTTTTTGTTTGCAAGTACGATTTTTATATTATGAATGTCATATATCTGTAGCTAAGAGAAAGAGAATGTCATATATCCGTAACTAAGAGAACGAAGAGAGATTTGCTTTAGTTTTAACCCTTAATTCGACGCCGTGCAGTATACTTCCCATTCAATGAAAAAAAAACTGCTTTAGAAATGCACTGTATATCTATGGATCTAAGTGCTATAATTGAATCCTGATCTATCCAACTAAGTTCTCAAAAATTGGCAACGTGCCTGCATTAACGGGGCGCGGGCAGTCGCCGGCGAGATGGTGGGGAGGAAAGACGTGCTGCGCGGGCTCTCGGTAAGTCGCATTTTATTCATTATTTTAGGCCTTATTTTATTTTAATTTCTTTAAAAACCAAATATTACAATTCCTTTGAAGCAACTCGTACTGTTTTAATTATCTTACTAAGTTTTGTTTAGTTTATACCAAGCCCCCAACTTGTATGTCCAGTATACTTCCCGTTGTCGAATCACTAGTAAAGTAACTGATAAATAATATGTCCAGTATTCTTCCCCTTGTCGAAATAATAGAAAACTAAGTACAAAATTGTATGTCTTGTATTCTTCCCGTTGCCTTATTATTAGAGAATTGACTTTGGTATGTATCTCAAAATAATATTTAGGGATTCTCACATATTATAGCCCCCGACAAAAATGACGAGTTTTTTATGTTTCACGTGTCTATTTGTGTGTGTATATCCTAAATGACTGAACCGATTATGATGCGGGTTTTTGTTTTCTCAGCGGAAAGCAGACTTTCTAGCAGTGGTTCTTCGATTTTTTTTATCAAAGTCGGTTTATTTTTTATTCTGTTTACTTACATCTAAGTACTTTTTGTTTTTCAGAGCTTCAAATCTAGAGGACATCGCTTAGTAGCATTGGTGCCACCTGAAAATGCTCCTTCGGACGTTGATAGTGGTTCTGAACCTGAAAATGATGAGGACTTGTCTGTTCATAGCACTGCAGAGTTGTCCTCCTCACCTTGTCCTTCCATAGATTCTGCCATAGAGCGCATGAATATATTAGACAACTCCGAAAATGAGGCCCAAGATAATACCTCAATCGACAGTGACGAGACTAACGTTGATGGTGATACGCTCATGGAGACAGTAAATACAGATCTTCAAACACAGTACCGTCCTGGCGATAGTGGTGGTCAGAACAACCATGAATTAGATATCGAAGAAAACTTAAACCAAGAGCGAACTCCGTTGACTCCTGTTATTAACAACGTGCTACCACCGACTGGTGAAGTAAATTACAATGCTTTACCTAGTTTAAATTCATTATTGTCGATTCCATCATCAAATGCTAGTCCATCTATTGCTAGTCCATCAACTTCAAGAATAACAAGGCGAAAGAGAAAACAACAAGTACGAGTTGAGCCAAATGCCCAGACAAAAAAGACCAAGAAAACACTCGTTGTGAGCTACAAATGGCAGAAAGGACAATTCAGACATAAGGCTGACATCCCATCAAACGACTTCTTGTTTGATTTAAGGTATGTTGGGGTAAGAGCGGATCGGGGGAAGAGCGGTTAGTTTTAATAACTCCCAAACCAATTATTATTTTTTAATACTGGCAATACAGGCAATGACGCCATGTTGTTGTGTCTCATATTTTAGTCTGCAGTGTTAGTTTCACGCAATAACACGTGTACCGAAGAACCAAAATGTGAAGCTGTGCAATTCTGCGTCGATTTTGTCAAATACGCTCTTTCCCTTGGGTGTGTATCTCAGTATCTAAAAGGAGTATTGATAATCCGGTGAGTTTCTCGTGCTTATTACTCTTGTTTTAATTATAATTTTTAGGTTAGAATAATCAATAACCTATAGTTTAGGTGTTAGTTTGCAATCCGCTCTTTCCCTTATGGGAATAAATTCATCCGCACTTTCCCGGTTTCAAAATGTATAGAAGAAAACAGTGGTACTAAAACTTTAGTATTTCACATGAAATTTCGTTATAAATCTATCGAATGTAATGTACCTACTTACTTATCCGTTAATGACGACCTCTGTGGCGTAATGGTCAACATGCAAGACCGCTGCACAAGGGTTAATTACAAATCCTATCGCCAAAATGAAAATATCAACTTTTTCTGACTGGCCCGAGTCTTGGATACATATGTATTTGCTATGAAATATAGTATCGTTGAGTGAAACATCCTCCACACCAAGCAATTTTAACTCTAATTTGTCAACACAACATGTTGGTATGAAAATTGCCTACCGCATACGAAAACGTATATCTATACTTCTATACTAATATTATAAAGATGAAGAGTTTGTTTGTTTGATTGTTTGCTTGAACGCGCTAATCTCAGGAACTACTGGTCCGATTTGAAAAATTATTTCAGTGTTACATAGCCCATTTATCGAGGAAGGCTATAGGCCATATAACATGTGTATGTACCACGGGCAAAGGCGGGGCGGGCATCTAGTTAAGAATAAAAGATAAATTGGGTGTAAAATTACAGTATTGCCTTCAGTCGTAAAATGTGACTATTTGTTGGTATTCTCAAATTCTTATAAAATTAAAATATTTATTTTTAAAAATATTTATATTTTTTAGGTTCAAAATGCCACGCTACTATATCAGAAAGTCAGAAAGAGCTACTAAATATTCCCAAGAAGATTTAGAGATTGCAGTTGAAAAAGTGAAAAGTAAGGAGCTCACAAATTATGCTGCTGCAAAAATGTTCAATATACCACCTTCTACTCTGAACGACCGAGTTCTTGCTAAAAAAGGTTTGAAAAGTGATACCATGGGTAGACCACCTGCATTACCGATGGAAGCAGAAATGAGGCTGGCTAATTGCTTACGGACGTTAGAGAAATGGGGATTTGGTTTATCCAGAGAAGAAGTACTTGATATAGTTACTGAGTTCATAAAAAAGAATAAATTAAAAACTCCATTCAAAAATGATACACCGGGAGCAGATTGGTTTATTGAATTTAGAAAACGTCATCGATTGTCTATAAAAAAACCACAATCAGTTGAATATTTGCGCAAAAAAATGACAGACCCTTTTATTATTCATAAATATTTTACAATTGAAGGAGTTAAATATTATTAACGATCCTAAGGCAATATGGAATTTGGACGAAACGTCCGTTTGCTTGGATCCGACCAAAACTAAAGTGGTTGGCGGAAAAGGGTTACCGTGCTGTCGAACAACAAACGGCACAGGTAAAGAAAATGTAACAGTGCTTACCACTGTAAATGCAAATGGAGATAAACTAAATCCTTTGATTATTTTTAAAGCAAAATCGATGTATGAAAAGTGGATGGCAACGGAAAAGGAGGAGTATGATTTTGAAATTGCATATGCGGTAACAAAGCGAGGCTGGATGGAGACGGAAGTCTTTTATAATTATATGAAAAATGTTGTTATACCTGCTCTGGGAGTAAAAAGACCTGTTCTGATAATTTACGATGGCCACTGCACACATGTTGATGATGGAGTTGTAGAGTTGGCTCTACAAAATGACATTACGATCCTGAAGTTACCGGCACACACATCACATTTGCTACAACCACTTGATTTGGCTGTTTTTAAGTCATTGAAATCAATTTGTGATAAAAAACTTGTAAGATGGCAACGTAAAAATGTTGGCGCAAAATTGCAAAAACAAGAGTTTTTAGAAACGTTTGCAGATGTTTGGCACAATACCAAGCCTGAAGTTATAAAAAATGGCTTCAAAAAAGCTGGTATATTTCCCTACAATGCTAATGTCATACCGATTGATAAATATGAACCGGCAGCTTATAAAAGATGGCTGCAGCATACTGCTGCAAAACAATCATCTAATTTTGTAAACCATGACCCTGCAACTCTAAAACAGTTATGTTTGAATATGATTAATGAGAAATTTGTTCTTGTTCCTACTGAGAATAATTTTGCCGCTCCTTCTTTAGAAGCCGATATTCCTACATTTGATGTGAATTCTCTGAAAATCACAACTGATTTAGGAGCGGTGCTTGAAGAAGCTCCAAAAGTCACCTTAGCACCTATAGTCAACCCAGTTTTCTTTCCCGTTTCAACTGAACTAAATTGTGCCACTGGATTAATCCCTCGACCAAAAAGTACTTCTGGAAATCAATCAAAGTGTCCTCCTGACAATGAAACTCCTTCTGGGATTAATACAGACAAAAACATCGTACCTAATACTTGTAATATTACTTCTGACAATGGATTTGATTATACTCCCATAATGAAGCCTGTTCCAAACATCAAAATAACCTCTTGTGTTTCCATCGAAAATTCAGAACATAAAGCCAATTATATACGCACCTTTGAAGAATTGTTACTTGAAAAAATGCAACAACAAAGTCGCAATGATCCAAAGAAGAATGTTGTGAAAATGAAACGTATAACTAAAGGCGCTGAAGTGATCACACGTACATTGCTAGAGAAGAAAAAAAGTTTAGAGTCTACACTTGATAAGAAAACAGTAAAGAAAAAATCTGAGGTTGCACATGATAAGAAAACAGTGAAGAAAAAAGCTGAGGTTGCGCTTGATAAGAAAACAGTAAAGAAAAAAGCTGAGGTTGCGCTTGATAAGAAAACACAAAAGATAAAATCTGGAAATCCAAAACAAATAAATAAAATTACTACAAAGACATCTGATAGTAATAAAAGTACACCTACAATAATCTCTAACAACGCAGATGATGTTCTTGCAATACCAGGCTGTTCAAATGAAAGGATAAACGGCAAGAGAAAGTCTAAAAAAGTCTGTACCACCGTTCAAGTGAAGAGACGAAGATCTGCATATTCTGAATGTTCAAGTGATACTGAAATTTCAGGCTCTTTAACCTCCAGAGGGCCGCAATGTCACATGTGACATCACTTTAAAATTATTGCGTTCGGCCCCGCGATGTCACATGTGACATCAAGGCTCGCAAGCGATATTTTATTTGATTGCGAAGGAATTATGGTTTAGATTGGTTTGCGATGTTCTGCGACTTATTTCGTTATGAAATTCCCTTTCCAATGACGTATAGAACATCAAAATCTATGGTATGAAAGTGTTATTTTGCGCGGCCGCATACCATCAGCATTTTCTAACAGAAAAATTCTAACGCTCGCCGGACGCATGCCGGACGCACCACGCATACTGTCAGAAATTTCGATCCGGCAGCTTTTTAGCCCAGTCGTGTTGCGTTTGCGGAGACGCGACCTAGCCCAGTCGTGTTTCATCTGTACTTCTATACGTACATTAATTATATTACCAATATGGATGAAAATACGTTATTGTTCTTAGCACGTCTTTTTTTTTAAATAAAATAAATTGGCCGTGCGTGTCGGGCCACGCATAGTGTAGGGTTTCGTAGTTGTAATGCCAACTTTGAATTCATGCCACTAAAAACGTCTAAAACGTATAAACATACGTATCTATTGAATTATTATGAAATTTCCCTTTTCGAGTAAATTTTATAAGTTGATCGCCTATAACTTTTTAATTTGTTAACCCTACTTAGCTCTGATAGTTTTCCTTTAAACTACATTATATTTACTATAGCTGTGATTTTTTTCACGTGTCCATATATAACCGTTTAGCAGATAGATGGGGGGGACATGTGATTTTAACAAAAAAATTCAATTTGAACCTAAATATTTCAGAGACGGATCCCTAAATTGAAAAATGGTGTTCCCAAGCTCACAATATTTTTGAAAGACCTATTCAACGATACCCAACACAATGTGTCTGTACAGTAAAAAAATATTGACTTCCTCTTTACTTGTATGGCAGCTACCCTAAAAAAAAAATTATTTCCATATTTTATTTTACGACTTTTTCGCCATGATTGATATACATATTCGTGCCAAATTACAGCTTTCTAGTCCTTATAGTTTCTGAGTAGGACCGCGGACGGACAGACACAGACAGACAGACAGACAGACAGACATGGCGAAACTATAAGGGTTCCTTGTTTACTACGGAACCCTAAACCGTTGATACTGGGTTCACCCTCTTAATACGACAAGATTACAAGATAGCAATTATGAATATAATTATTTGGCATATTTGCTCCCACGCTAAATCCCTCTGTATTTTATTTTGATCATTTTCGTTGTAGAGATTCTACAAAAAGGGATATTTCTCAACTTCGGCGATCAAATCTTGAATCGTACTCATTTTGCGTCGAGAACGTAGGAACCTAAACAATAACAAACATAAAACAATAGGGGTGACGACAGGGTCCGAAAAGTATGATTTTAATTAGTCCGTCTTTTAGATTATCCAAATAATGGACTCGTATTTTTCAGTGTACCAAAAAAGTAAAAATACACAAAGATACGGAGCGTCAAAGTTCCGGAGTGGGGGTTTGCGATTTCACACTTAATTAAAAATCGTACCCAGCCATGACGTCACGTGAAATTTATATGCGCTGTATCTTTGTCATTTTTGGTTTCTCAGAGAAAAGAAAAAATCGTGTACAATATTTTTTAATAATCTAACCGATGGACCAAAAATATTTTTCCATTCCTCATGCCTATGACTAACACGTGTGCTCCGTGCGGCGGCGTGCCTGACCTGACGCGAAACTGATAGTGTGCGGGGCCTAGTACAAAATGTATGGTAAACACGCCTTCCGCAATTTCTGTCAGAAAAATTCTTACGTCCGGCAACGGTGCGATCCGGCGGACATCAGAAACGGACGGGCCGTTAGAATTTTTCTAACAGTGTGCGGGAGCTAATACAAAATATATGCACGGAGTGCCTTCCGGCGAACGTTAGAATTTTTCTGTTAGAAAATTCTGATGGTATGCGGCCGCGCTTTACCGTACCGAAAAAAAATACATTCTCAGTGTCGAATACTGTCGAACCGCGTCGTCAGCAGTTTGAGCATTGTTTATATAAATCGTTAATTTGTGCTGTTAATGCTGTTTTGAGTGTTTGTGAAGTGTGCGTTCCTATAATATCGTAAGTATTCTGTCGAATAATACTTATATCATATGATTTTGTTTTGTCTTTGAGATTTTATATGCCGTCAAAAATTTGCAGTCGATTTTTTTTGTTGAATCGGCAAAATGATGTTGATAAAGATTACACTAAAATGAACTAAATTAAACAACAAAGGTGCTTGTTACATAGTAAAGTGTTCAGTTTCTCTTAGTTGGGATTATTTTAGCCTAATTCACTGTTATCAAATCATAATTTTCGAATTTCTAACTCATTACGTAAATCATCGCAAATATGACGCCATCTTGAATCGTTTTGAAGACGGCTAGGTACGGAAGGTATCGACATTTGATATCGATAGTGTCGATAATTTTTGGCAAAGTTTTATTTAGTTCAAAGTTATAGTTTGTTTGTTACTGATGTTGGTTTTATGATTTTAGTCATATAAATATTAGATAAAATGATAAATAGATTTTTTATAAATTTGTTTTATAAACATTTTGTTTTTTTTTTATGATGTTTTTCGTATGTGTAAGTGGCCAAAACTGATATCAGATTTTTCAGGCTGCCTAAAGGCATCCGACATAGCTTGACGACTGCCATAAAATGATGTCAGCTGGGACCAACGGCTTATATACAACCTATACAACCTAGTATTCATAAAAAAAATCCCGAGCTCCTTCGTGCTTCGTAAGGCGTGCCTTACGAAGCACGAAGGAGCTCGGGATTTTTTTTAAATACAATACTAGGTTGTATACAGGATGACTTTAAATTCACCGACATATTTTCAGTATGATATTCCTTTTTGAAAATAATAAACAACGTATTTTTCCGTTTAGTAAAAAAAAAATTAAATAAAGCGCCCAAAAGTTATAATCCTTACGGGGCCCGCGAGCTTGGCGCGTCAAATTACGCTCACTAAGACCCGATACTTGACACCGTTTCGGCGCGGTCATGCCTTATCGCGTTGTTTTTATAACTGCGACCGAATGTTTACACTTAGGATTGCCGCAGCGACAATTCTGAGAAGCTATTGAACCAATCTAGCGTAAGCATAATGGATAGATTTATGATGTTTACATTATTTTTTATTGGCGCCTAAAGCGGCCAGTGTGGAAAAAATTTGTTCGTGCGAATTGAAAAATCTGTAATGAAAATTTGGAAGTCGTAAAGTATTAACACGTTATGTATTTATATTCTGCAATATATAAGCTTTATAATGAGGGTAAAACATAGGTAAAGGTGCCTAGTAAAAAAAAAGGATAACTCGTATGAATGTGAATTAGTTTTTTTTCTATTTACGCTTTGCGCGATGTTTGAAAAAATAATGTGAAGAGATTATTATATTTAGCTATTTTATTTTTAGTTTATGTATAGGTTACATATTCAACAATACTATGTCGTATACTTTTACGGTATAATTATAAGTACCTATATGTTTTAGAAAGTAAAAATAACGCAAACTCAGCAAATGACGTAGTGTCGGTGTTATAGTCGAACTTATATAATATTGTTAATAATTTATCACAATTTCAAAAATAATAAATTATAGTCCAAGAAATTATCTTTCTGATAATACGAGTATATAACACCACAGGATTTGCGTTACAATAAAAACCATAAACAAATTGCCAAACATTTACGTCCGCGCAAAGCGTGCAAGGTCAATTTCAAACTTACGTTTTATTGGTAAAATATTAGAAACTTATCAGAAATCGGAATATTTGTGCATATAAGTGTTTGTTCATAAATCAACTTTATACTTATGAGTATTTTCAATAGATTTAATTGATTCAATGTAAAATATTAGCCTCGGAAATACAAACACGCGCGGGCTGAGCGGGGACTATTTTGCGAAGTGAATTATTACAATAAATATACAACGAAATATAATTGTAAGCACTCATAATAACTAAATAAACTATAAACTAATCATATTTATCACTTACTTATTTTCTTGAACGTGCGTAGGCGCAATAAATCGACTGTGGTCTAATAGTCTCAGGTTTACACGCAAAATTAACTCACGACTCAGCACTCACACATGGCACATAGCGTCGTCATGGGCAGCGAGCAGTCAACTGACTAGTGAGCAGACCGGCAATTTTGACAGTGTGAAGTGCCAGTTTTGAAACGCGGAGTCATCTAAACGAATGGTTTGTCACAGTGACTCTGCGTTTGAAAAATCGATATTTTTCAGAATTATTGCTGTTGTTTCACAGAATATGAGCTGGAATCCGTTCAACGACGCCCCGCCGACTGTTTTTATTGATATTCTCAATGACGAAGTGGGAGACATTGATGAAGAAGATGAGGTTTGTAAATATACTAAATAAAATAAAAAATAAGTAGGTATTCTAGATTATAATTTACATGGTAAAATTTTACAGATAAAACTTATATTACATTCAACTCCACAAAGGCCGGGGACGTGATGGAGTACGTCTCTCAGCGTGAAGACCAACATCACGCTGGAGTCGCGCCACAGTGTGAACTTCGAAAAGTTGGCAAACTTCATGGAAGCGCGCAACACGTCGCAGCCTCAACGAGGGCCATAATTTTTTTTTTAATTTTTTTTATTTGCCTATTGGAGTCTCCCGTTAAAAAGTTTTAAATTATATAATATCTTATACCTTTAAACGAGCAAATCTTGTATATTTATTTATTTATACGTATATAAATTTCTGTGATCACGAAAACGGCTATAACGATTTCGCTGAAAATTGGTATATGGGGGTTTTCGGGGGTAAATATTCGATCTAGATTAATCTTATGTTTGGGAAAACGCGTGTTTTTGAGTTTTCATGCGTTTTTCTTTCCACGCAGAATATGGTCGCTAATTTCTTTGCACCGGCCGTTATCCGTTTGGCTTAGCGGTTTAAGATGCGGACCGCTAGAAAGAGTGTTACGGGTCCGAATCCCACTCGGTGACTTACTTTTGTTTTTTTATGTTCAAGTTTATATATATAATTGTTTATTTTGTATTGTTTTTGGACAAGTTTAAAAAAATATAGTTAATGTTTGAGACTTAACCGAGCAAAGCTCGGTCGCCCAGGTACTGTATTTTATATTGATATGGGTGTGGTGATGGCACTATATACATTTATATTATTTATACATATGGTGTGATGGTAATTGGTGACAGAGATGGTCGCTAAAATTTCCGCTTATATTCTTCAGCCTTGGGCGCTGATGCATACGCTTTCTAACACTTTTGTATTAACCCATCCCTGATCATATCAATCATATTTTTCTAGGACCTCTGGGTGGCCTTAGATGATGACGGTTCGATCGTGGAGGAAAGTCAAGCTCTGATGACGCGCAACACGTCGCAGCATTAACGAGAGCCATAGTTTTTTTTTTTTTTTTTTTTATTTGCCTATTGGGGTCTCCCGCTAAAACGTTTTAAATAATTCCGCTTATATTCTTCAGCCTCAGGCGCTGATGTATACGCTTTCTAACACTTTTGTATTAACCCATCCCTGATCATATCCATCATATTTTTTTAGCACCTCTGGAAATTAGATGATGATGACGGTACAATCGTAGAGGAGGGTGAGTTCGCGGAGGAAGGAGGAGGAGACTTAAACGCGGAAGAAGTAGGAGACTCGAGAGTGGAAGATGTGTTGGAGATAGACGTAGAGGAAGACATCGAGGAAATCACGTAAGTTATCTTGCTCTTGAATTCTATGGTTTGCAAGCATTTTACAAGAGTATATATACACTACTGATATTTCTTACAACAAATAAAAAATTCTTTTTAACTTATTCTAGCATCCCTGTCGAGCTGTCTGGCATATACAGCATGGATGGTGAACCCCTGTATGAAGTCGGCCGGACGTCGTAAGTACATTTATTTTTATACCACTATTTTTGTTGCATATTTCACTGAATATGTATAAAATACATAAAATAAATTCGCCATACTAAATGAATGATCAGCTGTTACGATTTGTATGAGGTGTTTGATTTTATACGAGATTACAATGTTGGTCCCTCGAAATATATTTTTAATATCGTCTTCTGCCTGTTTATTTACAGAAGAGCTTTTTCTACGCCTACTTCTCCGCTCTCGTCTCCGCGTCTACCTAGCGGGGCAGTCTCCCCACTTAGGTAAATATAATATTGACTATTTTCAAAAAAAAAAATTAATTGCAATATTTGTGTATACGTTTTATTCATATGATAATTATATTTTTGATTTACAGAAGTCCTGATCGGCGCGAGACGTCACCAATACCGTACGTTTATTTTGATTTACAGAAAAAAATTTTTGGTTGCTATATCTACCATTTATATAAATAAATATATCATTAATATTTATGTCATTATTATATTGTTTATTCACAGCGGCCCTTCTACTCGACGCGAGTCGTCCGAGCCGCCACGAAGTACCGCCTCGTCACCGATACCGTACGTTTACTTTTATTTACAGAGAAAAATTTTTGGTTGCAATATCTACCATTTATATGAATAAATATACATTTACATTCATTTGCTTGTTTTCAGGGAGGACTTGCCCGTTGTTATTGTTGGCCGGGGAAGGGGGCGTGGCGGACGTGGGCGAGGAGGCGGGCGCAGCAGAGGTGGTCGCGGTAGACGTGGAGGTGGGAGGGGGGGTAGCGGAAACTAGTAGCTGGAAACCAGGAGACCCCCTCAACGAAATATATATTACTGATGATGACGTCCCCGAGGACATGCGGGCCCAGGTGCAGGCCATCATTAATAGCAGGGAAGCCCGTGAGCAGAGAGCTCGGGCAAGGCGGGTGGCGGCCAACGCAGCGGAGGACATTTTTTTTGACGCTGAGGACGGGGACGGGGATAAGGCCCTGTTTTCTGGGCAAGAGGAAGCCCTCCACTTCAATTGGAGGCCTGTAGACTCCTTTGAAGGTAGGCAGGAGATTTTCCTTGTTGAGAAAACTGGGCCTACCAACCGTTGTTCTTCCGAGTACGACTCCTTTATCCAGTTTTGGGACGCGGATATCTTGTCCGACATTGTGTCTCAAACCAATCAGTACGCAATTGATAAAAATTGGTCTGATTGGTATGAGACAAATGTTGACGAGATACTCGTCCTTTTCAGCTTCTGGATGATGCTTGGCATCATCCGGATGCCCTCTATAAAATCTTGTTTTTCTCTTAACCCCCTTCTGTCCACTACATGTTTTCGCCTTATGTTTTCCCGGCAGAGGTATCAGCGTTTGTGCTCATGCCTCCACTTCAATAACAATTCACTTAGAACTCCCGACTCCTCCCCTTTGTTTCCTATCGAGCCCATTATTGCTCACCTTAATTCTAAATTTCAGTCCGCCTATATTTCTAAGCAGCAAATCTGCATAGATGAAAGCCTGACCTTATGGAAAGGTAATCTCAATTTCCGCCAGTACATAAAGACCAAAGCAGCCAAGTTCGGTATCAAAACCTATGAACTTTGCGAGTCCACCACAGGCTACCTTTGGTCTTTTTTTGTATACACTGGCAAAAAATCTGTAACGGACTCTTCTCTTCCAGCGTCGTTGCTGAAAAGCACGGCGACTGTTCTCTCCCTTGTTCGTCCTCTCCTCAACAAAGGTTATACTCTTTTCATGGATAACTGGTTCAACAGTCCGCTGTTGACCAGATATCTGAAAAAGAGTAAAACCGAAGTTGTTGGATCTCTTCGCTCTAACCGTCAGAATTTGCCGCCGCTTGTCACTCAGTGCAAGTTGAAAGCGGGCCAGCTTGTTGCTAGGCATTCGGGGGACATGACGGTTATGGGCTACTTTGACAAAAAAAAAATTTACCTTATTTCCACATATCATGGCACGCAACAAAGTAAAGCACCAGCCAAAGAACACCGTGTCACCCCGTACAAACCGAACCTGGTGCTGGATTATAATAACTATATGGGGGGGGGTAGACCTTAAGGACGGGATGTTAGAAGCGTACCTGTTGGAAAGGAAAAGATGCTCGAAATGGTCCATGAAATTGTTCAAGCACCTGTTAAATGTATCCATTCTAAATGCCAGCATATGCTTCAAAAAAAAAAGGTAGTCGCGTGCAACATATAAATTTTAGGCTTCGCCTGGTGGAGCAACTTTTAAAGAATCATCTGAAAAATGTGCCTAAATCACACAAATATAAAAATGCGGCACCCGGTGTACCTGGTGCTCCTGTGACCGACTGGCATTTGCCATCAGTTATCAATAAGATCTTGCAGACAAGGCACTCATAAGTGCCTTGTCTGCAAGATCAGACAAGGCACTTATGAGTGCAAACAGTGCGACGTGGGGTTGTGTATCGACCAGTGCTTTGGGTTATACCACCAGGATATGTTTTAAACCTGAGACTTCCTCACGGTCCTTCTCTTCTTTTCCTTCCTGTTTTTTTTTTTACTCATAATCTCTTCATCCACTTTTTTTCCGTTTTTCCGTTGGTGGAAACCTATCCAGGAGGAATGACCTGAGACTTCTGGTCGATATACACTACCACGTTGCTCTACTACACGTTTCGTATCGATGCCCCCAAGATTTTTTTTAAGAAAATTGATATACTTACTGCACAATTCCAGTACATATTTGGAAACATAATTTGCTCTACCAGGTCTAATATACAGACTTTTATTATTTTACAAAAAAGGTCAATTCGTTTTATCGACAGTTTAGCATTGAGACTCGCTATGTTTTTTTTAAAGAAAATTAATATACTTACTGCACAATTCCAGTACATATTTGGAAACATAATTTGCTCTACCAGGTCTAATATACAGACTTTTATTATTTTACAAAAAAGATCAATGCGTTTTATCGACAGTTTAGCATTGAGACTCGCTATGTTTTTTTTTAAAGAAAATTGATATACTTACTGCACAATTCCAGTACATATTTGGAAACATAATTTGCTCTACCAGGTCTGATATTCAGACTATTATTATTTTACAAAAAAGGCCAATTCGTTTTATTGTCGGTTTAGCATTGAGACTCGCTAAGAGTTTTCTTTTTAAGAAAATTGATATAATTACTGTTTAGTTTACTATTAGATGCTTTGGTGTGCCATGATATGACCTTTGATCTCTATTTTCATTTTACTCACTCCTTCCCCGCCCTACGCGTTGAAAAATGGAACCCGGGACTTCAGTTGCAATTTACAGAAGTACAATTTGTTTTTTTTACAGTTTAGGATCGAAAGACTCCCTAAGAGATTTTTTTAAAGTAAATTCATATACTTATTGCACAACTCTAGTACATATTTGGAAATATAATTAACTCTACCGCGGCTGATATACAGAAGTATTTTTTTTTACAAAATAAGGCAATTCGTTTTATCGATGGTTTAGCATTGGGACTCGCTAAGAGGTTTTTTTAAGAAAATTGATATACGGCACCATCCTGCACCTGGGTCTTTTGACTACATTTTATACCGCTCTACCACTGCTGTTATACAGACGTATTTTTATTTTACAAACAAGGCCAATTCGTTTTATCGACGGTCTAGCATTGGGACTCGCTAAGAGTTTTGTTAAGAAAATTAATATACTTACGGCATCATTCTGCACCGGGGTTTCAATATATGGTATAATTGTAAGATATATTTTACAAAAAAGGTCGTTTCGTTTTATCGACGGTTTAGCATTGAGACTCGTTATGTTTTTTTTTAAAGAAAAGTGAAATACTTATTGCACAATTCCAGTACATATTTGGAAATATAATTTGCTCTACCACAGCTGATAAACAGACTATTTTTGTTTACAAAAACGGGCAATTCGTTTTATCGACGGTTTAGCATTCGTTTATTTTAAGAAAATTTATATATATTTACGGCATCATTCTGAACCGGGGTCTTCTGGTTTCAATATATGGTATAATCAAATCATTACTGGGCTTTGAAAAAACACAATTATCTAAAAAACAAAAGTAATATTCTGTGACATGCTTCGTCAAATAAGATAATGGTATAATTGTAAGTTACCGTTCTTGGAGAAAATGCTTGCCGCTTTTGTACTTGCGCTTGGGAGGTGGCAATAAACTTAGCTGTAAGTAAATGATCTGACGACAACAACTACCAATAGTGAAATCGAAAGAAAAATTGCAATTATCAAGTGATACAAATATTCAAAGATAAAAAATACATGATTTTTTACTTCTCCATCCTTTAAATGTGTACTTAATATTTTGACAAACAATTTATACTTCTTAGATGTAACTTTAGGTGTAAGTTCTGTGCTTATATTTTATTTCTCCTCACTATGTAATTAACAAATTACTACAAAACTGCACTTTTTTGATCTAAAAAACAAAAAGTAATAGCAAAATGCTTCGTCAAATAAGATAATGGTATAATTGTAAGTTACCGTTCTTGGAGAAAATGCTTGCCGCTTTTGTACTTGCGCTTGGGAGGTGGCAATAAACTTAGCTGTAAGTAAATGATCTGACGACAACAACTACCAATAGTGAAATCGAAAGAAAAATTGCAATTATCAAGTGATACAAATATTCAAAGATAAAAAATACATGATTTTTTACTTCTCCATCCTTTAAATGTGTGCTTAATATTTTGACAAACAATTTATACTTCTTAGATGTAACTTTAGGTGTAAGTTCTGTGCTTATATTTTATTTCTCCTCACTATGTAATTAACAAATTACTACAAAACTGCACTTTTTTGATCTAAAAAACAAAAAGTAATAGCAAAATGCTTCGTCAAATAAGATAATGGTATAATTGTAAGTTACCGTTCTTGGAGAAAATGCTTGCCGCTTTTGTACTTGCGCTTGGGAGGTGGCAATAAACTTAGCTGTAAGTAAATGATCTGACGACAACAACTACCAATAGTGAAATCGAAAGAAAAATTGCAATTATCAAGTGATACAAATACCTATTCAAAGATAAAAAATACATGATTTTTTACTTTTCCATCGCTTAAATGTGTACCTAATATTTTGACAAACAATTTATACTTCTTAGATGTAACTTTAGGTGTAAGTTCTGTGCATATGTTTTAATTCTCCTCAACATGTAATAAACAAATTAATACGAAACTTTTTTGATCTAAGAAACGAAAAGTAATAGCAAAATGCTTCGTCAAATAAGACAATGATATCATCATCATCATATCAGCCACAGAAAGTCCACTGCTGGACATAGGCCTCCCCCAATGACTTCCAAAACGACCGATCGAAAGCGGCCTGCATCCAGCGCCTTCCGATCAGACAATGATATAATTGTAAGTAAATGATTTGACGACAACAACTACAATTGATACAAATATTCAAAGATAAAAATAGATGATTTTTTACTTTTCCATCCTTTAAATGTGTGCCTAATTTTTTAACAAACATGTTCTACTTGTTACATGTAACTTTAGGTGTAAGTTCTGTGTGTACATTTTATTTATTCTTTGTTGTAAAAAATAAATAACTACGAAACTGCAACTTTTTGTTTGTATTTGTTCTGAACCACAAACCAAAGTTTTCTGTAGTACAAACCCCTAGTGTAGCCCCTAGGCCACAAAGTGCAACTAGGTAAACTTACAGAAACAAATAGTCGTAAGCTCCTCCTACACAGCAGTCAACAAAACAAAAAATCGACATTCTCATACAAATTGCCCAGGCTGTTACATACGTACGTTTGTACTGCGATAACTGCCGAACCGGTGGTCTTTTGATAAAATTTGGTAGGCGTGTAGGAAATATCAATAGAATTTTCAAATTCGTTGGGCATCAAAATCGGTTCAGTAGTTTTTGAAATATTAATAAAAATGTCCGTAGCGCGTTCTAACTTTGGGTAGCGTCATCTAGATGTTATTTAGGGAATGTTTTTATGTTGTCATTATAGAAATAATAATCACGAGGTCTACGTTCGCGGCGAACTACTAATAATTTTATTATTACTCATTATCATATATTGATTGAGTGTAGCCCGTGGTTAGATTTATTACGGGTATGTCCTTTCCACGTTGTATAAAATTTAGTAAAAAAAAAATCATAAATTCTTATAAGAATTCATTAGTGATTAAGGGTGGCCCGTGGTTAGAGTTATTACGGGTATGTCCCTTCCAGGTTGTAAAAAATTTAGTAAATGTTTTTATATACATTCTTATAAGAATTTATTCTTATCAGAATTAATTCTTATAAGAATTTATTTATCACGATAAAAACTATATTTGTCCACAATGTTCACTAATAAAAAAGTAATAAAATGATTATTTTTTTATCGATAACACGATGTAACCACCCCATCACTATCGACTTCAAATGACCTCAATTGACCTCATACAATCTCATACAAAAATTTGCCTTAGTTTGAACGTGTTTTTGTCTGTTTTTTGTATGAAAGGGAAGTAAAATAACATCAGAAACTGAAATTAGAACTCATCAACATAGTATTTATCATAATAGCGATGTTCATATATATGCTTCAAGTTGAAATATAGCGTCAAACTTTTTCTATACTTATTTTGGACCCTGTCGAACATTTTCAAGTAATTACTAGAATAATATACAAAATTTTTGTATTTCTTTTACAGTTCTCTGTAACCAATATTCTTTTAGATGATTTGTCACATTTTTAGCTAAAAACATTCATCTGGAATAAAGAAATTCGGTTTCAAAACCGTCATTTCGCGCGAAAATTTTCGTAGGGTCAATACAGTTTCAATTGAGCTAACTTTTATTTTTTCTATGGAAAGGGCAAAATAAAGTATACACGATTATTTAGAATCTTATATTTGTTGACTCGTGGCTTTATTTACACAATCTGTAAAGCAGTTTTTAACAAAATCAAATGTTTCCATATTTGTTTCCTCTTCCGTGCAGGCTGGCATTTCATTGCCATATTACAATTTTTTGGCTATGGTTAGCTCCAAAGTTGCCATAGCTGTGTATCGGGAATTTATTCCAGAATCTGAAACAAAAAACAGAATGTGGATAGCCAGCCGATTTTAGGAACAGAAAGGTTTTTACTGTGGCAACCCGTGCGGTGCGATTTTGAGCGCCGAGTTGTCAATGTCAAAAAGTGCGGGCCTCTGGAGGTTAAGCATACACAGTGACTCGGATATTTTTAATATAGAAGACGACGAAATTTTCAGTAAAGCTGAATTACCAGAAGTAAATATAAATTCTAACACCTGCCCAGAAAGTGAGAATTGTCCTTATGACACAGATTATGTTAACAGAAAAATTACAAATACACAAAAAATATCAAAAAGGATTCTAAAAGAATCTGATATCGAAAATATTTTACAAGAAACTGATAGCGACGATGCTGACAATTTGCACGACAAAAACCTTTACGATATTATTTTAGATGAAAGCACAGGTGAATTGGTGTCGTTGAAAAAAATTAAACAATTAAATAAAAAGAAATATGAGAATGCATATCACGAAAAGTTAGACAAATATAATGAAGAAAAGAAAGACGAAGACCCTCAGACAGAAAATGACATAGAAAATTTAAAAAAAGCATATCCTTTGAAAGACTCTGTTCTTGTCAGGTACTTCAATAGAAAATGGACGCACTACATAGGATTTATTGAATCAATGAGGAGATCTGGCAAAAATACGATTTATACAATAAAATTTCTAAAGACTCAAAAAAAACCAAAGTTAAAATTTATCATTCCAAAGAAAACGGACCAAGACGAAGTTACCGATTGCTCAATTGTCAAATCAATAAGCATAGTAAGTGATCCAGAAAATATAAAGAGATGATGAGGTCTATTTTTACTCTTAGCTTTTTATGTTTTTTATTTATGCTGTTATAAAGCAAATTCCTATAATGATAAGTTTGAGAGGATTGCTTATTTAAGAAGTTATAAATTCTTTATTTTCTCATTAGATAAGTACTTAATTCATGATCTCGTTTTTATCATAGTTTTCGATCTTCTCGTCTCTTATTTTGTTATTATTTCTTGTGTATATAACGTCCCTTTTAATTAACTACAAATACTTTAACTGCTGCTTTATTCAAGGCGGAGCAACAGATTTGGCGCATAAAATAAAAAATCCGCAGGTTAGTTTTCGAGATAACTTCCCTTACAAATTTTCCTTAAAGAGACGCATACAACATCCTGTAGACGACATTGCGTATTGCGTACTATTTGTTTACTATACTATTACGTTGTACACGCCCCTTTTACGCAAATATTCATTCATTAATTTAAAATATCACCTTCCAAAACCCATTCAATACCTACGGTCATTGAACTTTCAGCTGTCCGAAGTTACTGCCATAGAAAAGTTGAAATACAGATGGTTCGTTCCATAGCTTTGCTATTGTAGTACACACTCACAATATCATTCCGACTAGACACCTTAGTTAGTTTAGGTCAGTGCAATTAGACCTATTGTAAGATATATCACACTCTTAGCGATTAAGCACATAAGCTAGCGAAACCGGCTAAGTAAAATTTTAAATCTTAGCAAAAAATAAACTCTTGATTGAGTCACCTTTTAAACAATAAATAAATTAAAATCGGTGTATCCATTACCATACCAATTACCAATCCGTTTTATAAAAAAATAAGTCATGAGATATTTACTATTCTTCATTATGGAAATTTAAAACTACCAAATCCCAGGTCAAAATCCTCTTCCCAATAATAGGTCCCAAAATAGGAGGTTGTGGCTTTAATGTACTGTGTAGTTCATCACATACTTAAAGACTAATACCATCGTATAAACTAAAAAACGTACTTCAAAGGTAAGTATGCCTAAGTAGATCTTAAATCGGAAACATGTTTTACAAGTTAAAATAAAAGATAAAAATATGTAAGTATTCATTACAATATTCTCATTGATGATGTTAAAAAACAATTGTCACATCTGTACTGTAAGAACTCTTTGCTACTGCGGCATTACTTTGTACTTTTCTAATAGCCGTTTGCGGCAATCGTAAACGAAAGCGGTATCTTTTTAATTCTTTTACCATTCGCCGACACAGTGCCGACAAACACGTGCTCGACAGTTTTATCTCGCTCTTCCCTTGTGTCGCATCTCACTCTAGCCTCGTGTCGCCAAGACACTATGTACCTACCTAGCCTTGACTAGCCGGCTTTCCGTTTGTTTCGTTCAGTCTGTTTGAGTCCATAGGCCTATCTAGGTGGCATGTGATGTGATTAATTAATTACTAACAAAAGCGTTTTAACCATTTTTAATTGAAAATTAACCGGCAATTTCCGTCATGAAAATAGGTAAAATTTCTATTCGCGGCTTTGCAGAAGTTGATCGTAGTGTCGCCGATAAGTGCTAAGTATTTACCTATTTAGGATAATAGTACCTAACTATCTAAACTGTTTCAAAAGTACTGCATTCACCAGAGTGCAGGGGATTCTAAATATTCGTAGATAATGTACGAATTTGTACCTACTACAGTGCAGTGTGTTAGTTAAATTTCGTCGTTTGAAGTATTTTTGAGTGCTTGAATGCCAACTCGTTTGGTCTTAAAGTGTCAGTGTGAATGTTTGTGTAAGCCCGGGTGGAAAGCGCAGTCGCATAAGACCTCATGGTCCATTTGGAGATTGACGGAATACTCTCCATGAGGCCATGACTCTTGCACCTGCTCGAGGTTTTCTGAATTTGTTACAGGTATGTACCTTTGCTTATTTCATATTGATTTACTATTACTTACAAAGATGTATGTGTACTGTACGTAGGATTAATGATAATGACTGACATTAATGACTCTGTCTATCACACACAATCTGCTACAGTAAGAGGGAGATAGATGGCGATAGGCGGTGCCTATAAGTGTTGAGAAGTATGAATGAATTTTAGTAGACCACATACAGGAGGATGGCGAAAATAATTTAATATTTTTGTTAGAAGAAGTGAAAAAAAAAACTAACCTGCGGATTTTTTATTTTATGCGACTAATAAACTGTTTTTCCACCCTAAATGAAGCAGCAGTTAAAGTATTTGTAGTTAATTAAAAGGGACGTTGTATATATATATTTTTTGTATTTTGTATAAGTTTTTTGTGATTTAAGGTGATTGTTCCTATGTACATCAAGTGCCATAAAAGTTTATTATAAGAATTTAAGAAGTAATTTATTGTTATACGAGTTAGCTCTTTTGTTACTTCGTTTATTTCTACATTATTTTGATACACTATGTACATTTCTGTACCTACTTACGTTTGTAGTGATTTACACAAATATTTTTTTCTTTACTTGTATAACTTAAAGTTGTTATGTGAATTAGCTTGCCGTCCAGTTTGTAGCCTATGGGTACTTCAAAATTTATTTGATTTTATTTGTTTTCTTTCTAATAATTTTTTTGTCGAAGAGCAATATAAAGTTTGAGAACTACTTTATTGTTTCATTACGTAAGGCCCAAGTCACACTAGCGCAGAGTCGAAGCGACGCGACGCGTCATATTTTTCCGCCTTAAGCATATTCATCTTTATTGTTCTACTATTTAAGTACAAATTTGTGCTATGTAAATATGAAAACGCGCGTCGAAGCGCGTTGACGCGCGCATTCGCGCTTCGACGCTCAGCTGGAGTCGAATGGATTCGCGAGTCGCCGCGCGTACTCAGGCGCAGTGACGCGTCAGACGCCGACCACAACGGACGGACGACAGTGCTGAACTACGACGACAATGGACGAAGATGAAAAATTAATTTATTTAGTACAGAAATATGATTGTCTGTTTAACGTCAAGGCGAAAACCTACAGTGATAAAAATAGTAGGAAAAATGCCTGGCAAAAAGTAAGCGGTGAAATGAAAATTTCTGGTAAGCACTATATATTTATTATTTACATTTAGGTACAAAACATACACAGTTACATTTACGCAACATTATGACCACTTCTTTAACATCGTCTGATCATTTCATTTTGCCATGATACTGCCCCATGCTCGGATATAAAATAAGATTTGAATGTCTCTCTGATCACCATGGCATTTGTCTGAGTATGGTTATCGACTGACCGTATATCTTGTAATATATTATTATTTGGCAATTCCAAGTTTTCGAGTTCGTCATTTTCTTTTATGTAATTATGCAAACATGTACATGCAAGAATCATAGAATCAAGATACATCGGTTGCATTTTTATTTTTTTTTGAAAAATCGCAAATTTTTCTGTCAGAATTCCGAAAGCACTTTCTACTAAGCGCCTTGCTCGGCTTAAGCGATAGTTAAAAATTTTCTTTTCATCATTGTCAGACAGCTGATTTCCAGGATATGGTCTCATGATGTGTTCGGACAAGGGAAATGCTTCGTCTCCTACAAAAACATGTGGCATTTCCTCTATCATACCTGGCAACCTTTTATTAGGCGGTATACCAATCGTATTATTCTGTAATCGTTGTCCAAATTTAGAATTGTTTAATATGCCACTATCGCTGTTACGTCCATATGCTCCGATGTCAACAATAATGAATCTGTACTTTGCGTCAACAACAGCTAACAAGACAGTACTAAAAAATTTTTTGTAATTGAAGTACAAACTGCCGCTATTCCTGGGAGCTCTTATATTGACGTGCTTACCGTCAATTGCCCCTATACAATTAGGAAAATTCCATATGGTTCTGAATTCCTCCTCTATTTTAGTCCATAATTCTTGTGTTGGCTTCGGCATAACAATTGGCTGTAAATGTTTCCATATTGCTGCGGAAACTTCATGTACAATTGTTAAAACAGTGCTGTATCCTACTCTATAACTTTGAGCTAAGGCATGAAAGCTAATTGCTGTAGTCATAAATCTGTAACAATAAAAAAAATACACATAAATATGTAAAACATTTTATTGAATTAAAATGAGAGTTACAATTTTGTGTTCCTTTTTCACATAAATATGTAAAACATTTTATTGAATTAAAATAAGAGTTACAATTTTGTGTTCCTTTTTCAGAGGCAGAGTGTCAAAAGCGGTGGAAAAGAATAAGGGATTGTTACAAGAAAGCAATTAGGCTAAGACAGTTCAAGAGTGGTTCTGCTAGATCAAATGATAAGCCAATAAGATTTGAAAAAGAATTGGAGTTTTTAAAACCATACTTGCAGAACAAACCACAGACTTCTAACTTAGATAGCTCCGAAGAAAATGACCTAAACACTGATACCGACACAAACTTGTCCGTTGCGTCGCCATCTCGACCCGAATCACAATTATCCAGCCATTCCGATACTACTCGAAAAAAGTCACAACCACTATCACAAATGTTATTCGCGCAATATCTGGAAAATAAGAAAACAGAAGAAGATCCAACGGACACTTTTTTTCTCTCTATGTCTAAAACGGTTAAACGGATGCCAATACAAATGCAAGCGCTACTGAAACGACAGATACTGCTTTTAGTAACTGACGCGGAAATAAAAGTTGCTTCGAATGAAATGTGCACCTTTCAACCTGATACATCTATTATCAACTCAATGCAAGCAAATACTTCTTCATCCATCGGCTATACAACAGAACTACGAACCGAATCAGAAAGTCTTCAGCTACAATCTAATTCCACTAACTGTAATTCTAATTGCAACACATATAAAATGCAGCCAAATACCGGGTATTATACAACACAGCTACCAACCACTACTCCTTCTGACACATACTCAATGCAGCCAAATACGTCAACTAGTCCTAATCAGTTCGCAAATAGTACTTCTTCGAGATATCGTATGGAAGATCTCGACCTGCCACCTTCACCGTACATACCATTGCCGATTGGGACGACGACGACGCGGCAACACAGGGATGGCGATAATGACTACAGTGAATGACGTTATGTATGGCTAATTTAATGCCATGACTTACGGTATAAGGGACGGTTCTCCAAAAAATTATTAATACTTATTTTTTTACATACCTACCTGTACTTTCCGGAAATGATGTGATGTAGATTTTAGCTTAAAATGATGTGATAGGTAATATGCATGGTATCAGTTTTCGAAGAACTGTGCTTATGTACCTAATAATGCGTAAAATTAAAGATAAATAAATCTATGTAAATTAAAATAAATGCTTTTGACTCTTCCTAACCTACTTACATTTTTTAAAATGTTTTTTTTTAATGTTTTAGAATAGAATAGAATAGAAATCTAAGCTAGCTTAAAAATGTACTTACCTCAAGCATATTGATATCCGCTCTTCAACGGAAATAGGTATTCTTAAATTTGTTTCTTGCTTTTGGATGTGAGGCCTCAAAATATTTACCAAATTTTCAAACTTATCTACACCCATTTTATAATAATCATAAAAATATCTTGGGTCCAGACTTAAATCATTACTACATAGTGTTCTGAATTCACCAAGTATATGTCTTTTCTTCCATAACTCGTGAACCCAAAATTTTCGTTTTATTTTTCTATTCTCAGCTTCTGGTATAAATTCACTTTCTTCCTCTTCAGCTTCTGATATTAGAGCAATCATGATAAGATCCATATCAACCATCACAATACTATCGAGCGAGCACCACTCACGAATGTTCGAAAGTTTCTGAACTGCTTCCGGCACTACGCCCCGTCGCGCACAAACGCGCGTCGCCTCGCGAAGGTGCGCGTCGCCGCGCGAAGGCGCGCATCGCCATGCAAAACATGACGCGCCGCGTCGCTTCGACTCTGTGCCAGTGTGACTTGGGCCTAAGGGGGAAGAGCGGACGTATTAAACTTTAAAAAAAATAAAAATTTATTTCCCGGCCAAGGTACTTATCAGTCAAGACTGTTGCAAAAGTATAATTTGACTGGGGTAAGACCGCAATAAAAATCATTATTTACCTTAAAATTGAAGCCATAGGATTGATTTTAGGATATAGACCGCTCTTACCCCGATATAGTCCGCACTTTCCCTAGTAAAAAAAAACATTACCTTTTTTATCAGACCTCATTTTGATAGAAATACACTCATTAATATGGATTTAATTATTTATATACACAAAGCGTAGCCATTCTTTTTTGCAATAAAATAATCTAGAAGTCCGTTATCAAATCAAAATATTGAAATTAAAATATTTTTTTAAAGTCTTTCAAGAACATCAAAAAACCATCCGCTCTTACCCCAACAAACCTTACCAGATACTGATTCTCCGTTAGATTTTTTTTAATGTTCTTCTCCCCAGACATATTGGAAGAACTCGTTGAGAACACAAACTTGTACTGAACACAAAGAACAGGAAAATCTATACAATTGACCATCGATGAGTTGCAAGATTTTCTTACGACTCTTCTTATCATGGGTATAGTAAGGATGCCTTCATATTTAGACTATTGGTCAACAGACTTTAGATATGACCAAGTGGCTGACGTCATGCCATTAAAACGATTGGAGCAGATTCGACGTAACATTCACTTTGTGGACAATGTTTATTCGGATGAGGACAGATATTGCAAAATAAGACCATTTATTGAAAAAATAAGAAGGAACTGCCTTGCGACGGAAGAAGAAACAAAATTTAGCATAGATGAGATGACTATACCTTATAAGGGTACTAAAGCAGGGAACCGGAGACAATTTAACCCCATGAAACCTAATAAATGGGGATTCAAGAACATAGTGCGTGCTGGTGCGTCTGGAATCGTCTATGATTTTATACTGTATGGTGGCGATGACACCTTCCGGTATATTAATTTTACCGAGGAAGAAGAACAGATGACTCTGGGTGCAAAATTGGTATTAGCCCTTTGCCAAACAATTCAGACTCCAGGATGTGCAGTTTATTTCGATAACTATTTTACAACGCTTGACTTGGTCTGGTATTTACGAGAACACCGGGGGATTTTCAGTCTCGAAACTATACGGCAAAACAGACTGAAAGGTTGCGGCAAAGGACTGTTAAGTGACAAAAAGCTAAAGAAAAAAGGGAGAGGTTCATTTAGCCAAGTCGTGGACAACGACAAAAAGATCGCAATCGTTAAATGGTACGACAGCAAAGTGGTGACTTTGGCATGTTTTTATGCAGACGCTTACCCAGTTCAAGAAATTAAGAGATGGAGCAAAGAACTGAAACGGAAAATTGGAGTTAAGTGTCCACAGTTAGTTCGACACTACAATCAACACATGGGAGGCGTCGACTTGTGCGACATGCTAATATCTCTCTACAGAACATCTTTCAAAAGCCGACGTTGGTACATGAATATCTTTGGCCAAATGTTAGATATAGCGGTTAACAATGCTTGGCTACTGTACAGGAGAAAATGCAACATTAAAAGCCTAAAACATGGTCAGTTGGGGGAAGTGCGGCGTTGGGGTAAGAGCGACATCTTTAATTTTCTCAGAAACTAACAGAGATATTGATTAAACTGCCATCTAGTTAATAAAAACCACTTTAATATAGTTCCGGAGGTGTATTCTAGATGGCGTTACGGAGACCGACAGCTATTAAACGCCATTTTGTTTTTACTCTGACATTTCACCACACTACAGAGTTGGAGCGTGTTTATTGTGCTGGATAAAAAATTACGTTTTTAGAAGAAGATAGCCAAGTTTTCAATGCGTGAGTATTCTTTGAATCGTTAGCATCATATTTATGTAAATAAAGCATAGATTTGGTCAAGTACGGCGCTAAAATATGGGCTTAAAAATTATAACCTCAAATTGTAGTGTTTGGGAAAGTGCGGCTTCTGTGTATTGGGAAAGTGCGGCGCCCCGCCGCTCTTACCCCAAGACAGGGGTGTCAAACCTTTAATACGTGAATTAATATTTATAGTATATATAAACAAATGCCACAATAAGTTTTACAAATAAATAAAATAAAATCGTGTGAGACTATAATTAAATGAGGGATATTCCTTTTCTTTTTTTAAGCTTTCTTTGCTCATACTAGATGGCGTTGTATGAAACTTAAATGTCTAAAAGTTTTAAACCACGCAACGGGTTTGGATAAAGATACTAAGGTATTCAAAAATCTCCATAGATCTGACATTTGAGAGCAAAGCAGTTGACGCGTACAAGAAAAGAACTCCCGAATGCCGTTTTTGGATAGTTATTCTTGTGGTTACAATAGTAAAACGCGTCAACTGCAGTACTCTACTTCGAATTTCAGGTCTATGTCGATTTTTGAATACTGTTTACTGTTTTTATTGTTACCTATTTAAAAAATATATTACAAAAGGCTTTTATGTAAAATGATTTTAATTAAGTTTTTGCTGAATGTCGATTTCCAAGTGGCAAAGCAGTGCGGATCGCTAGTATGACTTTAATATTACTAGGTACTTCTAAAACTGCCACACTTTAACCATACGAAACTTTTCCTAACTTTTTCATTAATTTTTATTTCATTTTTGTTTTAGTCTTACCATGGTGCGAACCTATATTAAGAAAAAAGAAGAGCCTCACTGGACCAAAAACACTTTGCAATTGGCTTTAGAAGCTATTGAAAAAGAGCATTTGTCGCTATGTGCTGCTAGCCGTCAGTTCGGAATAGCGCGAGCTACCTTATTCGACCACATAACCGGTCGACGAGGGCAAAAATCAAAAACATGTGGAAGACCAACAGCTCTCCCATGGGATACAGAAGTTACCCTCGCTTCTTGCATCCGTACCATGGAAAAGAACGGGTTTGGTCTTTCGCGAAAAGAAGTAGTAGAGCTAGTCTCGGAATATGTCAAACAAAATAAAATAAAATCCCCATTTAAAGAAGGAGTTCCTGGATATGACTGGTTCGCTGGGTTTGTGCAGCGCCACAACCTATCCATAAAAAAACCACAATCTGTAGAATATGCTAGAAAACAAGCAGCAGATCCTTTTATACTGGAAGATTATTTCATAATGCTGCACAAAACCATATGTGAACTAAATCTACAGGATAAACCGCACCGTATATGGAACATCGATGAGACCAGTTATGTAAATGACCCGAAAAAAACCAAAGTTGTAGGTTTACGGGGATTTGCCTCCACCAGAACCACTGCCACTTCTGGCAAAGAAAATACTACAGTTCTCTTTGCAAGCAACGCAGCTGGTGGAAAAGGTCCTCCGTTTATAATATTCAAAGGGAAAAACGTATGGAGTGAATGGACTTCTAACGACGCGTACCCTGGAACTCGATATACGGCGACAGAGAATGGCTGGATTGAAAGCAAAGCTTTCGCAGAGTTTTTCCAGAAGAGTTTCATACCTATGATTGGTCAAACAGATGAGCCTACTCTGTTGATATTCGATGGACACAGCACGCATATACAGTTGGCGGTTGTAGAAACAGCAATTCAAAACAATATTACCATCATCAAACTACCCCCCCATACAAGTCATTTACTCCAACCACTTGACTTGTCAGTTTTTAAGCCCTTCAAAGACAAGTGGGACGAAAAAATGATGAAATGGCAAAGGTCAAACTATGGCCAAAAACTGTCAAAGAAGGAATTTTCAATTATTATTGGAAAAGTTTGGGACGGCTTGGACAAGGAGATAATTATAAATGGATTCAAAAAAGGGGGAATACATCCTTTTAATAATAATGTCGTACCAGACGAAAAACTAGATCAGAATGCTTTGAAAAGATGGAAAGAACAGAAAAGAATTGCTGCCCTGAATTCGAAATTAACTATTTCCAACCCGTCAACCCTGTCATCATTGTGTGTAAATAAGATAAATGGTATTTTCACTAAAGACAATGATTTGGTCCACTCAAAAACTCCATTATCTACAGACAAGTCTCACGATGTGATTATTCAGCCACCATTAAAAGAAAAAATTTCATTTGAAGAATTAATTTTGAATTCAATAAAAAGAGATCAAAGCAAAGTAACCATACAAAAAAAAAACAAGAATTGCACGAGGAGGTGAAGTTATCACACAAGATGATGTTGTCAAGAAGCTACAACAACTGGAAGAAGAAAAACTTGGAAAAAAATCAAAACCTAACAAGACGCAAGGTTCAAAAAAAATAAGTATAATCAGCAATGAATGCGTATCTGACAACTTAAAACTAAACTTAAACATAGAGACCATGACACATATTGATAAAAAATCCGTGTTACAAGTCAAGAATAAACAAAAGACATCTGATCCAAAACAAAATGTACACAGAAAAATTAAAGAAAAAAGTTTGAAGAAACCGAAAAAGGAAAATGCAGAGATAAAAACCAAAAATAAACTGATCTCAAAAAGGAAACCAACTAAGAATACACAACGAAACCAAAATGATGAGACATCAACTGACAGCAGCGATTTCAGCGTTCATGATATGTCCGACTACGAGGATTTAAACAGTTTTATTACTAAAGAACTGGACGATTACGACGCAGACAATTGTGAATCGCTTGATATAGTTAATGTTGACCTTACTGATAATGTTGAGAATATTACTGATGAATCTTCTGAATGCAAAGAAAAAGACTGGGTTTTAGTTAAATTTGCTGCAGAAAGAACGCTAAAACATTTCGTTGGTCAAGTTGTATCTATGAAAGATGGTGTGCCTACCATTAAATATGTTAGAAAAATTCATAAAGCAAAACAAGATTCAATTTTTGCTTACCCTATCATTGAAGACATTTGTGAACTAAAACACAAGGAAGATTTAGTGGTAGTGCTACCAGAGCCAGAGATAACCCGCCGTGGCCATATTATTTTTAAAATGCGATTTGATCTCTACAACGTACAGTAATTACATCTACACACCGTTAAATTTTATGTACCCGAAAATCTTCTGCAGGTGCACCTGCTCATGAATATGAACTTTTACTACGGGACCGACTCTGATATCTCGTAGAAAAAATCAGCTGTTCCTTACAAAAGTTCAATCTACTCGACCCATGTATGAAACAGTTTATCTTTTTTTATTAGTTTACAGAGTCAGGCCAATACTAAAGTTTGTTCATATCAATGAGTTAATAACGCCTGCAGATATTTCTCGGGCATTTAAAATTTAATGGCGTTTAAAGCACTACTGCTAAATCTTCCTTCTTAATTCTCATAATTATAATTTACAGGAGTAAATGCAAAATCTTAAAAAAATTAACTATGACGAGTATTGTTGAGATGAATGTACTTTTGAACACAGTCAACTTTTTCTATGAGTCTAACTTTACTATTTAAAAGAAAATCGGCTAAATTATTTTGTAGGAAATAATTCAGCAGTTAATAATTTTTTTGAGTACATTTACCTCATTATGGCTTACAGTTTTGCATTTGCACCCTGTATATTTACAAACAAACACAACCTCACATACGTGTAGCCAGATACACAAACATACCTACACCAATACTTCTATTTCTTTACTACATTTTTTTTTAGTATTTTTGATTATTATTTTAGTATTAAGTAAAATTATTTTGACATGTTCCTTTCCCTTGTGATATTATGGTTAAGAGAGGTTACGAATGCAGAGTCTTTTTAATAAGTAGAAATTATTAAAGTTATGACAATTTTTCTAGTTACATAATACCTATGAATAAGTTACCAAATGAGACTGCAGCTGAGTCTGACTAAGTTTAAGTACATGTTTAAAGTTCAAATTGTTACTTTACACATTTTTTAATATAAACTAAGCCATGAGACATTTTTAAAATACTTTGTTGATTTATTTCACTCACTGACCCAGGTACCCAAGTAATAATTTTAATAATTTACAAAATGTTTTGCACACCCGACCTAAAAAGTACGCCGCACTTGCCCCATATGAAAACTTCAAACGTCAACTGGCATCAATGTTGCCATTTTAAAATCCTAAAAATTACGAATATGATTTTTTAACATTTTCTACCTAATCGTCCTGTCAAATTGTGGAAAAGTGGCCAATATCAAGTAAATTTGTAGTATAGCCGCACTTGCCCCATTTCGTTGGGAAAGTGCGGCTCAGACAGGGCTTACAAAAAATTTAAAAAATATGTTGAAAAAGCGACCATTCATTCAAAGTAATTACTTTTTAAAATAGCTAATACACCAGGCTATCTGATGTTTGTACCCAATTGTGTAAAATCTGCACACGTTCAGAATCACATAAGGACAAAGTCAACTTTTAAAATAATATGCCGCACTTCCCCCAACTGCTTAAGTCTAAAAAAGTTTAGACGGAAGTTGTCAGTCGAATTGAGGCATAAGGGACGATCATTTGAGACCGAGCCACCAAGTTCTGTACCAAAAAAGGCATTGATCCAAAACCCAAGTGCACCGAGGCCCCCAGTTTCTGTGCGTTTTGATGGCTACAATCACTGGCCTGAATATACAACATATGGACGTTGTAAATTCTGCAAGAACAATAAAACAAATATTCATTGTTCCAAATGCAATCAGAGGTTGTGCTTAGTGGCTAAAAGAAATTGTTTTTATAATTTCCATCATAAGTAAAATTTATTAATTTAGATTGATATTACTCGAGATAAAAGGCTGATTGTTATTGAGTAAGCTAATTGTTGAATATAAAAAAAAATAAAAAATGTTCTTGATTATTATGTTAAGATTTAAGCGAGATTCTCGTTCTTATATGTTTAAGTTGAGTTTTGAAGTTCCTATTAGTGTTTTAAGCGTAAACCATTGTAACTATGAGACTGTTTTTCTTTAAGAGGAAATCATTCGGCCGTATTTCCATACAAACGCTCTCCACTGATTTCTCGCCGAATAGTGCAAGTAGAGCAATAATTTTTTCCAGAAAAAAACTTTGGTTATATAAGCATGTCCCTATGTTTTCATTTTTTTTATAATTTTATTATTAAAGGAGATACGAGCCTCCAAAAACCTAAAAAAATGATAAAATTTTCCACTGTGTTCCAACATCTACCAAACAAATATGACGAGTTTATATTAAAAAAGGAAAACATAGGAACACAATCAAAGCTTATCTTTAATTTTGAAAGAAAAAATAAATTAAATCGGTTAAGTTTGGGAGAAGAAATCAGGGGAGGACGAAACTTAGATTTTGTGTATTTTTCTTAGGTATTATATCGGTCCGAGCTGCAGTTGTCCCTATCACACCCTACGGGGGAAGGTTTGAGGTTGGGGGGCGGTATAAGGTGTATTACACTTTGTGACGTGACACGCAGTAACTTATTTTATTGATATCGATATTCTAGTGTTGTTCATGGATATCGATACTCAAACGCAAACTCAAAAATGTTTATTCAATGTAGGATAAATTTATCTAATAAAGGTAAAAAAAGGTAAACCATCATAGTTTCGCCATGTCTGTCTGTCTGTCTGTGTTTTAAAGGTTAGCTCCCATACATGTAAAGTGGGATTAAATTTTCTTTTCACGAATAACCCATCGTGTGAGTTATCGTTGAATAGGTCTTTTAAAAAAAACTGTCAGAGCTAAGTAGGGTTTACACATTAAAAAGTTATAGATGACCAACTTATGAAATGTCCTCGGAAAAGGAAAATTTCATACAATTTTAACACATTCACGGACACTAAGCCAGACACAATAGAAATAACAATTGAATTACGTCCACAGCCGTAAGTGTCCTGCAATGTGTTAATAGAAAATTATTTTATAGACGTATTTAGTAGCGTGAGCTCAAAGTCGGCATTTGCGACTACGAAACTACACTGCGCGTGGCCCGACACGCACTTGGCTAGTTTTATTTAAATATTATTTTAGTGCAAAAAAAGCTAAAAACTACTAGCAATTCGGAATGACCACTGCTGGGAAGCCACTTTTAGACCGGGGCCGGATTCCGGATATAAATAAAATACGAAATACAAAGCTTAGGTAATTTAGGTATTTATTTATTTAAACAATGAAACATATATAGTCAGTGTTCACAAAAGTATTTATTTTACATCAGTACCTATAAAAAAATCTCTGCTAGGGGACTCGTCACAAAATATTTTTATACGTTTGTTTGCTTGTTGCGTGCACCAAACGGCTATATATATATATATATAATCCGGCTCCGGGAGATCCTCTCATTTGTCATAAGTATATTAATCATAATATAGTTTTTGATAACTAGTTGGACTTAGTTGGACTTAACTTTTTTTATCATAATAATTGTTTCACATAATGTTTATTGTTATAAAGTTTCTGTAGTCATAGTTTATAAAACTGTTTTCTTTTCTTCATAAAACGGTTTCTCATAATGACTTTGTCATATCATAACCCTTCTCGTAATAACCATAGTTTAACATAATGTATTTGCTCATAATATTCTTAAAGACATATACATCATCTTCTTTCTTCCCTTATCCCATTATAAGTGGGGTAAGCCAAAAGATATTAAATAAAATGTTTACTCTCACAATGTTTTATCCGTTCGAGCATTGTTATAATGCTTATGAATATTAATAATTATTAAATATGTCAGATGCCTTTAAGCAGCCTGAAAAATCTAACACCAGTGTTGGCCACTTACATTTGGTCGGATATCCAGCAATCCGGCCAAATTACTATCGGTCTCATCTTTTATTTTAAGGAAGGCTAAAAAAAACGTTTCGAATGTGTCAGCTGCTTCTCTCCCGCGCAGATCGTAAAAGCCGATCAAGGGAATGGGCGAGATTTGAATCATAGTAATAGGCGATGCGGCTAGCAACCCATCACTATTTTGATTCCTTTTCCATCTCAATACCCACTATCACGCTAAGCGTGGCCTTTGGGTCTTACGGCTCTGGGCCCTGTCTGCCCCGTTAGGGATATAGACGTGAAAATGTACCTGTATCTGTTTTCTTGTAATTTTTTTGTTATTTTGTATGAACCTATAATATAATACCATTTACTGACAATGATGACATAGGCGCATTCCGGGGCAACAGAGGTAATAATTGATATTTACCGTTGTGTAGTGGATGCTCTACTTATAATATTGCAGACACAGATACATTTTCACGTCTTTATCCCTGACAAGTTTGCAGAGCCCAGGGCCGTACCGAACCCGAAAGTCATGATTAGCATAAAGGTGGGCGTTAAGATGGAAAAATAAATCAAAATAGTGATGAGTTGCTAGCCATATCGCCTAAAATGATTCAAATCTCTCCCATTTCCTTTTCCAGCATGGAAGATAGTCTATTCATTGGCCAAATCCCAAATTTAACACATTTCCAATAACATAAATTTAGATATCTTAGAAAACCACCAACCTAGTGATTGAATGCGGTGCGAAACGGATCTGACGTTTAATAGCAAAGTGACATTTTTTTCTTTTAGCGGATAAATATAATCGCTTTTTAGTTCCTTATCTTTTCGAAGAAGAAGTTCCTTTTCTGTTACCTATTGTAGGTAAAAAGAGTAATCTGAAATAAAAAGATTGGGTACTTATTAGGTGAAGTAGAAAATGGTCTATGAAATTTGACAAAATAAGTAGGCATAGATACAGTAAAGAAATTATTAAAGTGTAGCTGTTGATATTACCACAAGTAACATTGTACTAAAATAACGTTTTTTAACCATAAAAAATTTCTGGCCGGATCCGGCCGGTTTGATGGAAATCCGGTCAGATCCGGCCGATTGGAAATTAGACTGGATAATTTCATCCGGTCATTAAAATGTTAGAATATTATTGCAATATATAGTTTAGACAAGACAAAGATATAGTTTATACAAGTAGTTGCAAGGTTAAAAAAAGGGGAGGGGATATATTCTTCTACTTCTTCTACTTTGACGTAGATAATGCACCCTAAAATAGATTTTGTAATAAATGAAAAATTACTTACGATTTAGGTAGTTATTTTTATGACGATAAAATCTCAAAATCCAATACACAAGCCGAGTCAAAACAGTGAAGCAAAGTACCTAACAAGTCCAGTAAACAATAGCCAGGGTCTTATAAAGAAAGCAGACAAGTAATAGAATATGCAAAACAAAACAAACACTCCGCATACGCGGAAATAAATTTGCCGACTACTGCATCGGCGAGCGAGCCCGGCGGCCGGGAGGGTGCGGGGTGCGAGGACGGCGCGCCACACACACGCATCATTGACAATTTACTCACACATTGATAGCTCCGTAGTTCGGACACAGCGCGACAGCAATAGATTTTACAAATACCTATTTTTGAATTCTCTCTACCTTAATGTTTCCTCTTAATAAATAAGTATTTTCCTACGGAATCACTTGTTTATTTTAATCTTTCTCTTTGACAATGGGAAGTATACTGCACATGATTAAAGTGCATCAGTTTCTTAGAACCTGACAATGTCCAGTATAATGGACGTTAGTTTTCCAGGAAAATGAAAAAGATAGATTTTTACAAGTATTTTTTCTAGGGCCTCCTACAAGCTAATAATCAAAATCTGTAACGATTTTACTCAATTGATACAAATTTTTTTTTGTCGAATTAAGGGTTAAGAGATATTCCTAACCTAAGTAAAGAAAAGGCTGATCATTATTGTGATTTTATCTTTAAGATGCTGCTAATTAAGAAGTTTTATGTTATATAAATTTCTAATCTATATTAATATTTTTTTTCAATATTTACTTAATTCATTTACACTACCCTATCACTTTACTTCATTTACACTTAAAACAACTTCACACTTATTTCCATAATATGCATTGATCACTATATTTATATAAAAACACTAACCGTCAGCTTGGTCGGATAACTTCAAGCCGTACCGTGCCGTGCCATACGTAATATCACCTAGTGTAGGCTCGGCCGGCCGGCGTCACTATGTACAAGACCGGTTGCGCGTTATGTATCTCAGTCGAGATTTGCTAACGACGCCGACGACGCGAAGCGCACGCTTGTCTGCTCCGTGCTTATGTACATAACGCTAACGCTATTACCGTACGCTTTATTTATCCTGTGCTCATCATCTTTCTATCTGTGTTCCTTCGTTCTCCTTCTGACTTCATTATTCTGTGCTACTTGCTGTGCTGTATATTAATAAACTCTTACCGTGTGCCACCCAGATTTTATTAATTACCTGCCGCACACGCTGGGGATTATCTACTACGGCTGAAGCTGGAATATATAAGGTAGGCCTTAAGATTATATACCTGCCCAACCTACAGATTCATAAGTTATATTACCTTACATATACAAGCTGAATTTTTATTGGCTTTAAAGCCGAAGCCCTGGTGTTCCACCCATCATTTCGAACAGCTTTCATTATGGGACCAACTCTGTATGGTGAAAAAAAAACGACGGGTTGCACTCTGGGAGTGCCGGCAGAAGTGAAAACTTGAATATTAACGTTGTGCATTTTTATATTTTGGAATGGTTAGGGAATAATTTTGCACGAATTGCTTTAATTGTCAGTATAAAATATTTCAAATCTTTTCTGAACCACAGTCTGTCACAAATGTCACAAGCATGACCAAATTCATTTTCAAATACACAGCAGTATGGCCACTACACAGACGGTCGAGCCATCAGCTGTCACCATCCATGGATGCGCGTAGCACGCTGTAACATAAACACACACGAACATTCGCGCAAGCGCCCTGCGCCGTCTTACGAATTTTCGATCAGGCCACGTGTCCTGACGCGAGTTTAAAATTTTTTACCCATTCCAAAAAAAGTGCACAACGCCGCTAAAGAAGTTTTCACTTCAAAAATCAGCTGTCCCATACAAAAGTTCAATACTTACTCGGTCGAAATGTTTGAAACAGCTGATTTTGTTTTTCATCGTACAGAATAACATAGTGAAAGTTGTTCGAAATGATGGGTGAGGAACACCAGGACTCTAAGGTCCATTTCATACCTGTTAAGACAAGTGGGACCTATACAAGTAAAGAAGGGCAAAAAGTGGAAGCCTTCACGTTCAGAAGTGTCACGAGCATTCATCGACTTCGTCACTTCGCCAGCAGACATTGAACGATGCAACAATGAACGACAAACTTTAATTGAAAAGAAAAGTATCCCGTTTGGACCTCACATAATTGCTGTGGTCCAAATTGGTCTAACGTGACCCAATTCGAGGTAGTTGTAACAAATACAATATACGTTCAGCTCTCACCACTACTTTAAAAGGTTATTTTGCGATGGATATAGCGTATGCTGCTGACTCAGCTCCATGCTGGATGATCTTGCAACGAGCAGTTTTTAAAATTGTAACAAAATTTAATGCCCAATATCATAAAAGAGTTCCACTACGGGAATTGATATCAGATTGTGAAAATTTTTAATTTGTTCATGACATGGAGATAAGTTGCAAGGAATGCAATGCCGTTTTTTATAATTTTAAGCGCCTTAAATCTCATATGGACTTTTATCACACTTCTATAGCCTCATACTCTTGTGCAAGCCCAGGGTGCTTCAGATCTTACAATTTGTTTAATTCATACCGGAGACATTACGTCAAAAATCATCACAGAAATCATCAAAGAACCTTTTACGAATATATGACCAACATTTTCAACCCTTGGCTACAAACAAAAAAGTGCCAAAACCCGTAATATTTTTCCTGGACTGTCACAGGTCTCACATGACTATACATTTAGCTGAGTTTTGTAAAGATAATGGCATATAAATTATAGCGCTTCACCCCAATGCGACACATTTGCTACAGCCGATGGACGTTGCGGTGTTCAAACCCTTAAAAACGTACTGAAAGAATCAAGTATCGAAATGGAAGACCGAAAACCTAGGGCAACAGCTAAAACAGGCTATTTTCGCTCCAAATTTACAAGTGGCGATAGAAAAATTGTCTCCAGACACAATCAAAAATGGATTCCGCAAAGGCGGTCTTTTCCCCTTTGGACCTGAGTATGTCGATGTGACCAAAATTAGTGCCGAAAAACGCAATCTCCCCAATAACAAGTTTTGTTATACATATATTGACAAACTGTAACCTGTAAGTAGTAAGCAAACTGTAAAGTAAAACTAAATTAACAGTTTGGTTACTACTTAGTAAAATATACTGTTTTATATTAACCAACTGAATTTGTAAGCTGTAAGCAAAGAATAAGGTAAAACTAAATTAACAATTTGGTTGCCAGTAAGCAAATGGTGTAGATATCTATAACAAAACCATTTTGGCTTGTAACAGCTAAATGCTTTATCAACTTTTTTACAAATACAATTGTTAGTAATTAACAAACACCTTGGTTTTAAAAAGTCAATATGTTAGGTTAACTTAAACGAAAAAATTAACAAGCTGTACGTAACACAACACTGTTTAACAAACTCGTTTTGTTGCTGATAACCAGGAGTTCGCAAGTCCCTAAATTACGGCCTACCAATTTTTGTTACTGTTTACCAATTTTTTTTTTCAGTGAACTATAAAAGAGTGTGTTATGCAAAACTCGTTACCAGAAGGGAAGTGGAGTTACATTCCACAAGTAGTGAATTTGAGGCAAATATTCAAGAAATTTAACTTCTATAGACACTTAAAATCTGTCACTATTTAATTGTAATTTGTTTAATCCTGCTAAAAGCCTACGTCGCTCGGATAAACTTCATATAATACCGACCAAAACTGATTTTTTACACAAAAGTATTTATGCAATGGCTCCTGAACTATATAACGAACTACCCACACAAATAAGACGATGCAGTGAAATTAATAAATTTAAACGCTTATTGTTTGACTTTTTAGTAAATAAAGCATATTATTCCTTAGATGAATACTTGTGATATTTAAATTAAAAGTAGTAGTAGAAATCTTTGTGACAGCATGTATTAACAAACAATTTATATGACTTTGTATGCCTAACGGCGCAACACAGTGATACTTAATTTTTATGTACCTAACACCCATTGTACCTGTGATTGACAAAATAAATGATTATGATTATGTAATAACAACATATTTGTCTTTGTATTACTTTGTATTAGGTTTTTCATAGACAATAAAATTTAATAGTGCTGTCAAAGTTACCTGTCGATAAAACTTCTCAATATTTTTGACAAAAGAAGACTGGAACTATGGCTGAAAAACATTAAAAAGCCTAGTTCGCTTAGAAAGGTGTCCACACCTGTTCGAATCACCTCTCTGATGACTGTTTTATTAAACTTATGCACCACTTAGAAAAAGTGCAGTTTTCCAACATTTTTTTTATTATAAAAATACCCTACTATTTCTAAGATAAAAGAGAAAGAGAGTACCTAAGACAATAGCTGTTCATGTAAAAATACCACTAATTATGAATCTGAACAATACCAACTTGAGTGGTAAGTACTTAATCAATCAAATTAGGACCACAGTCACCTTTCATGTAAAAGACTTCAAGAGCGCTCTATATTACAGTATACTCTTTTACTTTTCATTTGTGGTTTAGTTGTTAATAAACAAAAAAATTGTTTTTAGCTCGAAAGCTTAGCTTATTGCTTCAAAGAAGGCTAGGTCTAAGCAAGTTCTCCTTCAACACACAAAAAGATGGTTGCCCCAACACTTTTGTATCAGGAACAAGGATGGTTATGCCTACACTTGCCGTATCTGGAAAAATAGCTGTAGAAGTAAAAAAATACTAATTATGGAACAGAATGATACCAACTTGAGATGTACTTACTTCTACATTGGCCACATTGCTTAGCTGATATTGGGAGCTTGTTGACCCATAGGGCGTTAGCACTCTAACCGCTTACACATGTAAAGCAATCCCAGGCGCGGTCCCCACTTGAATAGGTGACCACAAGTGTCATAAAAAATATCTCTAGCTCCTCCGTGCTTCGGACGGCACGTTAAGCCGTTTTTAGGCCCAACAAGAGCTTAACGCTTTCTTTCCCTTTAACAATATCGTTCGTATGAGCCTTATGAGACCCACTCCACCCACAAAGCAGAGGAATTAATTAAAAATTGTCCTAATAAGTTGTGGTCCGATATTAAAAGCCAGGCGGCTAAATGATAAATCTGTTAATAATAGTCAGACTGCATGGAATCCTTCCTAATCTGTTGTCTTAACTTTTGACGGACAAGTCCTACCAAAACGGGTTTTTATTTGCTACAACGCAGTCAATGTTGAATTAAATATTTTCCCAACTATAAGGCTTATATGTTGCTGCAGGTATGGACATACAAGGGGTGCGATGGTCTGGAAACCTCCACGTTGGCTTGACCCCTTGAAGGCTTTACTTCTCTCATTAGATGTTTATTTCGATGTGAGTGGTGGGCTGACAAGGGATTGGGCTGGTGCACCCCGGGCGGCAGTTAATAACTCCCTGTATTAAGGGTCTTGTTAGCTGTCGGCTAATGTCCGACCTTAGGGAGGGAAAGCGGAGCCCAGCAATGGGTGACGCTCGTTTCGAATGCTGCTGGCTTTTTAGTCGGCGGCAGTTCGCGACGAAGGCTGCGCTTCGCGCGGCGTGTCTTGGTTTACCATTTACGTCGGGCAACTCGTTACCTCAAATTGATGGGGCCGAGGGTGCTGTCCGGTAGACGGGCAGTGCTGCGGGGAAGAAAACCTCATAAAAAATAACCCCAATCTTAAGGTCTGGCGTGCCGATGGGATGAATGGCGGGAGGGGAGTCCCGTCCCGAGCGCTGGGGGGGAAGGGGAATCACCGGGGACCTCACCCCGAGAACAAAGGAAAACTATGAATGGACAATTTGGTAACAGTATTACCTCAGGAGGGTACCACTCCCGCGGGAGCTGGAGAATCCCTCCCTGCGTCTCAGGACGCAGGCAGCCCCACCGTATCTGGAGGGGGGGCACAAACTGCCTCAGGGACATAGTCCCTTGCCCGGGCCAAGATGGCCGGATGGTTAACGTGTTGGGCCGAGAAGGCCGGCGAGATGCCGAGGGGGGTGACGTCTCCGACGCGAGCTCAGACATGAGCTTCGAGTCGGTGGCGTCAGCCTCCTGCGGCAGGAGCAGAATCGTTGGGCGGAAGAGGTGCCTGCGGGGCGCCGAGAATTATGCGGTGCCGTCAAAATTGACGACCGTATCCAGAGGCCGGTCGATGTCGGTCAGTGACCGCAGGGCCAAATCTGAAGCGGCGGCTGCCAGCCTAGCTGATGCGGAGCGCATAGTGGCGGATATGGCCCGCAGGGCGATGGCGGAACGGGTCACCAGGCCATTGGCGACCGAAGACGAGGGAGTGCCTGCAGAGGCGCTCAAAAAACAGGCGGAGACCAGCGTCTCCATCATCAGGAAGGTTGCGGCCAAATCAAAAAATTTGAAGGGCGGTTTCGTAAAGAGCCTCAAGGAGGCTGCAACCTCGAAGCGCCCCCATCCTCCTCCGAGAGCGACGATGAGTGCCTCCTGGTGCCGATGCCGGAGAGTAGGGCCAAGGCGTTTTTGAAGAGCCCGGCCCCGCTCCCCCAATGGGGAAGAAACTGATGCGGAAGGGCCGGAAGCAAGCCGCTGCGGAGCCGTCGCCATCCACATCAGCTGGCCCGGCAGCCGCTAAGGCGCCGGTGGTCGCGCCGGCCAAGGATCCTGTGCGCGCGCCGGCCAAGGTCCCGGTGAATACACCGGGCAAGGCCCCGGCTAAAGCACCGGCCAAGGCTGCGGCCAAGGCACCAGCCAAGGCACCGGCCAAGGCCAAGGCTCCGGATGCTCCGGCACCACGCCCTGCCCGAGAGGCTCGCCCTCTCCCACCTGCCCCGAGCCATGGGTGCAGGTTGCCCGGAGAGGTGCGAAGCCGATGAGGCCGGCGTTGGCTGCTGCTCCTCCTCCAGCTCCTCGTGCTGCGGCGAAGTCCCAGCCTAGGCTCCGCCTGCCACGCTCGGCTGCGGTTCAGCTTAAGCTGAAGCCGGGCGTGACTGCTTCCTACGGGCAAATACTCTCGCTTGCCCGGGAAAAGGTGGACATCCAGAGCCTGGGTATCGCCGGGGTGAAAATGAGGCGGGCAGCAACAGGCGCCCGAATCTTGGAGGTCCCTGGTGAGGGGAGGGACGACAAAGCCGACGTCCTCGCCACCAAACTAAGAGAGGCTCTGGATCCTCTACTTGTAGAGGTATCCAGACCCCAAAAGGCCTCTGAATTCCGGGTCCGGGAGCTGGACGACTCGGTCACGGCTGAGGAAGTCCGTGCGGCCGTGGCGAAAGAGAGCCAGTGCGCAGAGGGCGACATCAAGGTCGGGGCAATCAAGGAGGACCACTCCGGTACTCGGTCGGTCCTCGTCCGATGCCCGGTGGCGGCCGCCAGGCGACTCACCGCCAGAGGTGCACGCCTCCGTGTCGGCTGGTCCATGGCGCAGGTGGTAATCTTGCCGCCGAGACCACTGCAGTGCTACCGCTGCTTTGAGATTGGCCACGTCGGTCACCACGCCTTTACTCTTTTGGGTGGAGTTGTAGGCCGAAAGGCCCCCCCACAGGCTCGCTCTGACAACCTCTCACAATGAGAGGCACCCCCAGAGCGAGCAGAGACCGCCAAAGCGGTCGCCGCGCTGGGGCTATGGAGCGCGAATAGCACACGGCCCCGGCCCATAGCGGCTGAGAGGTGACACCGCGGAGTTTTTAGTGGTAACACCACATAACCTTACCGGTCTTCCGTAACTGGTAAGGTATCCAAAGGGATTTTCGCCGCGATAAAAAAAAAGGTAAAGTGTGGACGGTCGGTCCTGTGATAAATGCCAGATTTGATTTGGGCATACAGGGCAGACTGCTTCCAGAGAAGAAGTTGCGTCCTGCGCTTGCGGCCGACAACCGAAGCTCAAAAGTAGCGCCCCCGTCCTCCTCCGAGAGCGATGAGGAGTGCCTTCAGGTGCCGACGCCGGAGAGTAGGGCCAAGACGTTTTTAAAGAGCCCGGCCCCCGCTCCCCCAATGGGGAAGAAACAGCTGCGGAAGAGCCGGCAGCAGGCCGCAGCAGAGCCGTCCACATCGGCGGGTCCGGCTGCCGCCAAGGCGCCGGTGGGAGCACTGGCTAAGGTCCCGGTGAATACACCCGCCAAGGCTCCGGCTAAGCCACTTGCCAAGGCTCCGGCTAAGGCAACGGCCAAGGCACTGGCCAAGGCTCCGGCCAAAGGCAAGGCTCCGGCCAAGGGCAAGGCTTCGGCCAAAGGTGCACCTGCGGCTCCGGCATCACGCCCTGTCCCAAAGGCGCGCCCTTTCCCATCTGCCCCTGAGTCCATGGACGAGCCATGGGTGCAGGTTGCCAGGAGAGGCGCTAAGCCGATGAGGCCGGCGGTGGCTGTTGTTCCGCCACAAGCCCCGCGGGCTCCGGTGAAATCCCAGCATAGGCTCCGTCCACCGCGCTCGGCGGCGGTTCGGCTCAAGTTGAAGCCGGGCGTGGCATCCACCTACGCGCAAATACTTACTTGTGCACGGGAAAAGGTGGACAACCAGAGCCTGGGTATCGCCGGGGTCAGGGTGAGGCGGGCAGCAAATGGCGCCCGAATTTTGGAGGTGACTGGCGAAGAGAGGAACGACAAAGCCGACGTTCTCGCCGCCAAACTGAGAGAGGCTCTGGATCCTCAACTTGTGGAGGTGTCCAGACCCCAAAAAGCCGCTGAGTTTTGGGTCCGAGAGCTTGACGACTCAGTTACGTCTAAGAACGTCCGAGCGGCTGTGGCGGAAGCGAGCCAGTGCGCGGAGGACGATGTGAAGGTCGGGAACATCAAGGAGGATCACTCCGGCACCCGATCGGTCCTCGTCCGATGCCCGGTGGTGGCTGCCAGGCGGCTCACCGTTGGATGTGTACGGCTCCGTGACGGCTGGTCCATGGCGCGGGTTGTAATCCTGCCGCCGAGACCACTGCAGTGCTACCGCTGCTTCGAAATTGGCCACGTCGGTCAGTCATGCACTGCAGAAACAGACAGGAGCGCACTGTGCCTCCGGTGCGGCAAGCCTGGCCACAAAGCCGGGCAATGTAATGACGCCCCACACTGCGTCCTCTGCGCGGGGCAGGGCAAACCGGCGGGACACAGGGTCAGGAAACAAATTAAAAATTTATAGGCGACCAACTTATAAAATGTACTCAGAAAATTGTATACAAATTCAATATAATAATAGTTTTTTTAGACGTTTTTAGTGGCGTTAACTCAAAGTAAGCTTTCATTACTACGAAACCCTACTCTGCGCGTGGTCTTACATGCACTAGACAGGTTATTTTATATTTATTCTTGTAAATTTAGAGTACGTCACATTAAAGTAAAAACGAAAAAATTTTTATTCTCTTTACCTAAACACTGAGCCTAAACCTAAATGTAATAAACTCATATAGTTAATGTCATTAACTATATTATATGAATTTGTATGTTTTATTTCAGAAAAACAAACACAAATCTCGTATAAGACAAAGAAAATCCAGACGTGAACTTGGATCCAGGATGTATAAAAACTACTCCGAAGAAATGTTGGAGCTTGCATGAGAAGCAGTTCAATCAGGTAAAATTTCATCAAGGGATGCAGAACGTCAATTTGGGATCCCGAGGAGAACTATACTCGATGAAATAAAAATAGTAAACACAAAACCCGTTGGACATCCTACTGCTCTAACAGCTGAAGAAGAAAAACAAATTGTAAAACTTACAAGCTTCTAGCAATTTTGGTTCCCCGCTTACAAAAATAGATTTGAAGTTATTGGTTCACGAATATTTGAAGAAAAATGTATTTACTTTGTAACAATGTAGTGAAATTGTATTGACTTACGGGACGTAAGACTGTATTCTGCAAATAATAGTTCTAATTAGAAGATAAAAAGTGTGATTAAACATATGCCATAAGTGCCAATATTACCTACTTATTTAAAATGTCTAGTATGTGTTTCTAAAATTGTTGTTTTTTAATTTTGTGCAATAAGACGTACTTACGTGGTTCATAAAATAAGTAGACTACCTTGTGAGGTGATTTTTTACATTTCGTTTGTTAAATAATAAGTAGGTACAAACTGAAGGTCTATAAATTTTATTTTTGTTTAGTTCTAAACTTATATTTAGTTTAATAATCAGATTTAAAAACAAATGTTAATTACTTATTGAATTGATTAATACAAATGTTGATACTTTAATATTCGATCAATATAATACAACTAGATAACGCGTTACCTACAAAATCGAAGCAAATTTCTGTCCACTTAGATATCAAATAAAATTCACTGTCAAGTCATTACTGCACTAATTATTATAGTGCTTTTCTCATTGACTAAAACACAAATAATAGATAAACAAAATAAGAGCTCATCGCCTGGAGGGCGCTGTTATTTTCCAACCCTTTTTTTATGCGCTGACCCGATATTTAGTATTGTTGATTGTAAAGACTTTTATATAACTCTTCTGTAACCAAACTGAAATCTCATTGATTTACTTAGTAAACAAAAACTCTATACTTAATTTAAAAGTGTTTAATAAATAAACATAGCACCTTGGAAATCTTTTAGTTTACTCTTCCTATAAGCTTTTACAAATTAAAATCTTAATTTTTTTACTCAAATGCGACAACCCTAGCACTTTAAATTCTCGGGGTAACGTTTCTATGGAGATGAGAAAAAATATCAGAGTAACATTGCCTTCATTTAAATGGTAAAGTTTGTATGATACCAAATCCTTTTTTTAAACCTTGCCTATATTGCCAAAATGCTTTTATTGGCTTTAATATCATTTAAATAAGGGTTATAGTTCCGCAAAAATTAAGGTGGGGAATGTTGGCTATAAGTCCAGATAACTTTACCCGCCCTGAAAATCGGTCATATGACCGAGAAAACGATAAAAATAAAAAAGCATGCAAATGATCTTGTTGCCACAGATACAAAAATATGTCCAGGGTTTCATGCAAAAAACTTGAAATATCGCGTTTTTTTAAATGTGGGCAATCTTGGCGGGTTTACACCTTACCGGTCTCCTGTAACCGGTAAGGTATCTGAAGGGATTTTCTCAGCGATAAAAAAAAAATGGTATGGACATACAAAAACTGTATGCAGATCTAAACCCAGATGCTTTAAATGTGGCAGAGAGCATAGTGGTGACACATGTAATCTTGAAAAGGAATTTGCTTGCAGTTGTCTATGGTCGTCATTTTGCAACCAGCAAAGTGGGCACAGAGCACAACTAGAGTTGTTATCTGACCGTAAGCTACAATACGTTGACAGTCAGAAATGGTATTTTATTAATAAATGACGGTAACAAATGTTCAACAATGTCGCAAACGAATAAAATAGTTTTATTTTATATTTAAAGACTATAAACATTATATGGTGCATCATGTCATTATTTTCTTTCATAGTTCATCTCCATTACGGGTATCATAAAAATTACCAAGGATAAATGACCCCACAATAATTTTACAGTTAATGAAGTACGAATGTTTGCCCGCGGATTCCTCGTGTCCGTGCCGTTTGTTGTAACTCCTACGGGAAAATACCTTTTTTTCGGAATAAAAGGTACCATATGTCCTTCTCAGTACCCTTTAACTACAAATATGCTCAACCGATCAAAAGTTACATAAGTACGTGACCGAACTTTAAGGGCAAACGAAACGTAGTCTCGGCGCGGGAGGCAATAGTCGACTGATAAACCAATAGCGCGCCGCGCGCGTTGGCTTCCCATAGAATCCCCCCGTTTGCCGCTGGCGCCGCTGCGCATGCAATTTAGACTATACCTAAATCGTTTACTGCGCAGCCTAGGTACTTCCCCGGCGGTTTTTTACATGAAAGCAATCGTTTTTGCGGTATCTACAGTATCTAGTTACATGTTCCAGTAAAGAGTCAATACAGTTTGGTATTTTATTGAATAAGTGGATATTTGTGTGTGATAATTATTATTTATAAGTAGTTTGAATCCTTTGAAACGTAAAATCGTATTTATACTTTGGAAATGCCTCGAAGACCAGGTGATGTTTGGAACTTTTACCAAATATTACATAGTCAAGGTAATAAAAAACATGCTGTGTGCATATTTTGCAATACTGAGTGTAGGAATACCAACGCAACTAGAATGGTATTACATTTAACTAAGTGTAATGATTGTCCTAAAGACGTAAAGGATAAATTTACAAAAAAGCCAATCCAGCCACAGACTTCAAGTAGCCCTTTTGTATCTCCTTCCACTTCTGCAGCGGCTGTGTCAATTGAGGGTGATTTAAATCAGGATACGTCAACTGAAGATATACAAGAAAATATAGATGCTGCCTTAGCAAGAGCTATTTTTGCAAGTGGCGTTCCTCTTATCACTTCTGGAGTCAAGCTATTGGATTCAATTCCTAAAACTGCTTAATTCTCAATATAAACCACCAAACAGGAGTGCTATTAGTAAAAAATTACTGAATGCAGAATTTTTAAGAGTTAAAACTGCTACAGAAAATAAAATTAAAGAATCGCAGGCGGTTACTATAATGAGTGATGGTTGGACTAATATAAACGGAAAAGGTATGACTTATTTTAATATAAACGGAAAAGGTATGACTTATTTCCATCATGCAGAAGTTTGTACTTTACGTTTAAAAATGTCGCTCTCTCATAATTACCTTTTTCAACACATCAAATACATCATAGTTGAATTGTTTATTGTGATAAAAACGACTTATATCTATTACATTTATATCACACATGTATTTTTACAAAAATAAAATAATAGCAGAATTAGTAACACGGGTCAAGAAATAATTTTAAATTTATAAGTTTTCTGTTGTAAAATTGTTTATAATTTTTATGTTGTGTTTACCAAAATAAACCATTTTCTTTCTTTACAAAAAAAATTATAGCTAAATATTTTCATATCAATATTATACATATTTATCACTATTCATTATCGTCACTATCGTAGTCTCGTATTACAATAGTATTACTATGGAAACATGTATTAAAATGGACATTCTAATTAGTTGGCATAAAAGTTTGATATCGTAGTTGTGTGTTGTGTTTGATGCGTGTTATCTTAGTTGGATAGTTGATTTTGAAAAAAGGAAATTATGACGAAGGGATATTTTGAACTACTTACAGTAAACCTAAAATTAACCTAAAACGAAATTTCAGGTGTAATAAATTTCATAGCATGCACGCCAGATCCTGTATTTTTCAAGGCTATATATCCTGAAACTGAAAGAGAAACGGCAGCATACATGAGCAATGAAATTTGTAAGGTTATCAAGGAGATAGGTCCATCAAAAATAGTTGCAGTCGTAACCGACAACGCCCAAAATATGAAAGCCGTCTGGCACAAAATCAATGAAAAACACCCTCATGTTTCTTGTTATGGATGTGTTTCACATGCCATTAATCTGGTATACAACGATATTTTCAAAACTCCTGTGTTTAAAATCATAACCGATTCCGTACTTAAGATTATAAAATACGTGAAAACAAGACATATTATTTTAGCATTTTTTGAAAATACGCAAAGAAACTTATATGGGCAGATAAAGACCTCGTTAAAACTACCTAGCAAAACCAGATGGAACGGTATTGTCATATCATTGGAAAGTTATTTACAAAATAAAGAAGCTTTAAAATTTATGGCGATAAATGACGACTTAAATATTGAGAAAACAATTAAAGATATAATATTCGACGAAGATTTGTGGATAAAAGTTTATGACTTATTGAATTTATTAAAACCTATAGCAGCCGCCGTCACAACTTCTGAGTCAAATAAAGCAAGAGTGTCTGATGTCCCCAACACTTTTTTGAAGCTTTTGACGACACTAAATGACAACTTTGCCTCATGCACTAGTTTTACGCAAGCTGAAATCCAAGTAATTTTTGATTCTGTAACCCGCAGGCGTAATTTTTGTATTCGTCCAATACATCTAGCAGCCAATCTTTTAGATCCTAGGTATATCGGTTCTGGACTTACTGGAGATGAAATTAGCACAGCTGTAAATTTCATTCAAACTCAAGCAACTTTTCTAAACCTTGATGTTGGCAAAGTTATAGTTAATATAGCAGATTTTAAAACGAAAACCAAATTTTTTGGATTATGTAGCGCCGCTTGGCTTGCCACTGGTGCTGTTGATCCAGCCATATGGTGGCAAACGTTTGCATATAATCAGCCACTTTATTTAGTGGCATATAAAATACTAAGTGCTCCCCCAAGCACAGGTGCATGTGAGAGGAATTGGAGCCTTTTTTCTAACGTATATACTAAGCAAAAAAATAGACTCCATGATGATCGAGTCATTAAACTAGTTACGGTTCGTGCCAATTTAAAACTTAGAGATGAATTGCAAGATCAAACATCAGAATCCTACGTCGACGAAGAGGATTCAGAATAATTAATGTAAATTTAAAAATCCCACCAAAAACATACCTGTTAAAAGGAGGGCCAAGTTCCTATCGGCTAATTGTTCACCTAAAAAAGGGTTGAAATCCAATCCAATGCCAAGTTTAGATGGACTTTAAAATCGATCATAATCATCTTCATCAAAATCTACATTTGAGCTTGGTATTGAAGTCGGTTTTTAGTTTTGAAAAATTATATCCGATAAACTTCAATGGGTCAGGGGTGACTCGCGAGGTCTACTGCCACTAGTACACACAGCAAAATAATTCGGTATGCACCCCTTTTGTTCGTGTAATTTTACTTTTTTTTATTTGACGTATTCTGGTTGTAAATTTAATTATAAAAATTATTTACTAGACATGTTAATTATTTCCTATGATGTAAATAAAATTGAATTTCTCAACGCCTGTTAGTGAACTATACGGGAAAACAGCGCACATACGTTGATTGAGCATAATTAGGCGGCCATAATTGGAATTTTCGAAATCGTTGCACATGCCAAAAACACCATGCCAATAGCTTAAGGACCAATCAGGGAACGCTAATGACAGTTTGAACTTAACTGTCTCTGACTACGCTCGTTGTCGCTTACCGTTCCTTGTGTTTTAATATTTTTTCCAAACGAAATATTTTCATTCCCGTTGCAGTTACTGAAGTGATTGTCATGGATTCTACTAATCCAGGTAAGAAACTATATTTATCATACTTTTAAGCAACAGAACCAATTCAAATTTGTCATAAATAAACTTTTAAGCAGTAGTGTTTCCTCATGAAGGATTTTACATTTTTTTTTAGTTGATTGGATGTTTTAGTATACTTCCGCGTCTTTCCGGGCAGTGATTGTTTTTGATATCACTATTTGAGGGTATTCTTAACCTATTCATGTTGAAATAACTTGCGGATGGCTGCAGATGTGTGAAATATTTGCGATTACATTACATACGGAAAAAATGCGACGAATTAAATATTTTTTTAAATCCACATTTTGTTAGTTTTAGGTACATCTAGCTCTTCTGGAGTGGGATTAGTGACACGTAGATATTTGTACGATCACTTGCAACAACCAGATTTGGTCAACATAGATCAAAAATTGAACTATCTAGAAAAGTACTTGATATCGCATAACGGCGACTCAAAAGATGATTTGGCATCTTTGAAGAAACGTTTTGGCTATTTTAAAACTGCAATTAAGGAAAAATGGGCCAAATCTCACAGACGCGATGATGTTTTTCTGAAAATGAATGAGTCTTGGTTAGATGGAACATTCGAACTTTCCACGCAAATATAATTTCGTCCTGGCCGTCCTGCTAAATCCTAAGACGTAAAACTGAGGAAGTACGTTCGACCACGACTGTACACTTTTACTGCACGCTGCTCAAACTACTTTGAGGCAACAAGGACACCGTAATGCTTCAGATATACTTAAAGAGATCACGAACACACCAACTGTTGCTGGAAAATATAAAAAAGTTTATCAAGCACAAAACTGCAAAGAAAGCATCACGCCACTGACGCCACTTCAAGCATTGACTATGTTCGTTGAAGCAGATTTGACGAAACGGCAGTATGAAATTATTAGAAATACTAACAATCCCTTTATCCCTGCTACAATAGATTGCTTGAAGCTAAAGAAGAATGTTATCCACGAAAAGAATGTCTTTGTGTAACGAGCACCTGTGCCGAAAGTTCGCTGCAAAGCTTAATGGATAATACTGTTACACGATTATCTATTTACTTGGAAGACGTGCTAATCACTCTCAATGAAGAACAAAAGAATTTATTGTCATTAATTTGTAAATGGGGTTGTGATGGCTCGCAGCAGTCTAAATACAAACAAAGGTTTGAAAATGCTGATGACTCAGATGCAAACTTATTTTTAAGTTCTTTTGTGCCCTTGAGAATAGTTTGTGGTAAAGACAACAAGTATGTTGTTTGGCAAAACCCAACACCATCCTCTCCACGGTTTTGCCGACCGATACGTTTTAGATTTTTAAAGGAGAGTACAGACATTACTAAAGAAGAAATAGATTATGTAAAAAACTCTGCAAACTCCTTAGTAGCATCTAAAGTTGAATTGAACGGTGCCAAATTCTTATTTACACATGAAAATGACGATGATCGACGGAAAAGTTTGCAATGCGGCAACGGACACGAAGTCCACCAGTCGTTGCTATGCAGTCGGAAAAAGTAATTGGTCCAAAGGGATGGAAGAACATTTACGATATAGCAAAAGGGGGTGAAAAAGAAACCATTACTTTTCTAAAAGTTGTTTCAGCAGCTGGGGATTCAGTACCTCCCATGGTAGTATTTTCATATAGCCGTAGATCGCCGAAAGAAATAATAAATAGTGCTCCGTCGACGTGGTTCATCGGGATATCAGAGAGTGGATGGATGAGAAGTGGGCTTTTTTATGAGTATATAGCAAATGGTCTCAATAAATGGGTAACAGAAAACAATATTCAAAAACCAACTGTTCTCTTCGTGGACGGTCATAAGTCCCATTTAACCAAAGATTTGAGTGTTTTTTGCGAAGAAAATGGTATAAATAAGGGTAATATTAGGCTGGTTTTACAGTCACGCGTACGCACGCGCGGCCCGATTCGCCATACAAAGTGTACGCGGTTGACTATGTAACGATCCAAGACGCTCAAAGCCCGTCGCCCGCGACGCGGGTCAACCGCGCTTGCGTGACTGTAAAACCAGCCTTATATGCACTACTACCAAACACCACATGTTTAATGAAACCTGCTAAAGTCAGCGTATTTAGACCTCTTAAACATCAATGGCGCAAGTTGTTAAGGAATGGCAGGATAACTGTGAGAATCGAACACTAACTAAAGTCACTTTTTGCCCGTTACTAAATGAAACTTTAAAGCACCTCACAAGAGAAACAATACTAAATCGATTTAGAAAATGTGGCTTGTACCCATTTCATCCCGAGGCAGTCGATTATTCCAAGTGCGTCAAATACCATTACGAAGCCATGTTGCTAGAAGAATTAAGGTAGGAAACAATATATTAAGTTGATTTGAAAGAAACTCTTAAAGTTTTGAACCTTTGTGATATTAAATAAAAAAATATTGGCATAGATCTAGGAACTTTTAAGAAAATAATTAGACAAAAGGATAATGTTTTGGAAAAAAATACTAAAATGGATTGAAATGTCTAAAGGAAAATACAGGAAGATTCTGACAACGAAATAGTAACTGAGACAGTAAAAAAAGATAAAAATTGATGAGGACCTGACCGATTTCCCCGACGATGCTTTAAATACTTCAATTGAACTTATCAAGATGTTTAAAGAAAACAAGGGATTTAAGAAAAACCTGTTTCGGCATTGGAAGAGTCAAACGAGCCGGCGAATGCAGAGGTCTCAGAGACAGAGCCTCTTTTATTGATACCTATAGGTGATGAATCGCTATTTGCTCTAAACACCAAAGATCCAAATCAAGATCAAGCTTACCGGAAGTTCCTGCCCAAATTGTAACTGTTAGTGCCCAAATAAATTTAATAGATAACTCATTGGCTGTACTAATCTTCAACTGTTTCTACGCCAACTCTTGCTGAAGCTTCCCAAACACATCACCCCTATAACACTACAACTAAATTAAATAACAACACGTATTAACAGCAACAATTGTGAAATTTGTGCACCTGCAAAAATTTCAAACTGAAATTTGTGCACCTGCACAAATTTCACAGTTTAAATTCTCACTCTATTACTATGTCACCATCGCCCAATTTTTTTTTGGAAGTACATTCTATTTGGACACATATTTTTTTTACTGTTTTATTATATTTATAGATATTATTTTACATACCTTATTGTGTACTATGAATTGGAAATCTAATATTATAAGAAGTCATCATCTACATACATACATATACTAGGGGTGCTACAGATAACTATAGCACCGCTACTACAAGCATTTCTTAGTTTATGATGGAAAACACTAAAAATCTTCATAAAAGATAGGTTCTTTTGTCAAAACTATAGTGTCTTGACTTTGATTGTGTACAGGATTTTCCATAGCATTTTCAGTGTCATTATCTTTTTCTTCTTCTTCATGATTATCTTGGGGTGTAACTTTAGTGTCCTTGAGCATATTTCTTACTTGATGTGGCAAAGGAAACGTTTTCATATTGTTTTGGTGGTTCTTAAGGCGTATATTAGAAATTACAGGATCCGAAGATTCTAATGCACGGTGAAACAAATCTAGTATTGTTTTTTTCCTTTCTATTTTTCTTGTGTGGTGCTCTCGGTCGCTCCGCCAAAATTTATTTCGTGATTCTGCAGCCAGCTCTGAGAGCATCCCAACGGGTAAAGCAGAGTTGTCCATAATTTCTTTGCCATGTACTAGTATTTTATGAATTGTTGGGGTCATAGGGTGCCACCCATATGCAGTAACATATTTTTTTGCAGTTTCTTTGCAGAACGAATCGAATTTGTTGGTGTCGATAGGCAATCCACAACTGATCGCAACTAAAATGTAGTACAGGCTATCTACTAACCACAAATCTAGTTCTAAGACATGGGCAAATTTATGGCGGTTTTTGTCATTCAGTGCCATTATTGCGGTGTTCACATCGTTAGTCGTCCCAGCCGTCGGTGTGACCACATCTACTAGCAAACCGAGTTGGTATTTTAGCGCGTTTCGAATTTTAAATTTTCTCTCTTTAACTTTTTGGCTTTCTGGTGAATTATGTCGAAGTCTCCATATTTGAACAGCTGGATCGTTTTTATAGGAAAGGTTTAGTAAAAATTCCAATACCCTTATCCACGCATATTGAGGTGAAATTCCATATTTTACCGTGCTTGGTTTGGATGGCCTTGCATAGGCTACCTCTAGTTTTAATTGCCAAAAGCTGTTTCAAGCCGAGCGATGCTCTGTTAAGCTGTCAAATTACACTTAAAATCGTAGAAAATCATACTACCCAAAATTTTCCCGAGTTAAATCCATGTTGATGCAGACACACAATTTTTTAAATGGCGCCACAAGGTAAATACAAAAGACAGTCAGATGAAACAAACTGCATTCTACAGCCAAAGAGTTCTATTTTCAAATGTTGCAATAAATTTTTAAATATTGTTTATGTAAGTGGCCAGTTACGGAAACTTACAGTGCGCCCTATGTATAAGGAGAAAAGCCGCCAAGAAAGGCAAGAGTGCAATAGTCCACTAAAAACTTGATGTGCACGGTTTTTTTGGGATTCACAAAGTCTGCTGATGGCTGATTTCAAAGAATGTAATACTGTTGTAAATGGACCATATTATGCAACTCTTATGCATAAGTTGAGGGACAGTATTAGAAAAAAACGTAGAGGTAAATTGCATAAAGGTGTCCTTCTGTTGCACGATAATGCACCTGTGCTCACGGCTGCTATTTCGAAGGCTGCCATTCGGGACTGTGGGTTCACAGAACCTGAACACCAACCTTATAGCCTTGACTTGACCCCGAGCGACTACTTCTTATTTCCGGATTTTAAAAAAAATCTACGTGTAAGAAAATTTACCAATGATGATGAGTTGCAATCAGCTGTTTTCGGCCACTTTGAAGACATAAATTCGGACTACTTTTTTAAAGGTATTAAAATATCAGTTCAGCGATCTAAAAAGTGTGTTGTAAATAAAAGGGACTATATTAAAAAGTAATGCGGGTTTTATTTCATTTCTACTTCCAGAACCCAGTTAGGCCAATTTATTATGGGACCTACCACGTACATTAAACTAAAGGTTTATGATAATGTGATAAGTAAAGGTAAAGATAGTAATTATATGACTACATTAGTAGGTACCGTAATCTGCTGCAATTTTGCCATTAAGCTTCATCTTTGCCTAATTTACTAGAATCGATATCATTTGAGAATAGCAACCTTTTTTATACTTTTTTAATGGGAGAAATAGTAAAGTCAAAAAATAATGAACCGATTTAAAAAAAACACCTAAGTACTGAAATCTACAGAATCGGCGAGTAGCCATAGGTTATATTTTATTTATAAAAGATTAGACATTTTTACAATAATTTGCAAAAACGTTACCTAAGGTATCGAAAATATTCCTAAAATAGTTATTATTATTTGGTGTGCGTTGTGAAAATTATTGATAACATCAAGGATGATACGTAAAATTTTGTAGGTACTACATTTTTGAAGCACTCATAATTGCTCACATTAAAGTCGTGGGCAACTAACTATAAAATTACATGACGAAATTTTAAACAAAATTATTTTCACTTACCAAAAATAGCCAAATTATTTAGTAAATTACTATATTCTCGACTTTGATATTAAAACAAATCACGTTTTCAGGTATCTTCCTACGTAAATAGAGAAAAAGAAAAGATGGAAAAGAGAAGTAGACGAAAAATTGGAGCTCGGCAATATGCTAATTATTCAGAAGAAACATTAACAATTGCTGTAGAGTTAGTAAAAAGCAAGGCGCTATCGTCCTATGAAGCTGAAAAACAATTTTGTATACCTAGACGTACAATTTAAAATAAATGCAAAAATAGGCACAATAAGGCGGTAGGTCGACCACAGCAAGTGTCAGCAGAAGAGGAGAGACATATCGCAGAAGTTGTTGAAGTTGCTGCAAATTTCGGGAGTCCACTTACGTTAGTAGATTTGAGGATAGTGGTATACAATTACCTTGCAAAAAGTGGAAAGACGGATTTGTTTAAAGGCTAAATGCCCGGCGAACGTTGGGCTCGCAATTTTATGGCGCGTTACGGTTTTACACAGCGGGCTACCCAAAATATCAAACGCAGTCGGGCGTCAAAAACTGTTGAAGAAATGACAGCTTTTTACGAAAATCTGGAATCGTCACTCAATGATATTCCTTGTGAAAATATTCTTAATTTTGACGAAACGAACCTGAGCGACGATCCAGGATCGACAAAAGCCATTTTTAAGCGGGGAACTAAACATCCCGAACGCGTTTTAAATACGAGTAAAAGCTCTGTTTCAATTATGTTTAGCGGAACAGCTGATGGACAATGTTTACCACCATACGTAGTATATAAAGCTGATCATTTATGGTCCCGATGGTGCGAGTTCGGACCACCAAATTCACGGTATAACAGAACCAAGTCAGGATGGTTTGACATGGTTTGTTTCGACGACTGGTTCAAAACAATTATCCTACCATGGGCCAAATCACGTAATGGGGTCAAAGCTGTAATCGGGGATAATTTAGCATCACATCTGAGTGTTGAAGTTGTTAAATTGTGTCAAGAAAATAATATAAAATTAATATTTTTACCGCCAAATGCAACTCATCTCACCCAGCATCTTGACGTGGCTTTTTTCGGGCCAATGAAACGATGTTGGCGAGAAATACTACTAAAGTATAAAATTACACATCAAAACTTGACTACAATAAATAAATGTCATTTTCCCCAGTTGCTGCATGAACTAATGGAAAAAATCAAAATGAGTCAAAATGATAATTTACGTAGTGGTTTTGCAGGTGCTGGAATATTTCCATTTAACCCATCGAGAGTACTAAAACATATTCCAGTCGTTTCGTCAGATACTTCAAAAAATTTTGATGTTTGTCTTTTAGAATATTTGAAAAACATGAGAACTTCAACTACCCAGTCCAGAAACAGTGCAAACAAAAAGTTACCAGTAATAGCCGGGAAATCAATATCAACCGAAGAGGCAGAAAATATTAAGAAAGGCAAGGGCAAAGGGAAATGTACAAAAATATGCAATTCGAATACACATTTAAACATAGCGAGCCTCCGAGCACTTCAGCAGCCTAAATCGTTAAAAGAACTAAGTACCAACATTTGGAACAGATTCTTGCTAACTGAAGACGGAACTGGAAACTCTACTCTTATTAATATTTTAAGAAAAAAGAGGACAACAAGAAATAAAACACAGACATCTAATGTTCGTTACTTAAGTCAGTTACCTAAGACGGATGATGAAAATTTACCTTTCATAGGTTTATCTAAGGAGAATATTCCTACATGTCTGCAAACTTCAAAAACAATTGATTCTAGTAATAGAAGTTTGAAGCCTGCCAAAGATTTAGGTATAAGGGCTTTATCTGAAAATTTTTTTGAGCCAGGGCATTTTAAGAAAACAGTATTTAACCATCCTTTGAAAGAGACAGTAATAAATGATTTTTATGATCCAAGTACCCAAGATATCTCTCAAGTTTCGTCTGGTGTGTTACCTATAGCGGGGCCCTCAAAGAGAAGTACTTTCAGCAAGCCTAAAAAGAATATATCGTTTTATTCAGGTTCAACTACAAGTGTGTCGGATGACATGAGTGAACATAGTGACTCTAGTATTATTGATATTCCGGAAAGCGACGGTCCAGATTCTGACGATTTTCCATTATATTGGTTTAAAAAGTCAGATATAAAACCAGAAATAGCCTCGTGTTCGATGATCACTACAAATAAAAATGTGAAAATAGCTAGCCCATTAAGTGAAAGTGAACAGACGTCGTCTTTGGATTATTCGGTGAATGATAAAGTTTTGGTACGTTATTATATTAAAAATAAATGGAAATATTACATAGGAGTTATTTTGGCGTGTAATAGTGATGATACTTTTGACATCTCATTTTATGCAACAACACGTAGGAAAGGCGAGCTTAAATTTAAAAAACCAAAGAAAATTGACAGAGATACGGTACCAAAAATCTCTATAGAAAAGATAATTACTATTGATAAAATATCTGATAAGCCAGAAGAATATAAATTACAAAACGAAGCAGACGCTATTTATTTCTAATAAATGACGTCTGCTTGGTTTTGTGACACACTTTATACAGAGTGATTTTGAATTTCCTGCTAATATTTTAGGGGTGGAATTAAAATACCTAATAGAATTTACATAAGCAATAAAAAAGGTTAACATTGCAAATAATAGTTAAACTTTCTATAGAAAATAGACTATCTGATTGGTGAATTTGTATGTGTGTCCAACTATTTTTTAATTATTTACCTTTTTTTCTTCTATATTCAATTAGGGATACCTACTGATATAATGCCAGGCAATTCAAAATCACCCTGTATTTTTTAATTTCTCAAGGCACCTACGAGTGTCAATTAATAATTACCTCATGATAACATTATACCAACATAAGTATTAGTAGTATAAGTAAATTGTTTTCTAAAATTTAGATAATCATTTTAATAGAAATAAGTTAAAATATATGTAAGGTCCATTAAAATGAAGCGCAAATATTTTAAAGGCAGGTACTTAGAGGTCAAAGAAATGCATTAGTATGAAATTAGAAAATTGACACGCTATTTTTTTCTACTTTTTTATACAAATTAGAGTATTTTTTTTATGAAAACCTTATTTACATGCCGCGTTAGTAACTCATTTCTTATAATAAAGATAACAGGGGGGGGGGGGGGCAGCGTCTATAAAACCATCATTATTATTACGATCAAGTAACGAAAAGCTGGATTTCATATGAAAACCAAAGTTTTAGTAATACAAATAAAAAAATCTAGCGTTTTAATTTTCTTAAATTTTTTACCAAAGCATTTCTTTAGTTTTAGGTTAAACCCTTACCCGCCCTTTAAATATTTGCGTTTGATTTAAATGGACCTTAAATATTAATTTTTCATAACTTACTTTTGATATCGATAATACTATAAAAATCGTTATTATTTTCACTTGTTCGTTTCTAAACAACGAAGGCAACAAGACAGGCGACACGCGTTAGTTTGTTAGTGCCAGTGGGCAAAATTTTGTACCCAGACGGTTTTTTTTGTATCAGTGTTTTAAAGCTTATTTTATTTCTCGGTTTTTGTTTAAAAAATTTAATAACATTTATTTTCATAAAAATCTACGTTAAAATATTGTGTTTTTAAAGATTGTGACATGAGCTACATCTTGTGAGAAGTAGCAAAATATGTGATAAATTAGTTTGAAGTTTTTTTTAGCGAAACAGAGGCTATTTTTTTTTTCTAATTAATATCGTCAATTTGGTTCTTTAACAAACTTGCTTATATTTGTAATTTCTCAAAGAACCAAAGACTAGTAATTAATAATAACCTCATGATAACATTATACCTACATAATTATTTATGATTGTTACGTTCTGTTCTATGTCAAACGGAAATTTCAATGTCGGTATTAAATTTTGATTGATTCTTATCCAGTCTTTTAATTTCTGTTTTTTTCTATTTGGAGCAACCCTAAACATGCTTCAAAGTTTGTATGAAAATATTTAGTGATACTGCTCAAGTTTGCCTGCTTGTGCCCAACTTTGCCTATACGCCAGAAAAAAATAATGGACGGTTATTTGTGGCAAGCTATTCACATCTCGATGGAAACACACTTTTATAACTTTATAATTCAGACCCGTTATAAAATATGGCACGTATTTTTTCTAATAAACTTCTAGGCAAAGTTAGAAAATTTCCTCACAACTTTGCCTACAACTTTGACAGGTTCTGAACGTCAGTCTAACAGCAATTTTGGCAATTTGAACCTTAAGATATTTGGCTTAAATCTTAAATTCGCTTGCTAATGTAAAAACGGGCGCAGATTAGAAACATTTGCAGAGATATGAAAAGAAAACTCAAAATTTCGTGCAAAGTTGCTGCAGTTTACGGTATGTATGTCAGTGTTATTACTATTTTAATATATTTCCCTGACTGTTTTTGACTATGTTGCCTGTGCCCGACTATTTTTAAGCATATCATGTACAATCTTACGTATGTACTAGCTAGTTTTTTAACAATCCCTCGAAAAATTTGCTTTTTGTCTGGATGGAAGGTATCCCTTTTCTATGAACCTTACAACCTGATTGCAATTATTCATAATGATCGGTTTCGTAGCAACCATGTTAAGGCATTGGTTATTTCATTTTTTCTTTTTAAATTGTATTATCTTTGTTTCAGCTATGAGCCAAAATCACTTCCGAAATTTCCTGTATGCGATCATAATCAAAAAGTTTTTCGCTTCTAACTTACTACCTACTTGTCAAGATAACCGCAAATTCATATAAATTTCTATAAATGTAAAACTAAACTGGAGCAGGACAATTTTTTTGCATTGCCTTGTGAGTCAAACAAAAAATAACTTTACAAACAGCAAAAGAAAATTGAACATTAAATATAATATACCAGTAAGTGGACGTTCCCGAAAATTAAGCCTGTATGTCAAAAGACATTATTAGATCTCCTTCAACTCAAGAATGACCGGGTTCAGGGTGTGATGAACCGTATTTATTTAAAATGAAGGATCTCCATTAAAAGAAAATGGAGGTGGAGATAGAAAGAGTCCTCAATTTTATACGAAAGAAATAAATCGTCCTATTCATCTATTTAATATCCGCACACTCTGTCATGTCATAACCTCGTACTAAGACCTAGTCGTACGATAAGCATTGTGCCATTGACATCGACCATAAGTCCATCACCCTTAAGTCAATGCAATTTATAATTTATTTATTATATTTATAAACTTGTCAATTTATTCTTTTAAACGATTTAGTTGTATAAACATACAGATAGTCTCATGTTTGCTTTTTATATATAACATTTAGTATTGGATCCGCACCACACGTCTCCTCAGGTCAGAGCCGCAAATCAGTGTGTTGCTCCAGGCAATATAACCACTGAGCTGTGGCCTTTTTGTATTGTTGTAACACACACATAAAATTATGCAGATAGGTATATATATATATTACTTTTTTGTTTCTGCGTTTGTTTTTTGTTTAGTTTTTGTAGAGTTTGTCTAATGAAAGCGTGACCTGGATTTTTCTTAAAAAAATAATATGGCAATATTATTTTCATTTGTCATTATTTTCACCTGTCAACGTCGGGAATCGTTTTGCGAATTTCAGTTTGCTTCTGTTTTTATGCAATAATTACTAGAAATATGGGTAAAACGATTAAAAGTAACGTGCAACAACTGCTACATACAATGATCAGTAAGTTTCAACAAAAACAAATGCAATGTTTAGATGCTATCTCCGAATTTTTAGGTTGGTACGGGTTTGTAATCTTGATATTTGCTGTGATAATTACCTACCTACATACATTTACAATAAAGTGATATTTTTTTTATATATTTATAGATAACCTTGGAGATATTGAAGGACTCAGCAAAATTAAGAACTTTGTTAAAACATAGAGAAATTTGAAGAAAAAATCTGGGAAGTGGTTCAAATTTAACTTGCAAGATTTGATTACAGACCGACAAACAACGGGACGGGTGAAGCTAAATAAAAGTTTGTAATAAAAAGGAAAGATTTGTTTGTTTTTTCTTTTCTTCTTTCTTTTTCTTTTTGTTTCTTTGATTGTATTGAACAGGCTCAGAACTACTGGACCGATTAAAAAAATTCTTACGCCGTCGGATATTACCTGCGGGTTACATACGTTATGTATATACCCCAAGCGAATCCGGGGCCGGAGGCCAGTTTTATATAACTTCATTGGTTTTGTATGTGATGTTTGTTTTTCGTGTGTGTAAGTGGCCAACACTATTGTAAGATTTTTCAAGCTGCCTAAAGAAAAGAAAGACTTAGCTTGACGACTGTCATCTTGGAATGAAGCCGGGACCAACGGCTTAACGTGCCTTCCGATGCACGAGATTTATAATGACTTAGATTGATTTTTTAAATCATAACTACATGGTATACAAATTATTTAAGAAAATATTCAGGTCGTTTTCTCAGGTCGCGCTTTTGTCAAACTCTACTTATGTGTGTTATAACAGCAAATAAATGAATTTATCTATCTATCCCCCCAGATAAGGCTTTTGCGAAAATCAAGAGATCATTAAAAACCAAAGAGGTAATAATTTCTCCCTCAGAAAAAGTTGAAGTGTTACGGCTTACCACGATACCATTAAACATTCAACACGTTTTTGTTTCCATTACCAAAAATAATAAAACTACGAAGAAACCGGCTATTGTCGTAGATCATAACAAGGCAAAAGGTGCAGTGGATCAGATGGCAGCATATCAGAATTAAGAAAATCCCCAAAATGGTTTTTTTCCCCATTTTGAATGTCGCCAAATAAATCCACGCCCATTGTAGACTTTAGAAAAGAAACACTGAAGTTTTTGGCAAAACCTTCAACACCCACCGCACATTTAGGAAAAAGGACCTTTGAAGATGCGTTGATATTGTGTAGAATGCTAAAAGAAAATGTGATCACATTTGGGCGTGCAATGATCAGAAATAGGACTAAAAAGTACCTACTTTCTTTCAAACTTGCCTAGATAAACCTTTTCTGTGTTGAGTACTTTGCCAACGACCATACATGATGTTTATGTTTTTTTTTATTACTTTTCCTTTTATACGGCTAACTTTGCTACCTACTAAAATGGTGACGAAAATCGAAAATATTATTGTTAAGTTTTCCTTTTGATTGGGTAAAATTTTTAGAAATTAAGATATAATTCTTATATGTTCCTACAATAAACTTTTTCCATAATAATTGTTGATTTTCTTTAAAGTCCTTATTATTATTTTTCAAAATAATTTTCTATGGAACAACTAAAGGGCACCGTGGGTCCATGAATGTGAGATTTAGTTTGATAGCACTGCCCTACGGCCTGTAAGAACGAAACAAAAACCCTCTTACAACGCGGTCATCTCTGACTGACGCGGCCTCAAAAAATATTTCAAATCGGGATAGATCTCAAACTATAATGCTTAAACCATAATATATGATAACAAATATTGTACCTAAGTATATTAATTTATTCTGAAGATGATAGCGTACTTGAAATATCGAGATTACATAAATAACTACGTTAATATTTGTTTACGACTTCATGTCTAACGGCTAGTTAGCTAGCTAGATAGAACCACTTTGTCTCGGTCCGTTTCAACGTCGTCAACTGACAATAAGACATCAGAATGTGGAATAAACGAATTACTGGAAGTATCCCAGTACTTCGATTATGAGAAATATTAGGTTTGCTCCCAGTTCGTTTCCATATGATAATGCCAACGAATTTCTGAGAGGATCCTACTACTCCCATTGACAGAAATACTGTGCTCCTCCCAGTTCGTTTTCAACTGACAATAAGACACAGAATGACAGAACAAACGAATTTCTATAAATATCCCAGTACTCTATTATGAGAAATATTAGGTTCCCCCAGATCGTTTCCACCAACAAACGAATTTCTGAGAGGATCCCACTAGTTCCGTTTATAGAATTACTGGTCATTTAATAGTCCGTTTCCACAATGCTGATAAAAATTGGCGAAGACCCCACTACTACCATTGTGAGAAATATTTGAGTACTCAGACAGTTTCCACCTGATGATGAACAAAGAATTTCTGAAAGGTTCCTACTACTCCCATTGTCAGAAATACTGTGCTTCCCAGTCTGTTTCCAACTGATAATAAGACACATCAGAATGACAGAACAAACGAATTTCTATAAATATCCCAGTACTCTATTACGAGAAATATTAGGTTCCCCCCAGATCGTTTCCATCAACAAACGAATTTCTGAGAGGATCCCACTAATTCCGTTTACAGAATTACTGGTCATTTAATAGTCTGTTTCCACAATGCTGATAAAAATTGGCGAAGACCCCTTACTTAGACCTACTACCATTGTGAGAAATATTTGTCTACCCAGACAGTTTCCACCTGATGATGAACAAAACTATTCCTGAGGATATATCAGAATGACAGAACAAACGAATTACTGAAAATATCCCAGTACTTCTATTACGAGAAATATTAGGTTCCCCCCCAGATCGTTTCCACCAACAAAACGAATTTCTGGGCGGATCCCACTAGTTCCGTTTACAGAAATACTGGGCTCTGAACAGTTCGTTTCCAACTGACACTAAGAAACATCGGAATGTAGGGCGCAGATAGTTTAACATGAGACACTAAAAACATTTTCAAGCCCATGAAGTATGTACAAAGTTTTATTGTCACCATAAGTAAACAACACAACTCGAGACCGAATCAAACCGAAATCAACAGCTAGATATGACAAGACAAGTAATATTCACGTTATATAATGTTTTGTTTCCATCCTGAAAGAAATCCTAAAAAGCGCAGCAATATTATACTTCTTTACTTAATACTTGTTTTTTTTTAAATTTCTTTATAAATAAAATGATGTAACGCAGGGTTTCTAAGTATTAGAACACCACCGCGCGACCGGTCGGTTAAGCTTGTTGCTAGGACGCGGTACGTGTCGCTATATCTCTCACACACTCCGGCCAAGCGTCGTCGACGCGGCGTGCATACCCCTCGACAGTCGGCCCCGCGCAAGCCCAACGGGAGGCTGCGATTTGCGCGTAAAAAAACAATCGAAATTTGATGTCGGGAAGGTGATTTTTGTAGTCTCTGTTTTCTGCCATTAAATCAGTATAAGTGCACCAGCACCAGAGCTTGTTTTCCTTTCAACGACGTCGTCCCCGTTAAAGTGGCGCCCATCCGTAGTGGCCGAGTCTTAGCGATAGCGAGATTCGTTCGAGAAAAATTCACGACCGCCGGCACGTGCCGCCATTTTGTCCCGGCGTCTCCGGCGCTTTTTCGCGATGAAAACGCGAGCGCAGGCTGCTGGTGCCGGCCCGCCAGAGGCTGGCGAAGGAGCGGCAGCTGCTGAGGGAAGTGACTCCGAGTTCGACGCAGCGGTGGACAACCCGGCGTGTGAGGTTACCACGGGTATGGACAACGCACACACGCGTGCCCACGTGTCGCCGTCGGCGAGTTACGATCCGGAGCGGCTCATCTCGAGGATGATGGAGGAGTTCGCCCGCACCCAGGCGGAGCTGAACCGAAACATCATCGATGCTATTCATTACCGTGGCCATACCACGAGTTTGGAGGAACCGGCCGTTTCGCCGACTCAGCGACCGGCGTCCTTGAGCATGGCGCGTCCCAGCGTGGGATATGCGCATGTACCCGGCGGGAATTTCACCCGCTGTACGGCCCGTTTCGACGGCAGCTCCGCAGACCCGGAGATCCTGGAGGCGTTCTTGGAGTCACTGGAGGTTTACAAGGAGTGTGCAGACGTCTCCGATGATCACGCGTTACGAGGCCTATCCATAGTGCTGGAAGGTGGCGCTCTGGTCTGGTGGCGAGGAGCGCGCGCTGGGATAACGACCTGGAACGAAGCGGTTCGTCGTCTACGCGCGGCCTACGGGACCCCGAAACCGGCGTACAAACTTTTCCGTGAAATATTCGCGGTTGAACAAGGTGAAGAACGTGCCGAAAAATTCGCGTGCAAAATCCGTGCGATGTTATCACAATTACCGTACGGGTTGCCGGAACCCGCGCAAATTGATATCATATTCGGTTTGTTAGACAGACGTGTGCGAAAACGTCTAGAGCGTGAAAGTGTTCGAAGTGTAGAGCAATTAATTCAAAAGTGTAGAAGTGTTGAAGACGCCATTACAGAGGTATGCACGTCGCAGGCGACAGCAGTAAGTAAATTTACTTTAGTAAAATCCAGTCGCGGAATAAATGATAGCGAGAACACGGCAAGTACCGCGGCTACGCGACAGAACGCGGGAGCGACCGCGCCACGTTCGTACAGAACGCGGTGCGTGTTATGTAAGATTCGCGGTCACACGGCTAACGAATGTAAAAGTCGTTTCGTTGAAAAACCCGATACTAAAGTCAGAAGCGATGCGTCTTCGATTCGTTGTTATGGTTGCGGTCGACCGGGGGTGATAAGGTCAAAGTGTGATTTTTGCACGGGTAAAGAAGTAAACAAAGCCGATAGTAAAGTAGGTACTCATAGACAGGAGTCTAGTTTTAACTCTGTTACATTTAGTAGTGTTACATGTAGTAGTGTTACAAGCAGTAGGTACACTCGTAGCTTGAACCATGCAAGTACCGTACGTGGTGGTGTTACCACCGACGGACAGGGACCGGATACCCCGACTTTAAAGCAGGGACCGAAAAACCCTTTTCCGGGAAATGTCCCGAAATCGGAAATAGGTAAAATTGTTGCACAGCCTTTAGTACATGTAGGTATATTGGGCCATCAAGGTGTGGCCATAGTGGACACGGGGGCCACGCACTGCATCGCTAGCCCCGCGCTTCATGAAATCATGACACGAAATGGTGTTACGTTTGTGGAGGAGTATCCCACAATACGGTTAGCGGACGGCTCGTGTCACAAGAGACGCATACTCTGCGCCGAGGTGATGGTGGAGATGGGTGATCGCCGACTTCAGGCAGACTTTATGGTCATACCTGGAGGTGACACCAGGACGCTGTTGGGCCTCGACTTGTCACTAGGGCAGGTATGGTGTTAGATATGGCTGTAGGTACGTGGTGTTTTGCAGATGCTCCACGCAGTGTGTACAATTTCGCTAGTGATGTTGCGGTACATAACGGTGCCCACGAGGGTTCGTTCGTGGCACCGCGCGCAGGGCATGCTCAGCCCAGCGACATTGTTCCCACGCCGCCGGTGAACGAGTGTGCTCGCACCGCGCAGCTGGTGGAAGGTAATACTATAAGTGCGCCGCGAAGAAGGGGGTCCTCTCGCCGCGCGCCCTTTACAGAGAACTGTGCTGACCTCGCGCCGCGGAAGGGTAAAAATGTTCGAGCCGCGCCGCGCGTAGGTATTAATACGAGTCTCGCGCCGCAGGTGACCGAGTGTGTTGTCGCCGCGCCGCAGAGGATTGGCGAGAACGCCGCGCCGCGGGAGGTCGAACGTTTTCGCACCGCGCCGCTGGTAGAAGGTGGTGTATATTCCGAACCTCAAGAGGGTGACCGCTCTCACGCCGCGTTGATGGCGGGTGATGACGCGCCCCATACTCCGCAGGTAAGCGAAGTTGACTGCCGTGCTTTGTCGGATTGCGACGGCGCCCAGCTCGCCTTGCGGGATGATGAAGGTTCTCGGTTGACATCGAATGAGAAACGAGCGCTCGATGATTTTCTCATGAAAAGGAAGGCCCAGTTTAGTGACAGAGGCCCAGCGACGGAGTTTGCCGTCCACAGGATCAAGGTAAAGGAGGGGCAGGAGCCGATTGCCAGCCCTCCGTTCAGGTTATCTCCGAACCGCCGAGATGCGCTTCGGAAGGAGTTAGATCAGCTGTTGGCTGACGATGTTATTGAGGAGTGCGAGTCTCCTTGGGCTTCTAACGTGGTGTTGGTTGCTAAGAAGGATGGCAGTTATCGGGTATGTATAGACTACCGTAAGCTGAACGCGGTGACTGAACCGGACAGATACCCGCTTCCGAGGATTGAGGATGTACTGCACGCGGCGAAGACCAGTGAGTATATGACGACCCTCGATCTAAAATCGGGCTACTTCCAGGTGGCAGTTCATCCCGAGGACCGTGACAAGACCGCGTTTACATCAGCGCACGGGACGTTCCGTTTTAAACGAATGCCGATGGGACTGCGCAACTCCGGCGCTACTTTTCAGCGTCTTATTGATCGATTCAAGTCAAATCTTAAAGGGGTATCCCTTATGGCCTACCTGGATGACCTGGTAATACTGTCCCCAGGGCCCTTTGAAAGGCATTTGGCAGACCTAGAAGCAGTGTTCGACAGATTGGCCATGTTTGGGTTAAGGGTTAACCGAGCAAAGAGCCACTTTGCACGTAGTTCAGTTAAGTTTCTTGGTCATGTCATTACCCCAGGTGGTCTCCAGGTGGACCCAGAGAAGACGACAGCCATCACAAAGATGCCTGTCCCACGAGATGTCAAGCAGTTGAAATGTTTTCTGCAAACTGCCAACTGGTTTCGCAGGTTTGTACCTAAATACGCGGAAGTTTCAAGGCCACTCACCTGCCTCTTGAAGAAAGACGTCGCCTGGCGGTGGGAGGCGGGACAGCAAGAGGCGTTCGAGAAGATCAAGGGACTGTTGACCTGCGCGCCGATCCTCCGTCAAGCCGACGAGACACTCCCGTTTGTGCTCAGCACTGATGCTAGTGGCTACTGTCTGGGAGCTGTTTTGCTCCAGGGGGAGGGATCGGACGAGCGGCCGGTCGAATATGCCAGTCGCCTTCTCACGAGTGCAGAACGAAACTACTCGACGACAGAGCGTGAGGCGCTAGCGGTAGTATGGGCCGTCACGAAATTCCGCGGGTACATAGAAGGGGCTGAGATCATTGTAAGGTCCGACCACCAACCACTGCGATGGCTTATGAGCCTACGATCTCCTAGCGGTCGTCTCGCCAGGTGGGCCTTGACGCTGCAGGAGTACAATCTCAAGATCGAATACGTGCCGGGCCGTGCGAATGCCGTGGCCGACACACTCTCTAGGCTGGTCGACGCCGAGACTACGGATTGTGACATGGGTCTCGCCGTAGTGGATGTGACTGCGCGGAGTTCCGCAGATATCCGTGAAAACCAGATGAAGGATCCAGAGATAGGTAAGATAATAGAAGACATAGAGTCCGACGCTCTATCAAGGGGGAGACCTTGGGCTGATCGAGGTTACGTTATCTCTGAAGGAGTGCTATACAGGTATGGATTAGAGGAATGCGATAGTGACGAGGCGAGCTTGGTTGTTCCAGAACACGAGCGCGCTCAGGTCCTCGCAGATCTCCATGATGCACCTACCGCCGGACATCTAGGTGTTGAACGTACGTTGAGCCGCCTCAGTTCACGTTTTTATTGGCCAGGGATGCGCGCGTACGTGGCTGAGTACATAAAGGCTTGTGTGCCCTGTCAAAGGTATAAGGCAGATAATCGGAAGCCGGCAGGTTTGTTGCAAACGCCAGCTATGTCGAGAAGGTTCGAGGTGTTGTCCGTGGACTTGTTCGGACCCCTCGTGGAAACCCCTCGTCACAATAGGTGGGTTCTCATTGTCGAAGATGTAAGTTCAAGGTGGGTCGAGCTGTTCCCTTTAGAGGTCGCAACGAGCTTTGAATGTGCTAAGCTGCTCGTCGAGGAAGTATTTTTAAGGTATGGAGTCCCTCGTCGCCTCATTAGTGACAATGGGGTACAATTTGTCAGTGAGGTGATGCAGCAGGCGTGTCATGTCATGGGTGTTGACCACGTGCTGACTCCGTTTTACCACCCGGAGGCCAACCCCATTGAGCGTAAAAACAGGGATTTGAAACCCCAGCTGGCCATTCTAGTTGGGAATGACCATGCTGAGTGGGATGTCCATCTAGCTGCGATAAGGTTCGCGATGAATTCGGCTATGACCGCTAGTACAGGTTTTTCGCCCGCTTATCTTACCTTTGGAAGGGAGTTGCGAGCGCCTAACGACGCAACCACGGACATGAGAGCTATTATAGAATCGGACAATTTTGTCCCTAGTGTAACGCCATACCTCAGAGGTTTGGCGAACAAGTTGTACGATGCACGAGACGTGCACGAGAAGGCGCAAGCCGTACAGAAAAAGTATGCCGACGAGAAGCGTCGGCCTCCACCGCTTTATAAGGTAGGTGACCTCGTGTTGCTGAAAACGCAGGGGGCTAATGATGCAGGGCGAGGTCAAACGGCTAAGTTTATACCCCGTCGAGACGGTCCCTATAGGATAAGGTCAGTGGTAAGCGACACCACGTACGAATTGGAGAGTGTACGTGACGGCACTTGCGTAGGCAAATATCACACCACGAACTTATCACCCTTCGTCGGGCAAGAACAGGCCCCGGTTAGGGAGAAACGCAAACGAGGTAGGCCGCGTAGGTATGAATAGTCAGATCGCGGGGGCGCATTGCTCTGACTATAGGGGGAGGATGTAACGCAGGGTTTCTAAGTATTAGAACACCACCGCGCGACCGGTCGGTTAAGCTTGTTGCTAGGACGCGGTACGTGTCGCTATATCTCTCACACACTCCGGCCAAGCGTCGTCGACGCGGCGTGCATACCCCTCGACAGTCGGCCCCGCGCAAGCCCAACGGGAGGCTGCGATTTGCGCGTAAAAAAACAATCGAAATTTGATGTCGGGAAGGTGATTTTTGTAGTCTCTGTTTTCTGCCATTAAATCAGTATAAGTGCACCAGCACCAGAGCTTGTTTTCCTTTCAACGACGTCGTCCCCGTTAAAATGAGTATTTACAAAATACACTCGACCGACGATCAAATTTTATACAAAATTATTATTTAATCATTTTATAACAAATGTCTTACAAAATGTCAACATAACATGCAGAATACATACAATACATTCATGACAGATATCCAGTAACTTTACAAATCCATAAAGGAATTACTTATATCTTGCTTGGTATAAAGTGAGTAAATGTTAACATGAAAATTGGAACTCTTTACATTATCGCGTGTAAAACATTTGCAATGGAATGCATTAGGCTGACCATACATTAGGCGTGCGCGTTTTTCGAGGGTGTGAACGTAGTTAACGCTGTGTGCGCGCCGCGACAATAGGGCGTTAGCGTCGCGTTTTACTATACGTGTGTACCTACGGCGTGAATACCTCGCGCACGCTGAGCTTACGTCACGTTCGGACGGTATGTGCGACAGAGACACGGCATCACGCTACGTATTCTGCCATTTCTTTCTAGTTAACACATGCCGCACGCTGGTCAAACGCGATGCTTCCTCCGCGTTGCCGCGGCGCGCACGCGGCATTTGCGTCATTCACACGTTCGAAGAAAGCGCACTTTGTGGGGTCAGCCTTAGTTAAATACAAAGATAATGGGAACAAAACTGTAAATAATAAATTAAAATATGTTTACATGTACCCATTTAGATATTACACGATTCAGACATTAAATACACAGTTCAAACAAAACATTCTGAAACTTTTAAAAGATACATTCAGTCCATACTGCAGAACAACTTTTTTGAAGATAGTAACTAACTAAGATAATAATTAAGAATAATTTAAGTCCTGCAGTTGGTAAAATTGAGAAATCTGTTGATCCAATTTTCATTAAAAAATCATTTTAATATAATATTCTTCAAAAACGAGTTTAACGTATGTACAATATCTTCTTCCTCGCCTTTTCCTTACTTGAGGTCGGCTTTAAAGACTCCTTAAAATAGTTTCAGTGGTATTTTGCACAGTTTATACATACAAAGATACATGGAAAGGATACTTTTGACATTTATAGAAAATTATATATTTTGTTCACATGAATTGATTGCGCATGCTATAAACATTGCCTTACATACACAAATCACATCAATACCACTTGGAAAGTATGTACCTAACCTCAATGAAACAATAAAAAAACTTATATACAATAGAATTGAGAGTCGAACACTTTTGGAACTACATACATGCTCTGTTAAGAGTCCCCTTTCTCTAGACCAAACAACACTTTTCCATACAAACGTAGTCTACGTTTTATTTCGAAACGACATGCCCGATTTCGGCAAAATTTTGCAATTTCTAGTATATTGCAATTATCTAGGGTTATAATTGGTTTCCGACAGTAAAAATATGAACTTGAAATAGAATGTAGTGTGTCATATTTGACCATCAGTACTGGAAACTTCTGCATACTTATATTTTCTTTCCAATGAATACCCAAGATAATTGCAATCTCTTTAAAATTATTATTTTTTACCGAATATGGGTGACGACAGGGTCTAAAAAAGTATTATTCTAATTAGACATCTTTTAGATTATACAAAAATAATTGACTAGTAGTCGTAATAGACTATAGTTTATAGTGAGAACGTGAAGCTTTTCTAAGCACATTTGCGAAAAACGGCCACTTTTGGCTAATGTGCGTGGAAAAGCTTCACGTTGTCACTTTAGACTATAAACAGTAGTTCATAAAATAGTTTTAAGGGTTATCTAGGGTTTGATCAAGGCACAATTTTAAATCATATCTCTGTTTCCTTTCAAATGATTTATTTCAAATGGGGGCGCCACTGGACCCCGGAAAATTCGGGTATGGCCTTAATAGGTATTGACCGATGGACTCTTATTATCGACTAGCTTTAACCCGCGGCTTCGTACACACGTAAAGTCAAAAATGGTTCTAATAGGATTTTTAATGGTTTTTATTATTGATTTTGTTATAACATATGAATTAATGTTAAAATGTTTGAATACTTATAAAATAACATTAACAATCTTTATTCTAGTGTACCTTTCCCCTTTTGCCAGAATTACTGCTGCGAAGTTCTGAATAAAATGGTCTAACTCATCTTGTTTCTCCATATAAAATTTGGACTCCCGTTTCACCCCCTTAGGGTGTGAATTTTAATAATCCTTTCTTAGTGCTCCCATAGATCTTATAAGAAACCTAAGTGCCAAATTTGGAGTCTCTAGACCGAGCGGTTTCAATCACTTTTGCCTTTTATATATATCTATAGATACATGTAATCATAAAAAAGCTGCACGCCTTCAATCAGTTAAACAGTATTACGTTACTGATTTAAGGAGCACAATTTTTCTGTCAAATGCCTAATTAGTATGCGATCCACAAAGCGTACTCACAGGCACATTTTTTATGAATGTGAGGGTTGTAGACGGCCGGTGGTGAAAATATTCTAGGTGCTACTCAAATGTTTCACTCCCGGTTTCCTCTCGCAATATCAGTCCATACGCACAAAATAATAGCATAGCATATAAGTAAATGTCTAATAGAGGGTCAATACGGTCGTGGGCCGCGACAAAGGACTTGCTGCTCAAAAGCTGCTTTTACTCTCAAACTAAACAAAAGAAAAAGACATAATTCTTCGAACAATAGAGTAAAACATTCAAATCTATGCCTTCTCTTTGCATACACGGTCACATTCCGGGTTTGAACCCCGGCCAAGGCAAGTAAGAAAATAGCATTTTTAAAATAGTTGTTATAAAGTTTCTAATACGTCGGGATTCCTAACTGAATACCCTGGCTCTTATCTGAGTCACTTCGACTGATACATGTCAATGGTCAAGAATGCCAAAGACCATGCAAAGAAGAAATAGCAGAAACATTTATAATTTGGCTAGTTTTGCGAACAGCCTCTGCCTGCCATCAACCGCCATTGGCAAAGTATTTGGGCAACTAAGGTATACTGGCTACATAGGCTGTCGATCCGGTCGCACCCTATAGTCGCCCTGGCAGCGACAAGTTGACATACTACTAATAATCCGCTAGTTTCCAAGTCAAATCAGATACTTTTTTCTAAACGTCAAACCCAACTTTGTCTATGGGATTTGTAAGAATTAGCACGACGTCATAAATAAATAAATAAATAGGGACAAATTACACTGATTGAGCTAGCCCCAAAGTAAGTTCGAGACTTGTGTTATGGGATACTAACTCAACGATACTATATTTTATAACAAATACATATACTCGTATAGATAAACATCCAAGACCCAGGACAATTTGAAAAAGGCCATTTTCCAACTTGCCCTGACCGGCTTTCTTGAAGTCAAATAGCGCTCCTTTTATCAGTTTTTCTTGTCAATACAAAATAATTTAATTTTGACCCTGGATAGTGCCGTGTGGATTCCGGCAGAGTAAAATAGGACCACTCCAAGTCCTCCCGTGAATATCTTAGGTGACTTATGAAATACAAACATCAATGCGACCTCTCCAAACAGTCTGGCCAGTGTGGACAGTATAGGCCTAAGTCCTCTGGCTGCTCTAGCTCTGGTAGTACAGAGGCGTGCTCCTGCAGTGGAGACTAAAACGACCTGATGATGATAATCATGATGACCTTCATACTTTTTGTACACACGATGACGTCACACTCCCAATGCAATAGTTCACTAGCACTAGTGTCTGCTAGTCGTGCGCCAGTATCACTGCTTGCCGCGCTTGCCGGGAGGCTTCTGGCCAAAGTCCTCTTGCTGCTCTGGACAAGTATAGCTCTGGTAATACAGAGAAGGTCGTGCTCCTGCAGTGGAGACTAAAAAGACCTGATGATGATGATGACCCTGGATAGTTTTTGTACACACGATGACGTCACACTCCCACTGCAATAGTCCACTAGCACTAGTGTCTGCTAGTCGTGCGCCAGTATCACTGCTTGCCGCGCTTGCCGGGGGGCTTCTGCAGCTGGAAGCTGGTTTGTTCGGGCGCGGGCACCGAGTTAAGGAAGTTGGAGCTCGCGGGCAGTGGAGTGGGGGTAGGCTGGGAAGATGGCTGCCAATTTGTACCTGATAATAATAGTTCATTTCAGTAAGTTGAATACCTAGTTTATTTTTTCTTGCGTTATAGTTAAGTGAACATTTGAGTATTATACAGGGTTACTTTTTAAACACCAGCAACATTTTTTGAGCTAGTATAGTCCATAATACTAAATTATTTTCTATACAAAATATATTGAAAATCGAATAAAATAAATATATTTCCATACAATTTTTATTTGGCTAAACGCCGATTTGAATGGAAGCAGTTTCTTTTATTTTCGATAATTGTTTTAATGGAAAGTTGTTCAATATCACGGCTCCAAAGTGTTGCCTGTGTTTAAAAAATAACCTTGTATATTTAGCGGGAGCGAGGTGATATACTCAACCGCCACAAATAAGGAAGATCTTTCCGCAAGCAAAGTCTTGCGCCTGGGAAACTGCGACTCCGAGAATGTATCGTCGGAATTTGTATACATAGTCAGTTGCAAGCAGAACTTTGAGATCGAGATGTAGGATACCGCTGGCACCATCTCGTATGCTTCTAGTAAACTATTTCATACAAATTATTAGTACCTGGGCGACCGGTTACATCTCAAACAATAAATACTTAATTTTTTTAAACTTGTCTAAAAACAATACAAAATAAAAAATTGTATATAAATTTGAACATAAAAAAACAAAAGTAAGTCACCGAGTGGGATTCGAACCCGTAACACTCTTTCTAGCGGTCCGCATCATAAACCGCTGAGCCAAAATGGATGGCGGCCGGCGCGACGAAATTAGCGATCATATTCTGCGTGGAAAGAAAAACGCATGAAAACTCGAAAACACGCGTTTTCCCAAACATAAGACTAATCTAGATCGATTGTTTACCCCCGAAAACCCCCATATACCAATTTTCAGCGAAAACGTTAGAGCCGTTTTCGAGATCACAGAAATTTATAAACATATAAATAAATAAATATATAAGAATTGCTCGTTTAAAGTTATAAAAGATTCACTAACAGGTTGCATAAGATGACTAAATATTGGTGCATAACATGTGCTCATTTTGGGTGTGGCGATACAAACATGGATAAAAATGATTTACAACATCAGTAAATAAGAAGATTAACAGTAAATTAACATTAATATAAGTAACCTTTAAAAAATGATAAAATTTTTGAATTTTACAAGATTATAATATACTTGTTATTGCTTCATTGTTTACTTGTAGTTCCTCGTAGTGGGGCGTAGAGAACGCCACATAGCTATCGTTGCGTCAGTATAGCGTTATCGCTGAGTCGTATCACACTAATATTATAACTGCCTCCGTGGTGTAGTTAGAGCGTTCGGCTCATACACGAAGGCCGCGGGTTCGATTCCCGGCGGGGGCAACGACTTTGTGTTGTTGTCCTAGTTTGGTTAGGACATTGTAGGCTGATCACCTGATTGTCTGATAAGTAAGGTCCCGGTCATTGTCTTTGTCATTGATCGTTACCTAAAACCATGTCAGAGGCCTTTAAGGCGGTTTAAAAACTCTGTCACCAGTGTTAGGCAATGCTTCAAACTTTTTGCGTTACGACAACGCAACACAACGCCCGCCGTGGCCATGTGGGCCCGCTCTGACAGTTATCAGCAAATAAATATGAGTACTTACTAGTATCTGCCTTAGGGAATGGAGACAACGTATTTGAAAGATAGTGGAACGGTGTGGGGCCTGCCAACTGCTGTATGCTACCTGTAAAGTGAATAAGGAATTAATTGGACAAACAAATCAGAATTGACGAATACTAATATATTTAAGAATATTAAGACATTGGAAAGCGGAGAGGAAAGGGGAAATCAAAAAAGACTTCGTCTCATACACCCGTCTTTTAAGACTAGTTTCTATCCCAAAAACCCTTCCATTAAAGGAATTAAAAGAGGATTGGAACTTTGTATATGATGATTATAGCGACCACGAAGGTGTTAATGAAACCCATTGGATCTGGTTCGATCAATCACCGTCTACAGGCCAGGAGTGGCACGGGATAGTGGATAATTTATTTGATTATTGCAGAGTATTTATACTAAAACATTATACAGTGTTATATTGAATCTACACGTCCAGTTAGTACGTGATGCGCTAAATTAACAAAATATATAACTTGCTTATTAATTCAATATATGTCCTAGTTGACATCACGTACAACTTTATGGATGCTGCCATAATGATGATATAAAAAATAACTAGTAGTTCACCCCGAGCTGTGAACCCGCAAACCTCACATCTCCGCAATTTCTTAACCGGCTCCAATCCTTTGACTCATGTTCGAAATACTTCTTCACACCTATCAAATTTTATAAAGTTCCGATCAAAATCGTCAAACCATACATACAAACGCCCGGTTAAGTTGACTCGGAGAAGTTCGCCCGCTCGTTTAATTAAGATTAAAAGAATGTACATACCTAGAACTGCTCTGGGGTCGCTCAGTACAGCACGGCCGTAGCTCACATTTGTTGCGTTACCAAAGCTCACATCTGTGGCGTTGGTGGTTTTTGTCTTCTTCTTTGAAGACTCGGCGTAGTTAAGAATCTGATCGAGACTGTTACTGCCTGAAAGTAGAAGCAAATATTAATACAGACTACACTAACACGTTTGTTGGCGACCTAAATTAAAATACACGGACAGAAAATATGTCTACTGCGATTTATTTACACGTGAAAAAGACGCGAAAATAGAAAAAAATATTTACGGCTCTGGATTATACTAGTAGTCCTTTAGATTTTAGAGCCAATTTTATTTTTTTTACTCCTTTATTCCTAACCTTAACCCTACATAACTATACAATCAAAGATATAGGTCCTTTGATTGCTTTAAGGGAGCTTCTGGCAACAAATCTATACGAGTCCACTGGTTTTCATAGCCGATTGAGTGGCGGACGGCACCTAAAGACGCCCAACACTGTCCGCAAATATCCTTACAGCCGCATTATGACTGTCCACTTTAAACATTACACATATTTTCCATGAGGATGAGCATTTATAACACCAAATTACACTAATTTCGTATAATAAAGTCCACTTGAATCAATTTCCAAAACAATTTAAAGCAAACTTCAACTTAACCCCTTGACTTCCCGCCAAAAACTCTAGAAAAATATGTACCTACACAAAAGCTATTACCTATGTAAAATGGAACACTCGAAATAATATCTGGCGCTAGCTACAGAAAAAGAAAAAGTTCTTAGTGGCCAGCATAAAAATATAACAAAACCTAGACCTCCTTTGTTTGCGCCTACCGTCTTTATTGGGTATTGCCAAGTGCCGCAAGAATTAAATTTTAGCGTGATGGCGTGGGCGAAGAAATGGATGCATGAAATAAAGGAATTGAAATAGTGATGGGTTGCTACCCGAATCGCCTTACGTTTTTTATATCCCCAGTGTCACTCTCACAATAGGGCAAGTCTAACAACACCTCTCTAAGCTACAAAATAAAAACTAAAACCCGACTACGGATAAATCATTACTGAATAGTACATTTATCCAGTTAATGTAAGCACAGCAGGGAGAAACAGCAAAAAATTTTGGTATATAATTTAAGCCCTTTCATTTGATACCCTACACGGTATTATTCATTTTATTTCTAACTGTCTGCCAAAAAATGAGGAGGTTATCAATTCGTCGCGATTCTTTTTTTATGTATTTTTACTGATTATTCGAAGACACCTGGATCGACTTGGAAAATTCTTGCAAGGAAAAAGACTTGCGAATTGGTCCCATAGATTTTTTTTCAAAATCGGTTGTCTAATTTGGGGGTGGTTGTGTAATGTTCATCGGTTCCCTTGTATTTTTAATAACACTGGTTAACAAATTTTAAGGTTTTGTTAATCCATGAAATGAGTTGGGCTAATTGCGAAAGAATACCTCTAAAAATACATTTTGATGTAAGTTTTAAGGTCGAGTTAGCTCGCGTTTTTTGTGGAATCAAATAAAAATATTTTGACTTAAGATAACATTATATTCATAAATCACATATTATAAAATTTAAAAATGAGTTAATATTTTGCTTTTCCGTTTATAAATAATATCTACAGCCTCTCTCTTCAACGTCAAGCAGTAGTCTGCTAACATAGCAGGACTCCATTTGCCCTGATATCGCTGTTCCATGCCTGAAATATCCTGGTGAAAACGTTCACCAAGTTCGTCGCTAACATCTCCCATATTTTCAGGACAAAAATCCAAATGTGAGTCGAGAATGTGTATTTTGAGGGACATTTTGCAACCGAGAGCGTACAATGCTTGGATCATATTCTTAACCAGGTTTTCATAGTCTTCAGATTTTTTTTTACCCAAAAAATTTTGAAAAACTTTTATCATGGATGTCCAGGCCTGTTTTTCCTTGCTATTCAATGTGCTTTCAAAAGTCTTGTCATTCATTAATTCTTTTATTTGAGGTCCTATGAAAATTCCTTCTTTTAACTTGGCATCTGTCATTTTTGTAAACTTTTTTTTTAAATATTGAAAAGCTTGACCTCCGCGATTCAGTGCTTTTACGAAGTTTTTCATCAATCCTAATTTTATATGCAGAGGTGGTATAATAATATTTTCTTTTTGCACTAAAGGTGGATAAAAACATAATGTATTAAATCTAGTAAAGTAAAGCCGTGTTATAATAACGAACAAGTCGAAACTTGCTAGAGTGCGGCGAACGCAATACAAGTTTAAACTTGCATAGCTCGATAACTCGAGCTAAGACACTTGTAATATTATAATGGATGATTAGTATTTACCAAGTACTGCCTTATTTTGTATTTCATCATTCATGGGCAAAACCATTGTTAACCAGTGTAATATTATGACAACTTGATAAATAAGATATCGTTGGAGACGTCTTGGGTGTCAGCTGGTTTACTTAGACGTCACATAAACGTCACAAAAATTCAACGAGACACCCTCTAAAGGCCACAAAGAATATAACTAAATAATTTTTCAAAACTAAAGATCGACGTCATCCCCCAACTACACTACCAATTTTGATAAAAAATTCTATGGGACCACCTCGGAAGTGCACTCTCTTCGAAAAAAAGAAAGGAATTTTTCAAAAAATAGAACCTCCTCCTTTTTTGAAGTTAGAAAGGCGTATAAGTACTCACTGGGGCGCGTCTCGAACACATTGGTGGGGTCCTTGAGCACGTACTTCCTCAGGTTGAGGTACTGCTCCTTCTGCGCCTCGACCTGCGTGTGCACCGCCTGCAGCCGCCCCGCCAGCGCCACCATACACTCGTGCATGCGGCGGATGCCCAGCATCAGTTCTGCAAATCATCATCATCATCATCATCAGGTCTGTTTGTCTATTCTATCTCTAATATTAGAAATAGATAGTGCTTATAATATAACTTTGCAAATAAACATGTGATGCATTCACGTTTCTGGTTAGCGACTAAGACATTCCGTAAAATTGGTAATGAAATGATATGTAATTATTAACTGTTGCGTTTGCTTAATAAAATAAATAAATAAAGATGGCGCAGCCAAACTGTCACTCGTCTTTTGGAGCCCTTAGACATTTTGAACTTTTTTTATGAAATTAAAAATCAATTTTAATTATGATATGACATAAAAAACAATGTCCACATTAACTTGAAATATTAATTAAATTGTGAGTTGACGTCCTTAGAGAAAATGCTGCAGTTTGTTACCATTTCTTCTGCACTAGCGCTTTGGAAGCGGTAGTAAACTTAGCTGTAAGTAACTATTTGACATCAAAAACTGTGCAACTAAACAATGACAATTATTAAGAGATATTATAAATATCCTATGATAATGAAGATATATTTGAATTTGATCAGCAGCACTAAAATAATAATGATGATGAGTTAAGTACCTTGTTCAGTGAGCAATTTGGGCGCAGCTTGCATCTGCTTGACCGCCACGTCCATTTGCCTCCGGAATGTGATCAGTTGTTGTTCTAACTCTGATACTAGCTCCTTCACGTACACTGGTGGAGCCGAAGTCTCCAGCTCTAAACCTGCAAATATTACTTGTTAACAATAAAATAAAATTGGCCAAGTGCGTGTCGGGCCACGCGCAGTGTAGGGTTCCGTAGTTGCGAATGCCAACGTTAAGTTAATGCCACAAAAACGTTTAAAAACTAATTATCTATTGAATTTGTATGAAATTTTCTTTTTCCCAGTACATTTTATAAGTTGATCGCCTATAACTTTTTAATTTGTATACCCTAGTTAGCTCTGATAGTTTTCCTTTAAACTACATTATATATACTATAGCTGTGTATTTTTTCACGTGGCCAAATATAACCGTTTAGCAGATGGAGGGGGGGGACACGTGCCTCCAACAAAAATTTGCAATTTTTTCATTCACAAATTTGCTCTAAACCCAAATATTTCAGAAACGGATCCCTAAATCGAAAAATGTTGTTTACAAGCTTACAATATTTTTGAAAAACCTATTCAACGATATCCCACACAACATGTTTGTAGAGAAAAAAAATATTGACTTCCTCTTTACTTGTATGACAGGTACCTTAAAAAAAAATGTTTTCCATATTTATTTTTACGACTCTTTTGCCATGATTGATATACGACTTATAGTTTCAGATTTGATTGATGTAGTACTTATAGTTTCAGAGTAGGACCGCGGACGGACAGGCAGACGGACGGACGGACAGACAGACAGACAGACAGACAGACATGGCGAAACTATAAGGGTTCCTTGTTTACTACGGAACCCTAAAAAAATACATTTTCGCAATTTTCAGAAAAATGGTAAGTTTTAACATAAAAATAGTTCAGACAGAAATAAGACCCGGAAATTCCTATTACTAACGAGAATCTACAAAATGGAAAACAGATATTCACACGTCAGGAGACAGTACAGCCGAAAAACGGTAAGTTTCAACATAAAAATACTTCAGACAGAAATTTGAGTCTGGACTCGAATTTAAGACACGAGGCCTTCTGGGATTCGAGTCTGGACTCGAATAAGGATTCGAATACTATATAAAATGACTCGTCAACTCGATTCCAAAAATTGCCAACTCGGCACATCACTAGTCATGACTTGTGTTTTTGACTGGTTCATCAGAAGTCCAACTTCCAAGCTTGTCTCGCTTAAATCTTGGAGCAATTGTTATATAAGTAGTAGAGTAACATATACATAAATCATATATGAACCCATATATTAGTTTAAGAAATTTTCAAACATGCGTTGTACTTATTTGTGAAAGTACCTGGAGTGTTGCTGTCCCTTGCAGCGTTTTCAGCGGACGCCAGCGCCGCAGCGGCAGTGGAGCGCAACCTTCGGGAATGCGCTCGCGCTTTGCTCACTTCGCCACTTAGGGATAAAGCGAGCCGTAGCGTCGATTCAGCTTCTCGAGACACCTGAAGATAATATAATATCTTGATCGGTCATTTTAGAAATCTTTGGGAGAGGCCTATGTTCAGCAGTGGACGTTGTGCGGCTGAAATGATGAATCACTAACATAACAGATACCCAACGCCATAGAAACTATTGGAGGGCCCGTAAGTTGGCAAAACTGGTAGTTGCGGGTAGGCACATAGAGATGGCAGCACACGTATCTAGCAAAAAAGTGACAAAGAAAGTGTTAAATATGCTTTAAAAATATTCATTGCTCTTCATTAAGTCATATTTAATTAATAAGAATACTACTTTATTTAATATAAATAAACGATTTTAATGTTTTATTAATACCCCATAGCGCTATCTAGTGCCAAGGAAGAGAAATAATATGTTTATATATGGCATTGGGTAGGCATGCCTGAACATACATTAACACATCATACTATCAAAGTTATAAGTATACAAAAATGTATTATCTGCCATGCTGTTCTGGAATATTAAAATAAAGTAGAATATACCAGCTTCTTCTCATGCCGAGCAGGTCGTGAAAGCCGATCTAGGGAAAGGGTAATAATCGCCAAAAGGCAATTAACAATGCAGCAACTCGCCACTCTTTCGAATCCTTTTTACCTTCATCCTGTACCTGACCTGAACTTAGGACCATAGCCTAAGGCACTGTCCGCCCCGTAAATATCTTAATCACTTATGAAACCTGAAGAGACGTGGTAAGTATATTTAAGGTTTCAGATTTTACCTCATCGTCATTATTATCATACTAGTCACAGGAAGTCCACTGCTGGACATAGGCCTCCCCCAAGAGTTTTCAAAAACGACCGATCAGATGCGTGATTATTTTACCTCATGTAGGGGCTTTATGGAGACCCGCATGACTTCAGAGCTGAGAGACTTCTGCTTCTTCACGAACTCTTTGAAGGAGTCCACTGTGGTAGATATCTCATTTGGCAGCTTAGTCTGTTTTGGAGGTTCAGCTGAAAACACATACATTAATATTAGGATATTGAATTTTATTAATTTAAGCTTATTACATACAATATGTATATGCAGGATACATATGCTGAGACGATGGGAATACGCTGAGAGAGAGAGTAAGGAAACACACTAAAGGTTCCAAAACAATATAGCTGAGGATGCAACACACTAAGATGTAAGAAGAAGCAATTAAAAACTTTCAAATGCATTTGCAAACTTGCAAGAGCAGAGTACAATGAAACGATATGATGAATGATATACAATGCGACAACCAATGGCCGAGTTAAATCCAATTGACTGTTGTCATTGGACCATAAGTTGACAAGTTCTTTTATACCATAACAGCAGCATATTGGACCTGACATTATTATGCTGCCATCTGGTGTCCTATATTTTTGAAAACCCTCATTGCAGAATTCAGATTATTAGTACTCACTCTTTGAATCCGTCGCATTTGCACCTCCAGTGCCTGTTGTAGGAGCGACACCGCCAAGACCCAAACTCGGAGTCACTGTAGACAAACACAATTTTTATTACTTTCACCTCCTCAATCTTGAAGAAAAGGGACGATTTTTGAAACAGTCACTAAATTAACAAGTTTTTGTACGGAAAAAACCATTCGTTTCGTAACTATGTTTCAAAAATAGCACTTCACTCCAGATCCTTTTTATACTAACCAATTTGTTGTTGCAGAACATAGTTGGCCATAAAGAGGAGCTCGGTAGTTCGGTACACATTGCTAGCACTTTTGCAAGCTAAGCAACCCCGGGCGTGGCCCGCATTTGATGGAACACAAGTAACACAAAAATATTTCGATCTCCTCTGTGCTTCGGAGAATTCGTTAAACTGTTGGTCCTGGTTGTCATCGTTGTATGACAGTCGTCGAGATATGTCAGATGCCTTAAGGCATTTAAAAATTTGTACATCAAAGTTGACCAATTGACACACACAAGAACAAATTATTTTGCCACACTGGGCACCTTTGTTATACACCAAATCGTGAATCCAGGTTATGTTTTAGAATATTTACTAATGCTGCTAATACTTGTTATTAAAAACAAATATTGAAACTCATTTGTTACCTAATGTCGTCGGCTGCGTACCAGTCACTGAAGTTGTCCCTAAATTCGAACCTAAAAACCAAAATAAAACACTTAATGTAAAAAAAAAAAACAAAATCAACTGGAAAGAAAATAAAATAAATTACGAATAATTTAAATAACACTGTAACAAACATAAAACATAAATTGTCGCTTTTTTATTTTAAAATTTAACCTTGCCTCACTAATATACATAAATAAATATTTTTCTATCAACTGAGCTACGCTACATTATCATGTTTTCTATCAGGTGACTATGGAAAAAGATCTCACCACAAGATGGCGTAATAGTCCCATAGCAGTCCCTTTTAGGTGTTTTCAGTTGATATTTGCACACTTCACAGTTACACACATGTTCCCATTTGATAGGGCTGAGTTCTAGGAAGCCAACGTTCCTGGGTGGGTGCTGGGTTGGAGTAGAAGGGATGTGGAGAGCGGGAGCGGTGTGGGGAGAACTGGTGTGGGTGCAATTTTGGACTGGAATAATGGAATTTATAAGATTTTATGCATTTACCTGATTTTGCTTGATTTGACAGCACTTATATATTTTTTGTATATTTTTATTTACAAATGAGTCGACAGACCTACAACTTCCTTGTAACTTTGCTGCACATTTTTGCAAAACCATTTGCAAATAATATTATTATTAAATCATGCAAAATCAACCCCAATAAATAAACATAAAGCTAGAACATAGTACACATTATGAGTATAATCTCTCTGCATCGGATACTTTCTGTCTGGTAAATTTTTGACGCAATGTTGATCCTGCTTAAAGAACAGCAAAGAAAGGAAAATGTAGCCAATTTTTTATCAATGCTTACCCGTGGTGAAGGCATATTAGAAAAGGATTTATCACCACCACTTTTCTCTCAAGGGTGCTAAGAGGCGACTAAGTATTGGAAACAGAAAACAGGCATCAGTTTCCTTTGTGCAATGACTAGTTTTAGACGCTGAGCAGACAGATTGCTGATAGATAAGAAAGGATAGTTATCCTTTCTTATCTATCACCAATCTGTCTGCTCAGTGTCACAGAATAGATATAAGTATTACATACAGAATGGAATTTCCCAAGGTCCCGCGTAATATTAGAACGGGGGAGAGGTATGAGAACGGGGGAAAGTACAAGGACAGGGGACGGGGACACATACTTTGGGACCTTAGGATATTCCATTCTGTATGTAATCATCATCATCATCATCAAGTCTTTTTGTCTCCACTGCAAGAACACGACCCTCTCTGTACTACCCGAGCCAAACTTGGCCAGAGCTGCCAGAGGTCTTGGCCTACACTCTCCATGCTGGCCAGACTGGTTGGAGAGGTCTCATTGATGTTTATTAGCTTTGTTTAGCTTGTATTCCCTCGGTCTAGAAGTGGCCCTATTCTACTCTGCCGGAAACCACATGGCAATCTGTATGTAATATGCACATTAATTCTGAGTTACGAGTGGTGATTTGGAAAAATCCTACCTCTACTGGAACATAATTTAGGCTAGCAATGAACCATAAAATGTCATAATAAATACATAATAGTAGCCTAAGACCCAGCTATAAAATAAAAAAAGAAACTTTAACAAGAAATAATGAGTGACAGGAAAACAATAAAAAGAAATTACCAAGCAAACTGTTAGCGGCAGTTGTAGTACCAGTCAGTCCAAATAGTCCTGTGCTCTGTGCTGTGGTGGCTCCGAACCCAAACCCACCCAGGCCGCCGCCAAGACCTGTGCTGGCTGCAGTTGTTGTTGTGCCGAAATTTAACCCTGAAATGTAGATTTTAGTCAACTAAGTTTATTTAATTATGTATTTACATGACTTGGTCCAATGAGAAAAAGAATATAGGAAAACCAAGGAAAAGATGGGTGGATGACATCGTAGAAGTAGCAGGAAACAATAAGCGGCCAAGTGCGAGTCGGACTCGCCCATGAAGGGTTCCGTAGTTGCAAATAACATAATATAAAAGTCTTGTAGTATGTTTTTTTTTTTTAAATTTTTATATTTGAGTTGATTGAATGAAAGGTAAATTACCGTTTATGATTTATGACGTATAAAAAAAAAACTACTAACTAGATATCGTTCAAACCAATTTTCGCTGGTAGTTTTTATGGTAATGAACATCATAAATTTTTTTTAGTTTTATAATTACCTTATTTTAGAAGTTAGGGGGGGGGGACACACTTTTTTCCACTTTGGAAGTGTCTCCCACCCAAAGTATTCGGTTTAGAAAAAAATTATATTAGAAACCTCAATATCATTTTTGAAGACCTATCCATAGATACCCCACACGTATGGGTTTGATGAAAAATAAATTTTTGAGTTTCAGTTCTAAGTATGGGGAACCCCTAAAATATTTTGTTTTTCTTCTATTTTTGTGTTAAAACCTTAATGCGGTTCACATAATACATCTTCTTACCAAGTTTTAACAGTATAGGTCTTATAGTTTCGGAAAAAAGTGGCTGTGACATACGGACGGACAGACAGACAGACAGACATGACGAATCTATAAGGGTTCCGTTTTTGCCATTTGGCTACGGAACCCTAAAAAGTGGATGGAAACGGCCAAGAATAGAGAAAGGTAGAAAAAGATGGGTCTATGACATTGTATAAGTGGCAGGAAAAAAGTGGATGGAAAAGGCCAAGAATAGAGAAAGGTGGAAAAAGATGGGTGGATGACATCGTAGAAGTAGCAGAAAAAAAGTGGATGGAAACGGCCAAGAATAGAGAAAGGTAGAAAAAGATGGGTCTATGACATTGTATAAGTGGCAGGAAAAAAGTGGATGGAAACGGCCAAGAATAGAGAAAGGTGAAAAAAGATGGGTGGATTACATCGTAGAAGTGGCAGGAAAAAAGTGGATGGAAACAGCCAAGAATAGAGAAAGGTGGAAAAAGATGGGTGGATGACATCGTAGAAGTAGCAGAAAAAAAGTGGATGGAAACGGCCAAGAATAGAGTAAGGTGGAAAAAGATGGGTGGATGACATCGTAGAAGTGGCAAGAAAAAAGTGGATGGAAATGGCCAAGAATAGAGAAAGGTGGAAAAAGATGGGTGGATGACAACGTAGAAGTGGCAGGTAAAAAGTGGATGGAAACGGCCAAGAATAGAGAAAGGTGGAAAAATATGGAGGAGGCTTAAAACCCTTAAGGGACTGCATGTCCAAACAACCAAATATAAATAACTAAAATTGTAACTAGAGCGTGGAACATGTGGAAATAAAAAGCTATAAAATGATATGTTTTTGCTAGTTTGAAAAATTGTTGCAGCTGTTGAGACCAATTCGGCATAAATGCAATGGCATACAAACTCCATTATCTCTGTCAAAGTGTGTTTTCTGCACTGAGATATTTATTTGTCATTTTCATTGACCATGGCCTGATCACACTATTTACTGTTCATAGAATGTTCACTTGAATTATCATTGTCCATTTGTTTTTGGTGTGTAAGTGGCTGACTGGTGTTAGAATTATCATTCTGAACCCGGAGTCCTATCATTGTGTACCTGTCACACAATAATCATCATATTTCTTGAACTAAATACATATATTTATGCTTCATATTTTTAATAGTAGAGTTGTACCAGTCATAACTTATGATAAACAATTAACTTATATCCTAAACTTGCAGGGCCTTGCGAGAATACTACAAAGTGTTAGTCTTGAACAGTTATGTAAACAACTCACTTAACACATTCAAGCATCCAGTCTGTGTGCCAATGACTTAAAACTGTTAATGTATTAGATATGATATGAGTTCAAATCACCTGTACTGGGCGTTGGAGCATTAGAGCCAGCGCCAAAATTCAGTCCGGTGCCCATGAGTCCTGTGCCAAGGGTGTTTGCCCCGAAGGCAGGAGTGCTGGTTGGAGCACCTACAATGTAAAATTTACATCAGACAAAGGGCTTTTTTACACTGGAACAACAACTATAAGCTTGGATGTCATCTAACACTATCGTGACAATGTCGTCCGCCGATATGTTGGCCAATATTGCTATAGCAATGTGTCATGGCAATGCGTAGTCCCGATATCAAAGATGACAAATGTCACAGTATGAAAGCTTTCTATAAAAAATTAAAATGCCAGATATTGCATCATTATTTATTTATTTAAAAACTTTATTGAGCCAAAAGCTACAATAGGTGGACTTAATGCTAAAGCATTCTCTCCCTGTCAACCTTTAGGAAAAGAAAACAGATAAGAAAGTTGGCGTAAATAACAGATAAAAGATATAAGCCAGATATAACTTAGTAATTATCATAAATACAATAAATACATATTTATTTAATACCTACATTATATATTTATAAATAAAATAGACCTACATACATATTCGTATATGATGACCATCTAATGTAAAAACACTCAAACAATACAAGGTTTTGTTATCAAGAGGTACTTTTTAACATTCAGCACCAATGAGATTTTCTAGGATTAGGTTGGGAAGATAATTGGGTCAAAAATAAATAATTCAGTACAGTTTACAAAATAAAACATCACAAAAAAGTGTCACTTTTCAGTGGTCATATCCATTTTCAACATGATTTTAGTTTTATTAATGCAAAAAACTGATATAAAGAGCACTATTTGACTTAAAAAAGCATGATTCCATACTTTCATATTTCATACAAATTCAATAATGATCACTAGGCCACAAAGATCCCAAAAATTCATAGATGCACACTAGTACTAAACAGGTTAAAGCTGGAACTCAGTAAGTGCTTTTTGGGCAGCACTAGCACTGAGCTATACCTTTTGCTTGTAGCACAGTTATAAAGCCCCTCTCCCATTGCATTGATCCCACTGCAATGTTTCCTCATGTTTTGTGATTTTGTATTTTTCTTCCATATGTGTGTGACTATTACAACATGCTGGCTTTCTTATCTACATCAATAATCCACTATATAACATTGAACATACCAAATGTTGTTGCTGTAGATCCAAATGCTGGAGTTGTACCAAACGCGGGTGCAGCTGACGAAGTAGCCCCGAAGGCTGGGGTTGCTGTTCCAAAAGTCGGTGCCGCGGAGGTCGCCCCAAACTTTGGGGTTGCCGCCGCCCCAAATCCAGGAGTGCTACCAAACGCTGGCGCTGATGTGGCAGGAGTCCCAAACATAGTAGACGCTTGTGTCGTCGCTGTCAAGCCAAATCCGGGCGTTGCTGGCCTGAAATGACGGGATTAGCACTATGTAAAACAATAACTTTTAACTTTGAGGTTATGCTATGATTTGGATATTTTTTTATTTAAACTTGCAGAGAATGAACCTAAAGGATTACGTGTAATGGTTTTATCGAAAAATAAAGAGAGGGACTTACTTGGCAGCAAAGTTAAATCCGCCTGAAAGGCTGGAGTTGGCGGGAGCACTAGATGGTGTTCCGAAGGAAAACGACATTTTACACGTTTATACCTCTTCAATATGCAACAATTACGTGAAATTCACGCTTTGTACATGTCAAAAAACTAATTTAGATAACTTTTACAGCATTCATTCTTGATTCTTGTGATTTTTTGACAATCAATTTACTAGAAAGAAGCGTTGGAAATGGTTGGAAAGAAGGAAAGTGACATAATACAAAGTGTTGCCAGCGCCCAATATTAACTAGGTAAATTATAAAATCAACTTTTTTTAGTCACTTAGTTGAAATAAGTAAGATTTATTTTCAAATCTAATTCGATAAACTATCTTAAGGCTATTCCTTGCTGAATTCCTCGTCGGAATGATTTGCGAATTCGACTTTTTTAGTTTCGCTACACGATAAGTGATGTAGTCGAGTCGAATGCAGATTTTTTCGATAAAATCTCGCTACTCGATTAGTTATGTAGTCAAGTCAGATGCGGACTTTTAGTACAGTCAACGAATAATCGTGGATGGAAAAGTGGAAAGCAGAAATTTTGACTCAGCAACTTTGTTAGGACTAGTTAGGACATAAACATACTAAAAGTCCTTACCCCTCCGAGGTGAGCCCGTGGGGGGAGGGCACAAAGAAGGTCCCGTTTTTTGGTTTTTTGCTTACATCTCGAAAACGGTGCGATGTACGAAATTTTGTAGTACAAGTACAACTTTATTAAAGCTGATAGAATTATCTGCAATCGTTGCCTAGCTAATGTGTTAAATTCTCTGTAGCACATTGTAACAGTTCGAATTTACGAAAATCATTTGTTATTGCTTACCCACTATTAAACACATCCACACACTATTAAAAAATAACATTGCCGGGAGTATCTTCACACAGCAAAGGCGGAAACAGTTTACTTTTAAACTGGCTAAAACTCCCAATAATATATATCAAGATGCTTCGGGCTTATGTTGTTACTTACCATCAGGTCCAAACTTGGCTTGGAGACCTTTCTCCTGAGCTATGGGGATAGAAACGGAATGAAAAGCATGCATTGGTCGTGGGCTTGGCGTGCGCTTTTCGTCCGAAAACGCCCAGAGTGTAGAACCAACACATTTAAAAAAATCAAAAAAATTTCGAACGTCATAGCTAGGTAAAAATTAGAGATAGATAAAAAGTGTGAAAGCCAAAGTTGTAGACAATACATCAGCTTTCATTATGTAGTAAAACAAAATTTCGTACAACGCACCGTTTTCGAGATGTAAGCTAAAAACCAAAAAACGGGACCTTCTTTGTGCGCTCCCCGCGCAGGCTCACCTATGAGGGGTAAGGACTTTTAGTATGTATAAGTACAAACTAACAAAGTTGCCGAGTCAAAATTTCTGCTTTCGACTTTTCCATACACATGCCCCTTTTGAGCACTCATTGACCGAACTATTTGTCGATAAAATAAATAATAATTTCAGGTACCTATAGTTTTAGTAGGATACGCAATGATTTTAGATTTTCTGCTAGACAAAGTTTTTAATGCAATTCTGTATTTCATGCTCACTATGCTGGTCTGGGAGAAAAGGAGAAAAGAAAATAAATAGAATATACCAGCTGCTTCTCTTCCAGCGCAGATTGTAAAAGATGTAGAGAAGGGGCGAACTAGCAGAGCAAATAAAATTCATGTGAATAAGCGATGAGGCTAGCAAGCCTTTATATGCCTAATATGCGGCATCAGAAATTTTGGTCACTACAGGGATAAAGACGATAAGTAGCACCTTTTTGATGGTGAGTTTTCTCAAAGATATTCTAAAAATAATAGATCTTAAATTATTTGAGACTGGCTTCACCCACGATTTGAATATAAGAAAGTAACGCAGTTGAAGTCGCGAGTAAAATTTAGTTTAAAGTAAATAAAGTTTAAAAAAATCGAAAAAAATACCTTTGCATCGAATGATATCGATAATTTTCGTCAATATTAATGTGTAACATCACTACTCGAGTAGCGCACCTGTGGTCAAGTAGCAGAATTATTTAGTAGTTTGAGATTCAAACGACGAAAAAGTTCTGCTTCTCAACCATAGATGGCGCAGTTATTGGACTTGGTGCATTCCATGGGTGCATTCAACGTGCCTAAAAGCACAGCTAAAAGTATCTAGGTACCTGTTTTCTATAGGACCCACTACGAAGGTGACGAGGGCAAGGCATATTTATCACAGAGATATGTCATTAAAGTTTTAGTCTAGCGTCGTGTAGTCTCACTCATGTGATGTGACCGTGATATTATAACACAAAAAAGAAGTACCTACCTACTTACGCATTGCACCGAGCGAAATGGTAAACTTACTTATTAGTTTTTGAACATAAAGTCGAAAGAAGACACAAGCCGATAGATAGGTTTTTTGCCGAAAGCCTATCTACGATGCCATTCTACGAAAGCGGGGTACCTACATACGAGACACCAAGGGTTAGACTTATAGCATCTTACATAATATCAAACTGAAGAAATATTAACTATAATTTTCACCATGAGTCTATGACAAATACATCCCTCTCACGCATCGATCGCACACACACACATAAACTTGCGTCGAGACTGGGCAAATAAAACAAAATGCATCCCTTGTCTCGACGCGAGACAACAAAGGGGTGGCTACGCAAACTTAACTCCACAGAGATTTATGCAACTATCACCACTATCCCATCTTCATAAGGTTCAAGAGAAACGATAATTAATTTGCATCTGAGTACAGGAAGCGTTGAAGTTAAACTTAATTGCGTTTACAGATTTTACGGTAGAAATGTCGGGCTAGTGCCTGGTATGCTTTGAGCTATGTTTTTGCTAACGAGTTGGTAACTGTAGCAATTTTAGTTATAAAGACTTTGGTTGTTGCTGGCTAGCTTGAGACAGCCATGAATATAGGTATTTAGTTATGTGTGTTTTCCTTACCATCCTATAACCAAAGAATTAATATAAATAGGTATTACATACAGAACGAAATTTCCTAAGGTCCCGCGCAGTAAGCGTCCCCGTTCCCCCCCGGAGACGCAAATTACGCGAGATCTAAGGAAATTCCGTTCCGTATTACTTTTATTAATTCTATGCAATAAATAAGTACATTAAGTTCATTGATGGTCTAATGACCATTCCCTCTACCAATATTTACAGGGACGATTTGACCACGCTGAACACGCGGGTTGATGATGTGACGCGTAGCATTATAGTCATAGCATTAGCATATGGTACAAATCGTTACACAGAAGTGTAAAGATTTCTACCATATGTACGACGCCAGACGGATTATCTGAAACAAATGGATATTTAGCAGATACTGAGCGTCGAAGTTCTTGGAGTGAACCTTGTTAGTTCACGTGTTAGTGGAAATTGTCGAAGTGCGAACTTCAAATAAGATGTATACTTACTTCTTATTTGTCATTTTTGTGTTTTTGTCAGCCAGGGAAAAGAAAATACCTGTACAATATTTTTAACCTCACACAAAAAGAGGAGTGTTATAAGCTTGAAGCTACTTAATGTCTGTATGGCATAGCTCATCGTAGCTCTCGAACAGATAAATCGATTTCGATGCGTTTTTTTTACGTGAAAGCAAGTTCCTTTGCGATCGTTCTTAGATATTTTTGTTGAAAATCGGTTCAGCCGTTCAAAAATGATTGGGGATTAACGCTTGAAAGTCGAGGATTTTGATTTGTCTAGCAAATAATAAATGGGGCGCTACGGATATCAATTGGAATATCACTAGATGGCGATCTTGATAGTTGGGAGTTTATTAATTTGCCTGGCAAACAAACTTGTTTTAATATCCATCTGTTGTTGACTCAAAAAAACAGTCATTATTCCTATTCATTCTTTTGATTTCTCTAAAGGATCTCATAAAGGAGCTGACCAATCGATAAAATCACTTACCGTAGAGCAATAATACTTCTATAACATCAAACTTGGAAATTCCACGATTCATTACTACTCCAATTCGTAGAAAACCGGGGGATTTAGGCGCAGAATGGGAGATTAGCAGAAAGTATGTTTCGACCGTCAGATTGACTGAAAATTCTTTATGCATATTGTAAATGTAAGTGCCTGGGGTAAGTATGAATAACCCTGAATTAAAAAATACACTGTCACGTCTTTATACTTAAAGGGGTAGACAAAGTCTGGGGCTGTAAGATCCAAAGGCCACGTGTGGCGTGATAGTGGGCACGAAGATGGAAAAAGGGATTGAAAATATCAGGTTGCTAGCCGCATCGCTTATTCAGATTCTCTCCCATTTACTCAATTTTACCTTCTTTTGCCCAATTAGCATAAAAGGATTAAAGCATATTATTTAGATATTAATAGGTATATATTATTTAGATATTAGATATTTATTATCTTGATACAGCAGTAGGTATTATTGGTATTTTTTGACCGACGAATTACATAGGTACTTTGGAACTTCATTTGGTAATATCGAAGTGGAGAAAAAAGGCCAGAAAATGGATTGCTATGCGCTGCGATAAGAGATAATTTCAAACATTTTGCGAATAATTTTTATGCCTTTTGCAGATCGGACATCATGCTCTTTAACCAACCGTAGGACCCGCTTCTTGGGCCAAGTTTAATTGACTTTCGAGATTTTTAATTACAAACTTGAAGATACACCCCCGGCGTAACTGTAGATTTTACAATCGGTAGGAAAAAGTTGATATTTCATTCCTGTAGATAGAACTGTTTTAATGAACGAACTTCTTCCGACTATCCCGGCTTAAAGGTTTTCTTTAAGTAATTTCTTACATTTTATTTTCATATATAGAAGTAGTAATTATCTCAAAACATTTGTATTATGTATTTGTATATACATACAACTGGAAAGGGACATACAAGTAATAAATCGAATCACGGACTATGCTAGATCCCTTAAGCATAATGAAATTAAAGAAAAGAAAAAATTTGGCTAACTGAAGTGTGAAGCCGCCCGGGCGATTTGTACGGAAATGGCGTTTTTTTTGCTTTTTGACTGTTATTTTAATTTTATTATGCTAAAGTTATCTAGTATAGCCCGTGGTTTGATTTATTACGGGTATGTCCCTTCCACCTTGTATAATAAATGTGTATTGTATCAATGTATTTAAGTAAACTTGTACATACTCGTATAGTGTATTTTATATATGTACAGCTTTAGGCGCATACATGTTGTTTGTTTTGTTTGTTTTTCTACTTATTGATTGATAGAGAATGCATTAGCATTTAATTTCACCTTTTGTACTATTGTGGCCTATAAAGATTAATAAATAACAAATTAACATCAAAACATATGCGACAAATGTTTATCTCTACTTGAGCTAGTCTCTAACATTAAAATCTCTTTTATCTAAGTAATGTTTATGTGCAAAACTTACTCGCTACCGTGATTCTATGATGTATGTATATGTTTTTTTATCATCATCATCATCAGGTCTATTTGTCTCCACTGCAGGAGCACGACCCTACGACCCTCTCTGTACTAACAGAGCCATACTTGACCAGAGCAAGCAGAAGACTTTGGCCTGCACTCTTCTCGCTGGCCGGACTAGTTGGAGAGGTCTTATTGATGTTTATAAGCTTTGTTTAGCTTATACTTCTTATGTCGCTTTCTACGACATCCACGGGAGGACTTGGAGTTGTCCTATTCTCTCTACCGGAAACCACGCGGCTTATATGTTTATACGATATGTTTCTTATTTGATTCCTTTTCATCCATGCTTTCCACGTTCTCGCCCACCATCACACTAAAAGTGGGCTTTTAATTTTACGGCCCTGGGCTTTGTGAATTCTGTGATAGAAATAAGCAGCAGAGCCTGTCTGCTTATCCAAAATACCCTGTCTGCCTCATTAGGAATAAAGACGTGATAGAGTTTAGTGAAAATTAAAAGGTAGACAAAACTTCTTCCATTAATAAAGTTGAACAACAGAAAACCGATATCTTCCTTTCAAGTATTCCTGGAGCGAAGACTTTTAACTAATTAGTGTTAAAAGGTGCGCTATGCAGCTCCTGAACCCAAAGAAATGTAAGTTAGCACGTAATTTATGTGTCTGAGTTTCCTTCGCTCGGATTGGCTGGCTCCCTTTGGGCCTTTTCTTGTTTCGAGCTGCCTCATCATCATTTCAGCTACATAAAGTCTACTTCTGGACATAGGACTTTCCCAAGGAATTCCAAAATGACCAATCTAGAGCAGCCTGCATCCAGCGCTTTCCAGCGATCTTGGTCAGTTGGTTTGACCACTTTGTGGGTGGGTGTCCTACACTTCGCCAGTACGCGGTCGCCACTGTAGAAACTTTTTGCCCCATTGGCCATCGGTTCATCGCGCTATCTGTCGCTATCAACTTAAACGAGCTAATCGGTTAGGCTATTTCAGTGACTTTTGTTCTCCTACGAATTTCCTCATTTCTGATTCGATCACTTTGACAAACACCGAGCATAGCCCTCTTCATGGCGCGTTAGACGATCTTATGCCTTCTTATGATACCCATAGACCATGTTTCAGAGCCATAAGTCATCACTGGTAACACACATTTGTTGTAGGTTTTAATCTTGAGGCACAGTGCTGCTTACAGATAGGGATATATTACTGCGTATGTCAGTTTTAGCCGTGTGATTTCCAGCAGAGTAGAATATAGGCCACTCCAGTGATCTTCGTGGATGTCGTAAAAGAACTTCGGAAATACAAGTTAAACAAAGCTTATAAATATCAATGAGACCTCTCCAACTCGTGGCTGCGTAGAGAGTGTGTGAGGGTCAAATCCTCTGCCTACTCTGACCAAGCATGGCTCTGGTAGAACAGAGATTGCCATGATTTGACGACTCGTAATCTGCAGTGGAAACGAAAAACCTGTTAATAATGATGATAAGAAATTTCGTGAATTATATTTGAAGGTCTCAGTGGGCCTGGCTGGAGGACGCCAAGTGCTTGTACCTACTTGTTAAGCTACTCGACTAGCTACCCATCACTATTTTGATTCCTTTTTCCACCATCACGTTACAACTTAGCTTTTGATAGACCTGGGCTCTGTCAGACGTGATAGCGTATAAAAGTGTAACAACGTTCATTTGTGTTCGTACTATGACGTCACAACCTATCAAACCGAAGCCAGCCAGCCAGCCAGTCAGTCAATCGCGAGTCACATTGTCATCGTTTTTGCCCGACGCACGACAGTTTTATTTGTCCCTCGTCTATGTGCCTGCGACCACATTTTTGGAGTGATTTTTCTGTTGTTATGGAGAATAAGCAAAACTCTGTTCAAATTAATTCTAAAATAAATATTGTTTAAGAATATGCAGCAGATTTAATTTCCTACCGTTTCAATGGTTAATTTTGCACGCATGGTTGCAACAGGAACAAATGCTGGAAACATTTTGTTCGAGGGATCGGTAATGCAATAAAATGCAGGCAGACTACCACAGATGGTAAATTGTTACGCGTGGGATGAATAGTAAATAGAAACGAATACTTTGTTTCCTTACTTTGTAGTACTTCAAACTAGAGGCAAGAAAGTTGCTGTGAAATTGTGTATAGAATCAAATTTGTAACGTCTGGGGTTGCAAATTAGATTATAACATTGGACGAGTGAGTAATATTATTTCTGTTTGTTAGGGTGGCACTTTTATGAGTCACATCACAACTAAGTATACCTATTTGTGGGAATTTCTATCCGATTCATAAGAAATATAGCTGTGACTAATGTCAAATAATGGGAGGCCTTTCAGCCTTCATTACTTTCTTAAAATTTTCTGAGGAGACCATATTCATTCTTTTTTGTAGAATTTCAAGGAACAGTAAAGTTCGACGCGACTTTTGACAAACATAAGTATATTGCTGAATGTAGTGTTGGCGCCGGTGCGGCATGTGGACACGCTAGAGTTTCGGCGATTTGCTTTTAAGTATATTTTAAGCTGTCTATAAAGGCATCTGGTGTATAGTTAATCTTTCACTGACTGTCATCTAGCGGCAGAAAAAAGAACTGCCTGTTTCTCGGTTTCTCGAGCCATCCGTATCTTGGGTTTTCCAATTTAATTTTTGTTCAACACTGATGTCAGATTTTACATGCTGCATAATTAGGATGTGTGCTGGAACTTGTCAATGAGAATTAACGATATGTATACAGTACAGATAAGACGAGAAAAATTGTTTGGCCACGTTATGCAGTATGACAAATTCATAAAAACCATAGAAGCAAAAGTGGAAGCCTAGAGAGGAAAAGGAAGACAAGAAGGTCGTTTATAGAATAAAAGAAAAGGCAAAAGTAGTGTCGTACAGGGAGGTTTTAGCGGTAAAGCGGTGGTACCTATGAAAAATACTCTACCGCCAAAAACATAGTCGTAAAATTTATTGATGATGATGATGATAATCAGGCTGCCAAAGGCGAAAAGTTAGTCATATAGTGATGGGTTCCTAGCCATATCGCCTAATTATTATTAATTAACATTTTCGCCTCGTTTAGCTTTTACGATCCGCGCAGAAAGAAAAGCTGGTACATTCTGAGTTTTTCTTTTCTCCCAGCCCAGGATAGAAGTATGTAGATTCTCAGCCGTTCATGAAACCAGTTTTCCGTGCGTTCCACGTTACGTGCTATCGCACAGGGAAATCCGCCACAGGTGTCGATCGATGCGACGAGACAGTCCGGCGGAACGCACTCAACTAGCTGTATAGCTACCCTGTAGCACCGATACCATGTCATGGATTGATCTATAGATTGTGCCATGTAGAATACATTGAACGATTTTAACCACAAACCAAAATACACTACGGTCCATTTTGGAATCGCTTTCTTCTCTTGTGTGTTAGTGACTAACACTAGTGTCAGAGTTTTTAAACCGCCTTAAAGGCCTCTGACATGGTTTTAGGTAACGACCAATGTCAAAGACGGCTTAACGTGCCCTCCGAAGCATGGATCATCTTACTTATCAGACAATCAGGTGATCAGCCTGCAATGTCCTAACCAAACTAGGACAACAACACAAAGTCGTTGCCCCCGCTGGGAATCGAACCCGCGACCTCCGGGTATGAGCCAAACGCTTCAACCATTACTCCACGGAGGCAGTTTGGAATCGCCATGCACGAAGAACTGTACACATATCGTCTGGGTTTGATCTGTAAGCGTTTTAACTTTCCAAGATAGGCCTCATTCAAACGCTAATGCAGCGTAACTGCTAGCTAAGAGGGCATCGAACAGAACAGAAGAGAACCACAATGCACTACGGTCCATTCGGCATAAAACCGTCATTCTCCAAAGCGAGAGAGAGCGACGGAACTCTTTATAGCACGACCGGTGCTAAGCGTGCCGTCGCTCTATCTCGTTTTCGCAAATGACGGTTCTGAACGAAAGAAAAGAATTGCAGCATGCGAAAATGCTGTTCCGTGCTGACAGGAGTGGCCTAACCCTAAAGTTATAAAAAAAGGAAGACAAATGAAGAATAGTTCTGTTGGTAACCCAACATTAATTTTAAATTTTTTATTTTTATATGGCAACTCTGTTATTTCCCGCACTCTCTTCCCTTTTGCTGTGCCAATAAAGCTGCACGTTGAATTTCATCTCGTGGATTTATTTTAATTACCAGTAACCTTACAACAGTCCATTCAGTTACATACAACATACAAATTACAATTTTCTTCAAGTTCTTATCAGTATTTAGAAACAGTTCATCAGTACAAAAAAACAGTGTCGCCGAAATTACAACAAAATAAATAAAAACAAATTGGTATTCCGTCAATATGGGCTGATATAATTCTTATCAAACGAAATTCATCTCATAAATAATTCCAAATTCACCAATAACAGGCGTACACACTGGTTCGACTTCACTGAAATTAAATTGAACGGAATTCGTTTATGTGTTCGGTTAGTCAAGAGATTCCAATAAGTATTTGTAGAGGTGATGTATTTAGATAGGTATATCGTTAAAAGTTACAATCGAATTTTTTTAAGTGGCCTTTGGGCATTGTTTACCTCGCTAGGGATAAAATTAGATAGTGTTATGTAGTCGTATGTTTAGAATCCAGAGTCTCGTCTTTAAAAAACAAATACGAAAATGTAGACGATGCTTTATCGTTTTTTTATGTCCAAATATAGGCATTTCGTTAAACAACCGGTTGATACTTTTGATACTTACATAAAAGTTCACAAAAATGCATTTCGAATAAATGTGAAAAATTTTACAACCTGATTCCTACTGGCTGACGTCTATATCCGCCTTGGAAATGCGGTCTTTCACAAAATGGTTGTGCTTTTATTAGCCTATTATAATATCCACGGGATAAGGTGGAGTGGAGTATTTAGGCCAGAAACCAAACGGCACACGCTTTTTTGGTATCATCATCATCATCAGGACTTTTTGGTCTCTACTGCAGGAGCACGACCCCCTCTTACTACTAGAGCTATACCTAGCCAGAGCGGCCAGAGAACTTGGCCTACATTCTCCTCGCTGGCCAGACGGGTTAAAAAGGTCTCATGATGTTTATAAGCTTTGTTTAGCATGTATTTCCTAAGTCACCTTTTACGACATCCACGGGCAGTTATCCTATACTACTCTGCCGGAAACCACACGGCAGCACGCTACGGTTTTTTGGTTTAAAAACCTTTTATTTTTATATATATACATTATCGCTAACCCATCATAACAAAATACATTCTTTACAAAGCATATCTCAAAAATTACAGATTCTCAGCTAACAACGTTATCAGATCTTCCTCGTTTCATGCGCAATCATAATCATTTCTCGTCGTCCAATAAAAATATAACAATCTCGTTGTTTTTTCTCAGCGTCGGATACTATGATGATGGAATCTATAGTAGATGTGTCGAGATGCCTTACGTAAACGTGCATCTGATTTTTTGCCAGTTAGGTCTTTTCTTTTTAGCGATCCGTAGTAAACAAGGAACCCTTATTGGTTCGCCATGTCTGTATATCTATCTATCTGTCTATCTGTCGGTCTGTCTGTCTGTCTGTCCGTTTACGGTTTAATCCAGCGACTAGGTATAGGTCTAAAAAGCTGTAATTTGGCATGAGTTATATTAATCATGCCAAAAAAGTGATAAAATAAAATAAAAAATTTTTTTTTTCGAGTTCGAGTAATTTTTAGGTTTCCGTAGTAAACAAGGAACCCTTATAGTTTCGCCATGTCTGTCTGTCTGTCTGTCTGTCCACGGTCCTACAGACACACTATAGAAACTATAAGTACATATGAACAGGCTGCGCCTAGTTACTTGGGGGGGATTAGTCGCTGTTCGTGCGTCCATAGTTTTATGTAAACAACAGCGTTGGTTGCGGTTCGGGCGTTCTACAAAATGACAAAAAAAATGTGATCCTAAGATGGTAGCGGTTCGTGCGCTCAACAAAATTACATTATTGCAGTGGTTGCGTTTCGGGATCTCTTCGATAGACTATCCTTGCTAAATTTATTGAAGAGATCCCGAAACGCAACCACTGCAATAATGTAATTTTGATGAGCGCACGAACCGCTACCGTCTTAGGATCACATTTTTTTGTCATTTTGTAGAACGCCCGAACCGCAACCAACGCTGTTGTTTACATAAAACTATGGACGCACGAACAGCGACTAATCCCTTGGGGGTGCGGTTTGTATGAAATTTGTATGGGGAGAAATTGTCCATGTATGGCGGCCATCTTGGATTTTGAAAAAAATAATAAAACAAATGACGCTCGTCAAATTGCTTACAATCCCCTACATTTTGGAAAAAAATCACGCCCCCAACCCCAAATGTCTTCGCAGGCCGTACCCCTTCCACATCAGGAAACAGAGAAACTATTAGTACTAGAAAGCTGTAATTTGGCATGGATATGTATATTAATTATGGAGAAAAAGACGTGAAATAAAATATGGAAAAAAAAAATTTTTCAGTGTAGCTGCCATACAAGTAAAGACGTAGTCAATATTTTTTTTCTCGACAAACACATTGCGTGGGTTATCGTTGAATAGATCTTTCAAAAATATTGTTAGCTTGTGAACACCATTTTTCGATTTAGGGATCCGTTTCTGAAATATTTGGGTTTAAAGTTCAAATTTTTGTTCGAGTCAAGTGTCCCCCCCCTCTATCTGCTAAATGGTTATATATGGCCACATGAAAAAAATCACAATTATAGCACATATAATGTAGTTTGAAGGAAAACTATCAGAGCCAAGTAGGGTATACAAATTAAAAAGTTATAGGCGATCAACTTATAAAATGTACTTGAAAAAAGACATTTTCATACAAATTCAATAGATATTAGTTTTTAGTGGCAAGAACTCAAAGTTGGCATTCGCAACTACGGAACCCTACACTGCGCGTGGCCCGACACGCACTTGCCCAATTATTATTCTTGATTAACCGATCATGTGGTGTATTGTTGAACGGGTCTTTCAAAAATGTTGTGAGCTTGCAAACATTATTTTTCGATTTGGGAAGCCGTTTTTAAAATATTTGGTTTTATGTGCACTGGGCGACCAACTTAGAAGTGAACGTACGCGGACAGGAAAATTTAATAAAAAAAAAATTTTGTGGCGTTAACTCGTAATCGGCATTCACAACTGCGGAATTCTACATTGCACGTGGCTCGAAACGCACTTGGCTTGTTATTTCATAAGGTTCTTAAAATTATTCTGCAGCTAAGTTAATTTTGTAGGCTATATATCATGCTTCAAAATATATCTTCGCTTTAAGTAGTAAAATACTATTAACTTATTCCCGATATGAATTCCAGATGCAACAGTAGTATAACAAAGGTATACATATAAAAAATGATTCATTAGACGATGTTGTAAATCCAAAAAACATGCAGTTTGAGATGAAATAATGGAGTAGATCTTGAGTCGAGAGTATCTTAACTCCACAGATCTACTCCAATATTTTCACTCTGTGTTCCAATAGACGCCCAGACAGATTGCCCAGGACATTCGCAAGTTTTACTGTCAATAAAACCCGAGTGGTCCGACGCGATAAACATGTACAGTATACATGGCTTCGCCGCTTTTTATAACTTTATTCGGAGGTATTTGGGTCCGAAAAGGGAGCAATTGAGGCCTTTGAGAGTTGGGATGTCACACTAGATTTCAATGTTTGCAGATTGACTTTAGAGAGTTATTAGAAATCGATACTTTAGCTTGATACTGCGTTTTGTAAATATCAAAAGACTGAATCACGTAAATAGTGGATGCGGTTGGCTACCCATCACTATTTTGATTTCCTTTTTCCGCCTTCGTATCGAGCCAAAATGGCTAAAATAAATATTGTTGGACCAGAACCTAGCCACGGTGACCTCTCTCATAGGCCACATTCATATCCGCCTTAGTATATGGTTTTTACCAAGTATAAGCTGCCTCCGTGGTGTAGTGGTTAGAGCGTTCGGCTCATGCCCGGAGGTCGCGGGTTCGATTCCCGGCGGGGGCAACAACTTTGTGTTGTTGTCCTAGTTTGGTTAGGACATTGCAGGCTGTTCACCAGATTGTCTGAGAAGTAAGATGATCCGTGCTTCGGAGGGCACGTTAAGCCGTCGGTCCCGGTCATTGTCTTTGACATTGGTCGTTACCTAAAACTATGTCACAGGCCTTTAAGGCGGTTTTAAAACTCTGACACTAGTGTTAGTCACTAACACACACGATAAGAAGAAGACCAAGTATAAGGTATTCACATTCACGCCCTTTATCACGCTACGAGTTTAAGCGTGGCCTTACGGTCCCAGTCTCTGTCTATCCCGTTAGAATCAATAGATATGATAGTATTTATGTTTGTACAGAATACAGGCTTCGGCGCTTTTTATAACTTTAATTTCAAGGTATTTGGGTCCGAAAAAGGAACAATTGACGTCTTAGAGTGTTGGGAATTGGGATGTTACTCTAGGTTTCAATGGGCAGTCTGTATTTACCGGTTGAGTTTAGAGACGATACGTATTGGAAATCGATAGGTACCTTTGATTTGAACTACGCTAGTCGGCAATATCGGCAAGTGAACGGTGAGAATTCGTCTTCTATATAATTTAGTGGCGTCAAAGGGAAGGTTGTAAAGCTTCAAGACAGTGATCTGAATGTAGAGGTGTCTGACAGAGAGCGTATTGCCTAGATTGAGTAGTCTTGAGTTGGGAATCTACGTGGTTTAAAGTTCATTACTTTTAGGATTGCTCTCAGTGCCCTTTCTAGTTGTAAAAACTTATTAGATCCGAAATTCCAAGGTATTTGAATCTGAAATAGGAACAATTGACGTCTTCGAGTGATAGGATAGACAAGTTTATAACTGGAAGAATTACTTGTTTACGTTATGTTTTTAGTCACTTTCAATACGGAATTGATTTTAATATGCTACATGGCTTTTATACTTTTCATACTATCACTATAAGAAATACAACGATGAATGATTACAAACCGACTATATAACAACTAGGCAGCATATAAAGTGTGAATGTATTTGTTGAGAGCTTCTCAAAAAAGAATACTAACATCATACGTGTTCAATAAAGTCACTCTCTCCCTATATAATAATATTGCATTTTCCTCAAACAAGAAATAGCTTAAGAGCAATTTAAGGTACTTTCAGGCCCCTTTAAGAGCAATAAAAATATTCAACGATGCTCAACGCAGTGTTCCATATTGATTGATTTTTACGTCAGGCAAAGTCCTGGTGATTGATAAATCGGCTTAGTAGAGAAAAATGTTTAATTTACCTCTTTGGGATTCGCTAGACGAGAAACATTCGTGTTTTCTCTTTCTAAATGCAATTCTTTACGTACATTCATTGTTCTGTCGTTCCTTTGAAAAGAATTGAAGCTTTTAAGGAATATATATATTTTTTGGCAGGTTGTTGTTATTCGCGTGTTTAAGTGGCCAACACTGGTGTCAGATGAGGCACCTGATATAGCTTAACGACTGCCATACAATGATGACAGCCGGAACCAACGGCTCATACGTGCCTTCCAAAGCATAGAGGAGCTCGAGAATTTTTTGTGCCACTTGTGGTCACCCATCCAAGTGCAGACCACGCCCGGTGTCACTTTACTTGCGAAAGCGCTAGTAATGCGCACTGCCGCTTGGCCACCGAGCTCCTCATAATAACATTATATACAAACGCCGGACAATTTCACTCGCTTCGTTCTCTCGTCCTTTTATTATTAAATACTTTTTGTACATGTACGTAAGTTTTCTTGGAATATTCCAAGTCAGTTTAACAGATATAAATCAAATTGTTCAGAAAATGCGCAACTAGACTTAAAGCAAAAAATATTTCTAGATAAATCACGCAGTTATGTACATTTTTCTTGCTCACCTTTATTATTTTTGATATCGCATGCTCAGCGTCTGTAGAATTTATGAGTTATAAATCTTTTGCAATAAGTACTTTAGTCTTGAAAATCCAACGATATTCTTCAACTTCATAACATTTACGACGACCTTATTAAAATACGTTCTCAGGTACTATACTATATTTACAAATTGACATTAATTTCAATCATCATCAGTTCTTTTTGTCTTCACTGCAGGAGCACGACCCTCTCTGTACTACCAGAGCCATACTTGGCCAGAGCAGCCAGAGGACTTGGCCTCCACTCTCCTCGCTGGCCAGGCCGGTTGGAGAGGTCTCATTGATAACGATACGACATCCACGGGAGCACTTGGGAGTGGCCCTATTCTACTCTGCCGAAAACCACACGGCACTATTAACCGTTCCTTTACCGCCAATGACGAACGTGGACATTTATTAATGTCGTGCGGGTCTTGACCGGTTAATTTTAATTGAAATTTTAACAAAATTCGTAATTATAACATAACAATATATTCTTTGTCCCTCTTATTTAACTTTATTTTATAACCGACTTCCAAAAAAGAAGGAGGTTATCAATTTGTCACGATCTTTTCTTATGCATGTTCACTGATTATTCAAAGACGCCTGAACCGATTTGTAATTTTTTTTAAAGGGTATACTTGCGAGGCAGTCCCATAATAAGAATTGCATTAATGCTGCAGTGCAGTTTGTTGCCACTTCTTTTGCACTTGCTCTTAGGAAGCGGCAATAAATTAAGCTGTAAAGTAAATGATCAGACGTCAACATCTATTATGAAATCGAAAGAAACATTTACAATTATGAAGTGATATGACCCTCTCTGTCGTGCTCCTGCAGTGGAGACTAAAAAGGACCTGATGATGATGATGATGAAGTGATACCAATATCTAAAGATAAATGAATGATTTTGATTTTTGGTGCTTTCATAGCTGAGCTAGATTTGACCCTGGGAATAGTGGTGGAAATGTCAGAAACAGTTTTAATTATATGTCTAGTACTTTGAAAACCTACGCTGTTTCTAAAAATGCTTCTCATAAATACTAATTTTTATTTAATTTCAATAAATCAAGGCCTAATTCTTTATTTATTTTAAGCAAGGGCTTATCCCATTTAAAATAAAAACATAATCGGATTATTAGATTACGCCGTAGCTGTATTTTTAATCCCTGACAAAAAAAGAGGGGTGTTATAACTGTCGGTCTGTTTGTCTGTGTCATCGTAGCGCTCTAATAGATGGACCGATTTCGATGCGGTTCTTTACGTAAAAGCGAGTTCCCTTTGCTTGTGAATTTTAGCTAAGTTTGATGAAATTCAGTTCAGCCGTTGAAAAGTTATTGGGGGTTAACGCTTGAAAGTCAGGGCTTTCTTTAGCAAATAAAAGATGGCGCTACGAATATCTAGTCATATCGGTTAGATCATATCAAGTTAGATCACAGTCAGACAGTCGGGGATTTTTTAAAATTTGCTTTTCAAATAACCTTATGCTACGTATACATAATACGAATGAGCGTATCTTTAGCCGCTGAATTTAGGCATAGTCCGACTTCTTATAAAACGTGGACTGACATTAGTACTTGGTTTAAACCATTATCCGCCCAAAACACGATGACCTCCAGCAATATGTCACCTTCTCTTATGTCAGCTGTCAACTTAATTAGGGAGAATAATGGTTTAAACGGGTTAGGTGGCGACTCGTCCCATATGAAACTCGGCCCAGGGACCAGTTATCCATTTTCAATTTGAATAGGGGTTAACTCGGACCACATTATCTTAGACATGGGACGAGTTTACCACTAAATAATAACTAAGGGGTTTACTGGGACCAGGGTCAGCTAACAGTTTAACCCTCATATTCATAAAAAATAACAACTGTTTGCTAAACCTATTTTAGTTAAAACATGTTTCGTCATTCTGTCTCTTTTCAATATTTGACATTGCAGAAACGAGACGAAACATATTTGAACTAAAATAGGTTTAGAAATCGTTTGTAATTTTTTTATGAAAAGGGGGTTAAACTTTATTTATTTCGAAAAAAACTTCAGTTAATAATTCAAGATACATAAACAACGAAGAAAGTTTTTTTGTATATTTAAGTAATGAAGTAAAAATGTAATTTAAGTAATAAAAAATATCAATAATTCTTCATAGATTTTTGTATAAAATTGACTTAATTTTTTAATAAAAGCCAGTTGAAATGTACTTTTAATTGCTAAATAGCTACATAAGCATGGTCATATATGTTTTTTTTTTTCTATGAATTTGATCATAGGTAGATTTTTTCACAATTGAGTAATTAATTATCCTAGTATTTGTTGTTATAGCTGACACATAAATACATTCGGTGAAAATCTTAAGCATCTAGCTAAATAATACTAAACTTGCATAGTCTTGGCTGTTATTCAAAAATTCAGTCATATTTTATACGATAAATCTATGAAGAATAGGGGTGACGACAGGGTCCGAAAAGTATGGTTGTAGTTAGGCCGTCTTTTAGATTGTCCAATTGATCCAAAAATAATCGACCCGTATTTTTCAGTTTACCAAAAAAGTAAAAATTCACAAAGATCTTGCGACGTCACACTTAAGTAAAAATCATGCTTAAGTGTGACGTCACACGAAATTTCAATGCGCTGTATCTTTGTCATTTTTGGTTTCTCAGTTCTCTTTTTTAATAATATAACCGATGGACTAAAAATATTTTTCCATTCGTCATGCCTTATTTTTTATTACTTAAATTACAGTTTTACTTTATTACTTAAATCAACAAAAAAACTTTTTTCGTTGTTAGTGTAACTTGAATTATTAACTGAAGTTTTTTTCGAAATAAATAAAGTTTAACCCCCTTATTCATAAAAAAAATTACAAGCGATTTCTAAACCTATTCTAGTTCAAATATGTTTCGTCTCGTTTCTGCAAAGTCAAATATTGAAAAGAGACAGAATGACGAAACATGTTTTAACTAAAATAGGTTAAGCAAACAGTTGCTATTTTTTATGAATATGAGGGTTAAACTGTTAGCTGACCCTGGTCCCAGTAAACCCCTTAGTTATTATTTAGTGGTAAACTCGTCCCATGTCTAAGATAATGTGGTCCGAGTTAACCCCTAATCAAATTGAAAATGGATAACTGGTCCCTGGGCCGAGTTCCATATGGGACAAGTCGCCACCTAACCCGTTTAAACTACGTTCTCGTTTTATAATAAGACGCATTGTGTTTAGAAACTAAGGGCGATCATTCGCTTACAATATAAACAAGCGCCTTTGATAATGATGACATAATAAAAAATACTCGTATAACACACGCTAAGAGATAAGATTATTTTTAAAACTAAAATTGGACTTCACCACCTAACAAGTGTGCAATTTAAACAAAAAAGAATTTTCTAATTAGTATTGGCGTGTTCGAGTAATCGGGAACATCCATAAAAAAACGAATTGATGACCTCCTCCTTTTATAAAGTCGGTAAAAAATAGAATGTCTACGACGTAGCTGTTGCATAATACAGACAGTCGTACATAAATTGCGTACATTTGAGTGGGTATTAATTAAACATACTTACTTAATAGCTAAGTACCTGGGCGACCGAGCTTTGCTCGGTTACATCTCAAACATTAACTAATTTTTTTTAAACTTGTCTAAAAACAATGCAAAATAAAAAATTATATATAGACTTAAACATAAAAAATAAAAAAAGTAAGTCACCGAGTGGGATTCGAACCCGTAACATTTTTTCTAGCGGTCGGTATCCTTAACCACTGAGCTAAAATCAAGGCGGTCGGCGCGTCAAAATTAGCGACCATATTCTGCGTGGAAAGAAAAACGCATGAAAACTCGAAAACACGCGTTTTCCCAAACATAAGACTAATCTAGATCGATTGTTTACCCCCGAAAACCCCCATATACAAATTTTCTGCGAAATCGTTAGAGCCGTTTTCGAGATCACAGAAATTTATAAATATATATACATACAAGAATCGCTCGTTTAAAGGTATAAGATAAGCTTCATATATGACAGCTACGAGAGCGTAGACCTAGTCTACGGCGCAGCTATGATGTGCTACGAAAATCCATAACAGTGATTCCAGTCATAGTATTCAATTCATTTACTGCTTTTCGCATTTTACATATATAACACTACATATCCACTTCCTAAATTAGGTACAACATGAACCCTAATAGGGCATTGCAATAGAATAAAACGGAACGGCATGCGGTTTTATTTTTAGTTAGTGTTTTATCAATTCTAAATCATCATCGTCATCATCATCAGGTCTTTTTGTCTCCACTGCAGGAGCACGACCCTCTCTGTACTACCCGAGCCAAACTTGGCCAGGGCTGCCAGAGGACTTAGCCTACACTCTCCACGATGGCTAGACGGGTTGGAGAGTTTTACAAGATTTGTTTAGCTTGTTTTCCCTAAGTCGCCTTCTACGACATCCACGGGAGGTCTTGGAGTGGCCCTATTCTACTCCGCCGGAAACCACACGGCAATTCTAAAATTAATAAGTAATTATTTAAATAAAGAGTAGTAGGTATTACTTACACCTCCAGTTTTTAATAAAACTTTCGATGTAAAATATCGCTCCGTTTTTTCTAATAAAATTCTCTACAAATATCACTATTGCGTTTTTTTAAGAACCGTTAGGTTTCAAGTTCTAGTTGAAAATTGACATATTTCAACGGTCTCTGCAAAACCCACTTACCAAAACATTGATTCATTAAAAAATATACATACATACATAATATCACGCCTGTTTCCCGCAGGGGTAGGTTCGGGCAAAACTGCAGATTCGGGTTTCGCACCCCAAAGTACATATAGAATGAAATAATCTAGAACTACCCCAAAACTTTCCCACTAGGGTTTTCACCCTTTTCAGTAGAAATTTACTAATTTATTAGTAGTAGCTTTTGTAACAAAGAACTTCCTTCTTTTACAATTCGGCTAAGTCAGATTAACTATGGAGCGAAAACTAAAGAAATGGGTGAGTATTTTAAATATTAAAATTCAATTTGTGGTTGAAACAATAGAAACTACGGTAAGCGGAACACGGCGAGTCAAAATGCTTTGTGTGCTCATTCATATATTATGTTTACACAGGATTTAGGTGGTGGAGTGCTGGTTCGCAAAAAAAACATCGTTTCAAACGAGGTAATTCGTGTTAATTTTGCATAAGTTTTTAAAACTGCATATCTGCACATATAACGCATGCAAGAAGCCGTTTTTTCTAATCGATAGAATAATGTAGAGTTAGCAGCAAAAATATGTTACCAAATACAATTATTATATTGACTATACAGCATATTAAGGGGCTACCTAAATTTTCAGGGGTCCAGTGGCGCCCTCATTTAAAATAAATCATTTGAAAGGAAACGGTGATATTATTTAAAATTTTGTCTTTATTAAACCCTAGATAACTCTTTTAACTACTTTATGAACTACTAACTGTTTTCCCTTCGAAGCATAGGTATCACACGCGAAAAAAAACCTATTTAGGACAGTTATACTTTATTGAGAGAAAAAGATACAAACTAAACTATTAACTGTAAGACCTTTAAACAGCAGTGGGACTACATAGGTTATTAAAAAACACTATAAATTAAACCTCAAAATAAAATATAGTCTAAATGTTTGACCGTACGGTATGGTGCTAAGGACGCTAGCTGCGTTTCCTCTCTAAATAGCTATGCTAATAATTTGGGCAAAGAAGCAGCCAACCTCTTGTCACAATTGTATATAGGTATTTAGAATAACAAAGACGGTGGACTGAAATCCTCAAATTGTACAAATTTAATTGTTTACAGTCGTTTAAACAGCTGCCTGCGCCTGTTTAGTTGACAAATCCGCTCGTTAATTGGAAGACGCAATCGCTGGAGAGGCTAAGGGTATAGAGACAAGACGAGCGGGATTTATAATAAACAGCGTGTACAAGAATTACTATTGTAACCCGTCAGGCCAGCCGGAATAGTGTAAGTCAAATTCTCTGATATCTCTGGCCAAGTGATAGTACAGAGAGGGATGAGCTCTTGTAGTGGAGATAAAATATTTTTTTAAATATAAAAACCGAGTTCACCCCCAAACTACACAACCGATGCGGTCCAGGCGTATTCGAAAAATCAGTGAACATACATAAAAATATAAATAAATAAAAGATCGCGACGAATTGATAAATACCTCCTTTTTTGGAAGTCGGTTAAAAAGAAGAAGAAGACGTTGTTAATTTAAAGTATTGACATAACAAATATCAGTTGAGGTTGACGTTTTTGGAGAAAATGCTGCAGTACAGTTTGTTACCGCTTAGGAAGCGACAGTAAACTCAGCTAAGTAAGTAAATGATACCTATAAGAAATCGAAAGAAAAATTGAGAATTATCAAGTGAAATAAATATGCAACGATAAATATATGATTTTTGACTTTTTTTAGTATTATCTAATATCGATATTATACTGTTAATAAAAGCTATCGATCGTTTTTCATACAAATAGTTGTTGGTATCCATAGTATCGATAGTTTTACCTTTCATCAATATTATTGCAAACTTTTGACAATCGATACTATCGATAGTCCTATCGATTTTGTGACTGTTTTTCGAGGTCAACTATCGATAGTCAAACTATTGACAGTCAAACTATCGACAGTCAAATTATCGATAGTTATGCAACGCTAGTCTGGAGTCAGCTATAACATTCATACATATCGTCAAAGCTATCGCTTTTGCCACTAATCACCGTTTCAGAACAGCTTGGGAGCTGCTCGAATAATCGTTCCGCGTTTATAGCTTCGTGAATTTCGATATATCTCGTCCAAGTTAAACGCGTATTTACTTTTATGAGTTATGCTGCCGCTGCTTATAGCTTGGAGGCGAGCCAAAGGGCGACCGATAAACTATCAGCCATATTTGGAGATATCTTACACTATCTAGATGTCATCCAGTTGGATATTTTCCATTGGTATTTTATCAACCTTACTTGAATACTACTGTTATGACCTTGTTAAGAGGGTAGATTTACTGGTGGTCACAAAAAGAGGATGTTATTTTACATACTTTAATACTTGGATGTGATCTTGCTACTAAAGTTTTTTTTAAAGCTACACCTCCTGTGCTTTAGTTAGCATGGATATGCTAACTAAAGCCCGGTCCGGTAACTAAGCCCGTATGAATCTTTTTTCTATATAAAAAAAAGTAATGAAAAAACTGAATATCGTGGAACACCCGGTTGGAAGGAAGTTACAAAAATTGAAGCCCCTTAAAAAAGCCCGCGAAAAAACTTAATAAACCAGCCCTTAAAAAAGTTTGTGACGGAAAAATCTTACACTTTTTTTCACGTAGTCTATCAACCAAGTCCCTACCGCTCGAAAAGGAACTTCGTTCCAAAAAAGTTGCTAGTGCACTGAGACACTGGTATTTTTTTTCAAGCAATTTATATAGCTTGACGACTAGACTGTTACTTTGCACGGTCTTCAATTGTTAGAACTTGTAGGTTTTATTATAAGCCTTTATATTTTATATTCTTAGAAGCCTTCCCTTGTTGTTTCCAGCTATTTCGATACTCCACTACTTCTCTCTAATTGCTGTCAAAAGCAGACAGATCATACCTCCATCTTATCGTATTATTAATAAATCATTATACTCGTAGTTGTAGATGATAAAAAGTCTTACTGATTAGTAAAAATATTTACAAAATTATGGAGCACAGGAGGGTAGGCTTTTGGCCAGAAGTGGGACTAAAAAGCTGACCAAAAAATATTACCAAAGTCAAAGTCAAAATTTTTATTCAATGTAGTATAAATTTATCTCTTATTAAAGTTCATCTTTAAAATATTATTTTAGTGCAAAAGCTAATAACTACTAGCGTTTCGGAACGACCACTGTTGTGAAGAAACACGGTTCACGCCAAAAGAAACACGGTTCAGTTTTGGTCCCTACCCACCCTGATGGGCTATGTTACAATTACAATACAGATTAACACTTAAGCTATACATTATATTATACAATTAAAATTTGCAGTCAACTATTTCCAAGGTACAATACAATACAAAAATCTTTATTGCACCAAAAGACTTTTACAATTTTTTTTACACTTATGAAATAACAACATGTAATGAGGTACAAGAGGCGGCCTTATCGCTGAAGCAATCTCTTACAGCAACCAAAAAGAGAAGAAAATTGGCAAGATTTACCAAATTTATAACGCAGACTCAATCAAAATGATTCTTTCAAAATTAACAAAGAACTCCTAATACGACACTCAAAAGGGCGCAATGAAATAATTACAGCCACCGCTAACTGCTCTCCGGACAAATGACTCAACTTTCTCCGCAAAGACGTTATTTCTTACAGATAAGGCTTTGTTGAAGAGAAAATGACCGAGTGAGAGAAATTCAGTAAATATTTTCTATTTTTGTCGGGCATTATTTACATAATTATTTTTTATCATCAGATCGTTAACGCGACTGTTATTATGCACAGGCACACAATCAAACTTTTTATTTTATGATATAAGTACTATTACTTCATATTTAAGAGTTTGTACATGAAAACATTCAATAACTGAAAGAGACTAGTAGCTAATCACAAATACAGTACGTTAAAAAAACCCTTCCGACCCGTTAAGGTAATATTGTGTAGCTTGTGTAGGTTCTCCCAACTCTGAAATGGCAAAAAATATGCAGCTTCAATAATTTTAATACGCGTATTTAACTTTGATGGATCCGCAGATTTTTTTTGCGATTTCAGGGATGAGAGAAACAGGTCGAAAAGGGTTTTTTACTAACAAGTTATTATTCCTGTAGGGACAGGCAGAGTATGGACCCATAAGATATGACAGCATCGATAAGGCTGTCAGTGGAAAAGAGAATCAAAGTAGGTGATGAGTTATGTTGTTAGCTTTATCGTTTGTTGACATAAATCCTCAAGATTTGCGTCGTGAATTATGTAAAATGTAATTATGATTAATCATCGTTGTTTCTTGATCGTCAAATCTACTAAAATTACATAGAATGAAATTATGGTAAATTAACCTTATGTCAATTAAAGTTATGACAAACATTACACAGCCGGAAGTTTGCGCATAGTAAACAATAAACAGTGTTGGAAAAACAAACAAGCAAATATTTCCGGGTATCTTTGTTATCGGAGTTTACAGAACTAACACAGTTCCAACAAACATTTTACTAAATTGGGAACATTGCGAACTGTCCGTGTGTCTAAAAATCGTTGAATTGCGTCATTTGTAGTCGGGGAGCTAGCGACCGTTTTGAAGCTTATAGTGCGCTATTAAACGCACACGATTTTCAGTCGTTGACCTCTTTTCTCTAATTTAATTTTCTATTTTATATTACATATACTTACATACTGCATATCAGTACACTTCAGTGCACAGCAAGTCTAAAAGTATCTGCCGAAATAGGAGAATTTACATGTAATCATCTTACTGGGCAATTTAGAACCTAAAACTAATAACATATTTTTCAGGCATCTGATATTTCATGGATTATGTACTTTTAAATTAGCTTGCTTTGTTAATACCTTAATGTTGCCTTATGCTGGTTTGCGAGAAAAGAAATAAAAACTATTGTATTACACGCATCGAATAAATGAGCGAGAATCTGATTCACATAGATAGGTGACGCGGCTAGCAACCCATCAATCACTTTTTTGATTATTTTACACATAATGCGCTGACTGGTGCATCACAGTGCATTATTTCGATTCAAAGCCCTCGATTGTGCCTTCCCTAGAGAAAGCTGATTAAGCCAATAGAGTTGCGCAAAACATTTCACTGAAGTGAAATGAATCATGTCTCATGTCACCTAAAGAAGATACATTTCTCTAAACCATGTCCCATATCCCACATCATGTCCCGAACGATTGTTAAATTTCGCGTGCTGTGATATGCGTAGGTACATACACGGATTTCTTTAACAACAGTTTTACACTAAACCATGTCTTATATCCCATAATTGATGCTCCGAACGAGTGTTATGGACTTATGAGATATATTTCGCGTGCTGTGATATGTGCGTTAGTTATATCTCGTAGTACGTAATATTAATTACGTTTAATGAATCACTATTTGCATGTCTGATATGTTTTCGAATTTTATGATTTATCGTCTTGACATACGCTCGACTACTCCGAACTCGGCCGAACATGCACGAACGAACCCGAATAGTGCATGCGGCAAGCAAGACATAAGACATGGTTGGTGACATGAGAAATGGTAGAAACTATCGCGTAATGTGAAATGGTACATGTCCTGTCTGGGAAACATTTCCTGAGATTCATTTCTCACATTTCCTACCCAAGTCTATAAGCCAATAAAAAAATACTTATATTGGGTTTGAGTCACTCAAGTTCTTTCCTTAATTTGCAGGGTTCATAATGATGGATTTATCTTTGTCGTTTTAATTCCATTATTATTTCCCGAGTTTCCACATAATTTATTACCAAAAAGTAACAGACAAGCAGTATTTAATTACAGTTCGCGCTATCTAATTCCCACACGAGACAAAATTCAGTCCGATAAGTCTCAATAAATCAGGAGCGAGACTTTTCAGCGAAATTTACTGTGCGCCGTGAGTGAGCACCTATTATGTTAGGTTTAAAATTTGCATAGAAATGACTTTCGACTTAAACACATTGGAATAAGAGCCGTTATTAATGGTGGCGATAAAACTAGTTCCCCTTTTGTTTTTACTGAGCTCCGCTAGATTGGGAGCTGCAGTTGATAGCGTCGTGTCATTTTATTATCAACAGTCGTCTGTTTTTCTTCAATACTAATCTCCAAGTCATTCCATGGCTGTCGTAAAAGGCGACTACAGAAATACAAGCTAAACAAAGCTTGTAAACATCAATGAGACCTCCCGTCTGGCCAGAGCGTGGAGAGTGTAGGTGAAATCCTATGGCTACTATGGCCAAGTATGACTCTAGTAGTACAGAGAGGGTCGTGCTCTTGCAATGGAGATCCATACTAGTAAAAATACCTAAAAATATATAGATATAATTTGGTAAAAAAAAATTGAATTTATCAGCTGATTCTCTTCCTGCATAGATCGTAAAAGCCAATCGAGGGGTGAGAATCAGAATCATGACTACAGTTGATGCGGCAAAAAATTATGATTCCCTTTTCATAGCCACTGTCAAGTTAAAAGAGGCCTTTATGTCTTGCGGCACTAAGCTCTGCCTACCCAGTTAGGTTACATATAAATGATGTGATAGTGTTATTGTATAAAGCTAAACATCCAACTACACGTTTGATTCTATGTGTCGAATCTGCATCTATATATCCTGTAGATAATTGCAAAAAACCTAATAAAATATAAACTTCAGATCACATTTTTACATTATTTCTCACTACGAATAGAAATCTGGAGTGTACACTAAAACAGCTTGTTAATATATCGCAGAGTTTGGAGCTTCGAAAGCTGCGAGGCAGAAAGTTTTGATGGTATCGCTTCTCGTAATTTTGTAGCGATAAACGCCAATAAATCACTTCGCAACTTTAGAAATTTAAGTGTGTATGTCTGAATTCAATTTTTTCTTCTTACATAAAGTTTTTTTCGTACTAGCTTTTATTGTGAGGCATATGTACATCAAAACAACTTTTATAAGGCCAAACTCGATGGCGTTGCGTCGTTTTGTCATAGGTTCCTATGGTTCATATTGGCCACCTTCCGATTTCATCATTAGCTTCTTTTTACAATAATATTGCATTGTCATTTGATTTACTTTAGTATACAAAATTTTATCTCAACCGGAAACTGGGAAGGTGGGAACCCGATGGGAGTGCACATTACTAGCGCTCTTGCAAGTAAAGCGACACCGGGCACTTGGATGGGTGACTGCAAATGGCATAAAAATTTCTCAAGCTCCGTGCTTCGGAAGGCACGTATGAGCCGTTGGTCCCGGTTGTCATCATTGTATGGCAGTCGTCAAGCTATGTTAGATGCCTTTAGGCAGGTTGAAAAATTACTGACACTAGTGTTGGCCACTTACACACACGAAAAACAAAAATCGGGAAGTCGGTCAAAAATTTGCAAGATTTGATTACAGACAAAGGGACAGGTGTTTTTTTTAAGCAAGTGTCCTATATTACAAACGTTATTTTTATTTATTTAACTCAAATCAAATATGTGACAATACATAAAATAGATAATATAATTATTAACATAAATACTAAATACCTATCTACATTAAAACACAGAATAAAAACTAGCACTCACGTAATTAAAATAAAACTAGAAAATAAAATATATCTAATTAAAAATAAAACATACCAAAATTGATCCAGCAATACGATGCAAAGATGTTTTTTATGTGTCAGTAAAGATGCAAATACATTAATATAAGTATAAGCTTAAACTAGTGTTATGTTGAGATACGAACTCAACGATACTATATTTTACGATAAATACTAACAAGATAAACGATCATATAAGCACAGAATTATTAATAGTATTACATACAGAACGGAAACTCGCACCGTCCCCCGCAATCTGGTGTCCCCGCAACACTTCCCCGTTATTGGGAGTTGTAAGCGCCAGTGAAATAGGGTTATTGATAGTCGCATGTTGACATTCTGCGAGTCACTTAGGATTATTGAATTATAATGGTGAGAAACTGCGCATATTATCATTGTTTATCCACGGAAAGCAATAAATAACGAAAATTTTATAGATTTCCGAGTGATGAAAACAGGTAAGCAAAACAAAAAATTCTGTGGTAGCAACTGATTGTTTAACTCACACATTTGACGTGTGCACGGACGGATTGTTTCGTTTATAGTAGTACTAGGTATATATGCTGCTCCGTTTGTATGAAGTGCCATACCTGTGATATAAGCTCAAATGGCTCTAGTAGTACAGAGTGGGTCGTGCTCCTGCACTGGAGACTAAAAAGACCTTATGAAGATGATCATATAAGCCAAGTAGATTTTTAACTTCCACCAATAATAATTCAATTATGCAACCTTTAGCAACAATTCCTAGTAAAAATTACATCTTCATTGAACTTTCATTTTATTTCGAAGTCAATGCAATTAACAAGTTAGCGAAAGAACGTTTTATTAAAAAACTAACTTAATTAGTAGAGCACCTTCAGGTATCCAACTAATTATAAGACTGGCAATGGAAGTGGCCATTGCTAATCTAATTTGCATGCAATTTTTATTCTTGTGTCTTGTAACGAACAAAGGGAGAAAATAAAATGTACGGGTAATTATTAGCTTTTACTTCGACAAGATGCGGTTATTTCTCCATTACAATGCGATACAAATTCGTTTTATTAACCTAGATAAAGAAATACAAAAAATAATAACAAGGCGAAGTTTTGGTTAAAACATTATTGTCCGGATAAAAAGAAAAAAAGTTTAGAAAAATCTAATTACCAAAAGGTAAAACCGTAGTATGCATATTTTAAACTATTGTTTAAGAAAAAAGAACTAATTTTAAAAGTTAGTTCCTTTCGGTAGATGGCAGTCATCTAACAGATAAAATAATCTGACATGAGTATTTTATCTGAGTTCGTTCCCGTTATACTGCTTCGCTTCCAAGTCTTCCTGTGGATGTCGTAGAAGGTGACTTAAGAAATACCAGCTAAACAAAGCTATAAATATCAATGAGACCTCTCTAACCCGTCTGGTCAGCATGGAGAGTGTAGGCCAAGTCGTCTGGCTGCTCTGACCAAGTATGGCTCTGGTGTACAGAGAAGGTCGTGCTCCTACAGTGGAGACAAAAAGACCTGAAGATGATGATGCTGCTGCTCCGGAATCCAAAAACCCTTGAATGGAAGAGCTTGCTGTGCGATAAGACATTATCTACATACATACTTGTATATGACATATTTGTTGAACTGTGTGCAAGATAAGATAAATAAAAAAATAAAAAATAAGTTTTAAATAATAATTTTGTCCGCGCTCCCTATGATTCGTCCGAAGTGTAACTAATCCCCAGTCACTCCTTTAAGTCCCCGATGCACTCATCCAATCGAACGGATGAACTAATAGGATTAAAGTCGTTCATGCGCACCTGCATAAGGTTGTGCTATGGATTAAGTAGCTATGGGATTTAAAGAAACTTATCGGCGATCACCTAATTTATAAAAAATTTGCAGATCCTCTCATATTTGTGTTTATATTGTTTTGGAAAATATATGACTTTAGGCTTCATTTTGCCCTGGCCATTCAGCGAGGCAACGCTGCTGGCCTAGCATTATGAGCATTTTCGAGCCCGGTACGCTCCGTAGGGCTCTTCGATTTTTTTGAATTTATTTATTTATGTTTTTTATTTTAATTTAGTTATTATTTAAAATTATTGTCTTAATTGTAATTGTTAAATTAGTTTTAATTTAAGGTTACATTTCATTTTATTATTATCATTATCAGTAAATTTATTTTTGCAATACCATCCTAATCACTTTTAAGGTTTACCGTGCATCGAATATTGCCATCTTATTTTGTAAATTTATTAAATTGTAGGCTTTTGCTGTGGCTATAATAAATATATTAACATTACGAAAGAAAGACGGTAGTCCGATACGGTCACCTTCGATAGCTGATGGCCACCACGTCACTAAAGCCATCAAAATACTTATCTGGCCCGAAATAAAATCAATCGCCCTAAGTCCATGACGGTAATGTTAATAATTGGAGAAAATAGTTCAGAACTACTCGTATGAACTGAACTTTTCCCTATAATATTAGTAAATAATTAAAGAAAACTGCCAAGTTAAGGTAGGGTTGGGCAGGTCGCGTTAGCAAAATGTCCTCTGAAAAATGGGTTCACAGGATAACTTCGTGGATACCCGAAAACGTGGGGCACTTTCCAGCGTGATTGGTCAGAAGCAGTTCTGGATAGAGATAAGTGGAGAAAATGGGGCAGACCTTTTCCCAGCAGTGGGACGGTAAAGGTTAATAAAAAAGCGGCCAAGTGCGAGTCAGACTCGCCCATGAAGGGTCCCGTCGCAGCAAGTAACATAATATAAAAGTTCTTGTAGTTCGTTTTAACTTTGATAGATGTTTTAATAATAGTGTATTTTAATTTTAATTTATGACGAATTAAAAAAAACTACTAACTAGATCTCATTTAAACCAATTTTTGGTGGAAGTTTGCATGGTAATGTACATCATATATATTTTTTTAATTTTTACATTTTCTTATTTTAGAAGTTACAGGCGCCCTGTATTTTTTACCTTACACTGCCACACATTTTACCACTTTGGAAATGGCTCTCGTGCAAGCTATTTAGTTTAGAAAAAAATTTTGACCTATCCATAAATACCCCACACAAAAAATTATTGATTTTCAGTTCATTGGGTTTTTTTTCTATTTTTGTGTGAAAATCTTAATGCGCTTCACAGAATACATTTACATAACAAGTTACAGTATAGTTCTCATAGTTTCGGAAAAAATCTGTGACATACGGACGGACACATAGACAGACAGACATGACGAATCTATAAGGGTTCCGCTTTTTGCCATTTGGCTACGGAACCCTAAAAAAAGGACTATTTTCGTTGTTTTAGTCGGGCTATAATTGTGTTGATTTATATAGTATAGTATATTAGCAATTGTATCAAAAAGACTGACACATGTGACAAGGCGCGCGTATTCAATAAATCCCCGGACAATACAGCGCCCAATTAATTATGTCCATCACTGACAATTGCATCCCTTAATCCTAATTGATTGTATCGTGCATCCTGTGACCATCCCCCTGTATTTTATGAGCATTATGTAACCTGTCTGCAACAATTCGCTAACAACATTCTAAAGGAAATGCCTATAGGCGATTTTACTGTGTTGGTTTTCTGTAATATTTACATAAAACAAAAATACCACTTAAAAGAAATATAATTATGAAAACAGCAAGAAAATTGGTTAATTAATACATACATACATACTATCACGTCTTTATCCCTAATGGGGCAGACAGAGCATTTTGGGTCTTGCGGTTCTATGCAGAGCCCAGGGCCGCAAGACCCAAAAGCCACTTTTAGCGTCATGGTGGGCGAGAAGATGGAACAGCAATCAATACAGTGATGGGTTGCTAGCCGCATCGCCTGTTAACATGATTTGCATTTTTGTCCATTCCCTCGATCGGCTTTTACAATCTGCGTGGGAAGAGAAGCAGCTGGTACATTCTAAGTTTTTTTATTTCTCCCAGACCAGCATGGAAGTAATTAATGTTAATTAATGAATGTAATTAACAATTCAAATATTAGAGTGGGAGCGTGGTGGGGACATCTCACTATATCTCTTTCGTACAGGCGAGACCTAATAGCGTGACATCAAGAGTGCTGTACGTGCATCCTTTTTCTGTTTCTTGACAGTTTCCCCTTCCATCAGATTTTAAAAGCTTATAACTTACTTATTGTTGGGCAGATAAAAGAAAATATTTTGTTTTCGGTTTCGGCTTGTGTTATTTATTGATATGAATAATAAAAATAACTGAGATAAATACCGTATTTTACTAATAAATAAATAAATGCTCTCTCTTTAACCTTCCTCCACCCACTGTTGAGTGTAGGTCTCTTCGGTCTTGAGCTTATCTCATCCAGGTCTTTCTCATTACGTGGGTTATGTCGTCGACCCATCTCAACGCTGGTCTTCCTACGCTTTGTACTTAATGCAAATGCAAAAGAAATGCAGTAAATACTGAAAAAATAATACAGATATACTATGCAGACTATAGGCTGACAGCGCATTTTCTTGCGTCTTGAAGCAAACAGAGCCCAGGGCCGCAATACCCAAAGGCCGAGAAGGCGGAAAAGGAATCAGAATAGTAATGAATAGCTAGTTGCATAGCCTATTAACACGATTCAAATTTTCGCCTATTCTCTTGATCGGCTTCTACGATCTGTGTGAGAAGTAAAGCACCTATTAATTTTTTTCTTATCAGCATGAAAGCAAAATATAATCTTTATCATTACAATTACCTATCAGAAAATCCTTCTTTATTTGTACCCCCGTATTGCTATTTGCTTATCTCAGCGAATATCAGCGGAAGTAAGCGAAAACTTTTCAAAGATACTGAATCCAATCTTAAAAAGCAAATATTCGGATACCAATTTTGCATATACGAGTATCCTACGAAGCAAAGAGCTATTATGTACTAAAATACTAGAGAAGACATCATTGTTTTGTTCCGTTTATTTTAAGCTGTCTTCGTAAATTTCACTTAGTTGCTTGCTAGCTCATATTTGCCTAGTACTTTCGACAGTTTATAAGCGAATACTGTACGAAAACATAATTAAAAATATTAGGTGTATCTTAAATACTGTAAGAATAATTCAAGGAACACGGCTAACTTGTGATATATGACGGAAATAATCACAGGCAAACCCATGGCCTGTTTATAAAGATCATCTTTCTTTTATTGATATCTTCTATGTGCATGTCTAAATCCACAGACAAAGCTAGGATTAGGTACTAGAAACGGTAACAACTGTAAGTTTTCAATCCCAACTCTGCTCACCTTCAATTTGAAATGTCAGAAGAAAGTTAATGAACTGATTTTGTATCGTATCGAGGCGGCATCTAAGCTAACTTTGTATTGTAAGTTTGAAAATTATTATTGCATTATAATAATTGTCAAACTTACAATACAAAGTTTTTGCAGATTTTGTTTAAAAAAAATAATATTTATTTTGTATTTTTCTTTTTAAATTTATGAGCGACGCTCTTGTCGGTGGAGTTTCTTCCATTCCTGTCTGTCTTCAGCCAGCCTTTTGACGTCTTGATACGACACCACTCCTACTTTTTCCTTTATTTGCTTCATAAAGCCGTGTCTGGGCTTTCTTGTTTTCTTCTTTCCCTTCTTCCTTCTATTTTGCCTTTTATTATTGTCTTTATGAGTTCATCGTGTCCTAACATATTTCCTCGCCTATTTTCGATAGTTTTTATTAATTTTCTTCTCATGATAAAATTTACATACACACATATACATATTTTCACGCCTATTTCCCATGGGAGTAGACAGAGACTATGGATTTCTACTTACTACGATCCTTGCAAACCTCTTTTGCTTCGTCAACACTCATAACTCTTTTCATAAAATTTACCCTGCCATATATTCGAAAATAGAACAGAGGCTAATGTTTGTGATAGCTGTTCTTTATATTTTATATCAATGCTACGGAGATACGTTTTTAATCTGTCGTTTGTCAACACTGGTGTAATCTGCTATATCTGTGTTAAGTGCAAATTAACGCGGTTCCGAGCGGCATCCGTTTTCGATATCGCGTTCCCGATGCGATGTGGAGAGTTCCTGACAAGTGGAAGAAGGTTTGAGAATTACAGATTATTTGCTATTTTGATTTTTATCGTACCTATGTGTAAGTTCATAAGTTGCCGTCTTCCCTTGCTGGTCTGGGAGAAATGAAAGTACTTAATATACCAGCTTCTTCACTTCCCGTGCAGATCGTAAACGCTGACAAGGGCATAGAATAATTTTTCAAAACTAAAAACCGACTTCACCCTTAAATAATTTTTGGAAATCGGTTAAAAATGGAATGGAAAAGAGCGATAGGTTGTCGCATCGCTTATTCCTTCGATCGTCATGAGAAACAGCTACACACGGGAAGAAAAATAGCTGTTATATTCTACGTTTTTTCCTTTCTCCTAGACCATCATGGAATAGAATGATTTATAATTTCGGCGCACGTCTGCTTTGGGATGCAGATATTGTGATGCAAGGATTTGAGGGTCCGACCCTCCCAGACAGCCGTATCGATTTGTTCACCCCCGTTATTAAATATAAATGGCGACGAAATGTCGGTGGTGTAAATACTAGGGGTGTCTATGGGGTACCGTAGCGGTTGTAGGATACTCGTGCCCATGGGCAGGCCTGTGTCACTCCCCGTTTAGGTATAGAAAATATACCTACATTAAAAACACGCGCGGCGACCTCTCCGGAGTGGTAAATTCATATGAATCGTTTCTCTAGAGTAATAAGAATGAAATTGGCTTGCAATGCACTTCTAGGTATCTAAACAAAAGGTGCCGAGTTCTGACGCGAGCTAAATTAAACCATATCACTATCGAGATTGAGTACAAATTTCTTTAAATTCCTTTGTTGAGTAAGATTTCTGTACGTAGTACGTATTCTGTGCCATGGGTAAGATTGTTGCTACATACAGGACTTTTTAACATCAACCATATTTTTAGAGCAAGTTCAGTCCAAGATATTGAACTAATTTGTATAAAAAAGTTATTAAAATCGATAAAAAATTCGAGTCCTCTCATACAAAATCTGTTTAGCCGAGCGCTAAAATGTATGGGAAGCCGAATATATTTTTTCATTTCTCTTTCATTAAGGAAACTAGTTCAGTATCGTGGACAACACTTGCTTCAAAAAATTTCAATGGTGGGTAGAAAGTCACGCTAGTACTAGTATAAAAAGTGCATGCCAGAAAAGATACAATATTACTATCGTATTTGTAGTTTAAGTGAAAATAAGCGGGATAATAGGCTAGAAGAGGAAAGAGCCGGTGGAATATTATAATAACGGAGTGTAAGCTGAGAATGCTGAGATAGACGTACTACTTTTCTTTAAGAAACCTTTTAACCAATATCCTTTTAAAAAAAAATCGATAGTTAAATGACTATCTAGGTCTAAAGTACCAATCCAAAAACACATACAACGAAATTAATAACCTCCTTTTTATGTCTGCTGAAAATGAGTACGACCTTGATTCAGCCTTATGCACTTATATTTACATCTGTGTCCACGTCAATGTGTGAGTTTCAGCGCTTTAAGCTATCACACGCATCCGAGAACAGGGGAGACGCGCGGGGAAGAGTTGCGGGGACGCTGGAAGATGCCGTTCTGTACGTAGTACTGTGCCTCAGGCCATCGCCCCTTTTCTCTGCTGGCCCTGGGCGGTGGCCCTAACACCCTTCACTACCGCCGCCGATGGGGTGGCCTGTTCGAGTAGTTTTGGCTACGTTTGTGGAGTTGATTGGCAATATTGTTGGATGTTGTCAAAGGTTCGCTTTTCATTTTGGCGGTTTGATGTAGCCATGTGATTGAAGGTACAAACTGGAATAACCTAAGGTACATATTAGCTGAGTACCTGTTTAAACATACTGACACACGCAACAGTAGTTTCAGATGTTTGCATCTTACAAATACAAGTTTTTTCTAAGATCAACAGGTTTTTACACAAATTGATGAAATTACATAAACTTGTGTTAGGATTGAATTGAATAAATCAAGTATATTCTGTGCCATGTCTGATCAGTCTCATACATTTGAATTTACAGACAGATGTCGTTACAGGTACCATTAAGACTGAAAGAGAAACCGAACAATAACGCTGTTATATGAGCTCGCAACGATAGACCAAAATAACCCACACAACCGTTCTACCTATCACTTTTTAAAAGGAAGTTTTTTAAGAAAATAAATTATTTACGTCTTTTTTGTAGATGTTTAGTTCAAGTATATTATAACCTCTGTGGTATAAAGACATTGGAACAACCCTCTCGTAAAATAATACTCCAATGTTACGATGTATAATACGAAATCACTCTTACTATGCGGTTAACTGAATTTAAATTAAGGTTAAATAACTCTTAATTTCTTTGAAATAAGTATAGAAATAATCGCATAATTGATGTAAAATCGGAAATTCATATTGTGAAGACGTATTCAAGTTTTCAAGTATGTATTTACAAAATTTAAAATATTTTTACATAAATTTTGCTTTAAAGCGTAAGGGATAACTGACGCTCTACCAGACAGCAGTAAAATTAATGTCAAAGATATTGCGGCTGTTAATGCAAAATTAAGTATATGTGTAAATTATTTATGCAATACTTTACAGGCAAAACAAAAAAACAGCAGAATAGTAGATCAAATCCCTTTGGCTAAGGCCACCCGAGTATATTATGTTTAAACGAGAGAGCGGAGCGAGCGACAGCTACAATTCAAGTACTTATGGGCAAAAAAACATTGTTTATATAATGTTTGTTAGTTTGTTTGTAATAACTTTATTGTACCAAAACAAATACATATACAAAGACAGCTTACGAAAGAGCAAATATACAAAGGCGGACTTATCCCATGTAGGGATCTCTTCCAGTCAACCTGTAAGTCAATATGTATGTATATTTGTATCTATGCATGTTTTGCGATAACTTTCGAACCATTGAACTAATTTTGTTGATGTTAGTAGTGTAGCGACTATTCACAAAATTTTTAAGTTCGTTGGGCATCAAAATCGGTTTAGAAGTTTTTAAAATACTATTTTTTACTAAGCAACAAAAACTTTAAGTAAAAGATAACCTCTAAGTTACTTTCAAACATCAATTACACATGTATTTTACAAATATGTCACAAGATGTCGCTTATACGAAATTACGATTACTCTGAATCACGATCTATGTATATGCTGCACACTGTTTCAATGGTCATTAAAATTGGTGCAGTATATACTATGTCCAGCAGTGGACGTTATGCGGCTGAAATGAGGATGATGATGATACTATTTATATATTTTGGAACAATAATTAAGTAGTTACACGAGTTAAATAAATTTATAATATAAAATAGAGACATGCGTTACGATTTTTTTTGTAGGAGTATGTTTGTAATATATTTAATGACTGATTGATGCATCAATGTAATAACATAGGCAATTTAACTTAACCGTTATATAACAGCTGTGTGGTAGAAGTTTACCCGTCCACTCTTCTCGTCAGTCCAATTACGAGGAGAGTTATGAATATTCACTCGCGAATGCGAGTACCGACTCGATTATCGAATAATTCAATGCTGAGCGAGCAGGAATCGAATCGGGTTCTTGAATCGATTTGTCAGTCACTATGTACTGTTTGGATATGATGCTGAATGGATTATGGTCATTTTAATTGGGATTCGATGTTAATGAAGTAATTTGGATGTATCGATTTAAGAGTTGTCTGTATTTTAATTAATTACAGGTGGTTCTTACATCACCCAGGAAGGAAAACGATGATATGAAACGGATGGTTAAAAAAACTGAATCGCTAAGGCTAGGGATAGGATTCAATAGCGCGGACAAAGGGAGGCTTGTGTCCAGCAGTAAGTCGTTGAGAGCTGACGATGATGATGATGTCGATAATGATGATGTGGTAACTTCGTGGTAGCCTTATTTTAATCTCGAAACAAAACGTTAGTATCCTAATATCCTAATCCTAACTAATATTATAAATGCGAAAGTGAGTTTGTTTATTTGTTTGTTTGTATGTTTGTTTAATTGTTACCTCTTTCCGCTTCAACTACTGAACCGATTTGGGTGAAATTTGGTATAGATATAGTTTGAGACTAGGGGAAAGACATAAGGTACTCTTTATCCCGAAATTCCCACGGGGAGCGAAGCCCGCGGGCACAGCTAGTTTTTGATAAAATGAATTTCATTTAAGGAAGTGCTTGTCGCCTTAAGAAAGCCTTTATGGCCTCAAAAAATATAAGTATATGTACAGGGACCGGATCAGCAGCTAATTTTTAAAACCCCTTTAAGTGGTCATCCTTACGATAGGCTTACCCTCACGTTTATGTTAGCCTGTAAAAAGCTTATCCAGTGAAAGGCTAACCGTATCCCCTATAGGGTAACCCTATCCTTATGATAGGCTAAGCGTTTACCAAATCATTGGAAAGGGTATTTTTTTCCGCTTTATTGAAAGGGTTTTTCCCCCCACCTATCCCCTTCGCCCCGTGGCCGCCAGGGAAAGCGCTTTTTAAAGGGTTAGCCTATGAGATAGGGTTACCCTATGAGAAATGGTTTTTGTAAGGGTAACGTAACGTGCATGTTTTAACAACTTATTTAAAGGGAAACCCTTTTAAAGGCTTTCCATATGATACGGTTAGTCGATCGAAAGAGTTACCCAGCGATAGGGGGTTTTTAATCCAATAAAAATATTCAAGCCTATCAATTAACCGCTAAAAACCCACGTTAGGGAAAGCGCTTCCTGTCCCTGTATATAGTTAATAGCAAACTTACGTAGTTCTAATTAGTAATATTTTTTACCGGCTATGTTATTAATTACATTGCTCCACTGTGCTTTGCACCCTCTAATTTTCTTCTATTTGGTGCCATGTTATAGTGGAATATACAAAAGGCGTAGTATCTGAGTAAACTCAGAGAATTCGGTATTTCGGTCGCTTCTTTACTGACACAGGATACACGGAAAAGGTTTACTATCGACCGGTTTAGACTTTCATCATCAGGGATAGTAGAAGCGGGGGCCTGACGGTTTCAAGCGACAACGAAACCGTCGGGTCAAAACTAGTCGCCCTTTTCCGAATAGCTTCCGAATAGCTACGTTATTTATACATACAATGTCCTTTTTAAATAAGTACAAATATTTTAAGGAGTGATTCAGTCCATCATTCCTAACAACTATTCCCAATAAATGTATATCGAAATATGAAAAAAATATTTTCATTTTTCATAGTACTGATATCACGTGACTAGTTCGGTTTGTATGAGAAGCTGAAAAATTTTTTTCGTATTTCGATATACATTTATTGGGAAAAGTTGTTCAAAATGATGGACTGAACCACCCCTTAAAATATTTGTACTTAATTAAAAAGGACATTGTATAATAAATCAGTAAAAAAATGTATGTGTATATTGAAAGAATTCCCAAAAAAAAATGGTGATGGAGATAGAGGAAAGATGGAGGAAAGAGAGTATTTTAAAAAAAAAAATGTCTGTCTGTTTGTACACGCTAATCTCCGGAAATACAAGGCGGACTCAAATTAATTTTTTTTTTGTTTTATAGCTTATATTTGATGTTGGAAAATAGAACACCTGATGCATAACCATAATGGTCCAGCTAAACTATAAAAAATATAAAAATTACGCCTTAGCAAAAGTTGTTCGGCCTGATGAGCGTTTTCCGACTCATAAAGTCCACGCGAGCGAAGTCGCGGGAATCGGCTATTTATAATATAATACCTTGGTCGCTTGTTCAGTGTTTATCAAAAATTTCATCTGAAAACAATCGTGCACTTTCGTGTCCATCTTATGGAAGTTATAGAGAATTGATTGAGAATTTCGGGAAATGTGAGCGGATCCATCACGCGATCGCGTCATCAATGCCGAGCACGGGCGCCAAATGATTGTCTGTTATAGGGTTCACACTTCACAGTTATATAGTAAACTTAACTGATCTGTTACTTTATTTTTAGCAGTGCTAATGGAATGGTTTACTTTTGTCGTCTCAGTTTCAGATATTAGTGTAAAATTAAGTCTTTAAAAACAGAATGGTGGAAAAAGAAAGAGAAGAAGACATCTGCCGTGTGGTTTTCGGCACAGTAAAATAGGACCACTCCAAGTCCTCCTGTGGATGTCGTACAAGGCGACTTAGGAAATACAAGCTAAACAAAGCTTATAAACATCAATGATACCCAAACCTCTCCAACCCTTCTGGCCAGCATGCAGAGTGTAAGCCAGGTCCTCTGGCTGCTCTGGCCAAGTATGGCTCGGGTAGTACAGGGAGAGTTGTGCTCCTGCAGTGGAAACAAAAGACCTGATCATGATGATGAGGACAAAGGAGAAGAAGTAAAGATTAAATAAAGAAAGCAGCTGGATGGTTTTTGAGAAGAAAAATAAGAAACAGTATATGGAGACAGCTGTCTCAACAGGAAAGTACAAGACGTCGAAGACGAAGTAAGTGAAGTTTTCCTTCAGAGATTGATTGTATAGTAAATGACATCAACCAGTACAAAATCCATATATTATTACGGGACAACTATTAACAGTATTCTATTTCTCACATTTTACTTTAACTTCTGTTAGAAATAAATTATATTGATTCTGTTTTTACAGTTTTAAATATACATGTCTAATCAAGAGCTCGGCTTTGAAATTTGACTTGACAATAAATGTATCTAAAAATCTATCGAAATTGTTCAAACAATTAGCTTTCGTCACAGATCAAACAACCAGCAGGGTCGGAATAAGTTAAATGGAATCAAATTGAAAACTCCGTCGAGAATTAGCGGCTCTTGATTGGCGTCCGTTTAAACAGGAAGGAAACTTTCCAGGATGCCAGGCACGGACTGTCAATAGTCCCGTGGATTACCCGGGATTGTGAATACCAATACCACCAATGTGAATAAATTAATGCATACGGGAATTAACACGAAAAATTACTACTTTTAAGCCGCGCCGCAAAAAGGATTGTTATATATAAGTTTGATACCAATATCTGTCTCTGTGTCTGTCTGTGGCACTGTAGCTCACAAACGGATGGATGATTTCGATGTGGGTTTTCTAGCAAGTTTTCTTGCGATGTTCTTGCTATGTTCGCTTTTTTAAACCGCGCTTGGCGTGGGCTAGGCGTGCGCGTGTCGTCTGAACGCGCCCTTATACTCATAATTTTTTACGTCTTTATCCCTGACAGAGTAGACAGAGCCCAGGGCCGTCAGATCTTAAGGCCACGCTAAGCGTGATGGTGGGTGTTAAATAGAAAAAATAAATCAAATTAGTGATAAGTTGCTAGCCGCATCGCATCGCATATTAACATGACTCAAATCTCGCCCATTCCCTCGATATGTTTTTATTATCTGTCTACTTTTAAAAGGGATAAGGTCTCGACTATCCCCAAAACGTATAGCCGACAGCCCTATGAAGGGCTACTCTCTACCTATCTACAAGTGTCTGTTCGTTTGCACTATCGCGTACCGAAAATCGATAGTCGCCGTCCCCCATGGAATTTTCCATCCTACCTTTATTTCTGATATGGGATAGGGGACGGATAGCTATGGCGGTACCTACTCGTACAGTCGGCAGCAAAAATATACCGCCTTATAAAAGCGTTTACTAATGTGTTTTACGCTTTTATTTTGCGATATATTTTTGTTGATGACTGTACATTTGCTATGTTCACATTCTTTGCTCCCTATGTATATTATATGATTAATAGTTGTGAGTTATCACCCTGAGCATCTATGCAGCACAGATAATAATAAAACCAGGAACTATTTAGAATAATAAATCAGGAATTTCGGACATCTTTAGTCGATAATCCGCTATTTTTCAACATGTCAAATCAGATTATTTTTTCTAAACGTCAAAAAGAACATTTTCTTTAGGATTTGTATGAAATACAAGAAGATGACGTCATAGTTTCTTGAAGTTAAATAGCGCTCTTAATATAATAATTATATAAATATAAATAAATATATAAGACACTGATTGAGCTAGCCCCAAAGTAAGTTCGAGACTTGTGTTATGGGATACTAACTCAACGATACTAAATTTTATAACAAATACATATATAGATAAATATCACTTTGAAAATGGATATGATCAGGAAAAGTGACATTATTTTATGACCTTTTGTTTCCTAGACCAAATAATTTATGTTTGACCCAAGCAAATACCCGATTGCAAAATAATTAAGCATAAATTATTTCCTTTCCTGGTCCAAGATAAAAGGAAAATCTTTGAATGTACACCAGCTGCTTCTCTTCCAGCCCAAATCATAGAAGCCGATCAAGGGAATGGGCGAAAGTGCGAATCATATTATAAGGAGATGCAGGTATTATGATTTCTTTTACCATCACACTAAAAGGTGAGTCATACGGCCCTGGGCTCGATCTACTTAGAGCCAAGCTGCAGTATGAATGTATTAAGTATAAATTGTTTAGACAATATATAATAAGCCTTGTGGTTTCCGGGAGAGCAACAGGACCACTCCAAGTCTCCCCGTGGATGTCGTAGAAGACGACTTAGAAAACACAAGTTTATAAACATCAATACGACCTCTCCAACCCGTCTGTCTGGTCAGCGTGGAGAGTGTAGTCCTAAGGCCTTTGGCTGCTCTGGCCAAGTATGGCTCTAGTAGTACAGAGAGGGTCATGCTTCTGCAGTGGAGACTAAAAAGACCTGATGATGATTTAGACAATATAGTTAATGAGTGTTCTTTTTCCATAAAAACAGCCAGTGATCGGCAGTATAATACGAAAAAAAAGCGAATTAAATAAAAAAAAAGTATATAGCCACCACTTTTAAAGGGTAGAAGCGAATAGTTCTAGACTCCGTATTACTGCAGTATTTACGGCCAGAACGCAATTAGCCGCGAGATACTGGCGATCTTAATTTCCAAAGTAATTTACTTGTGCGATGAAAACTTCGATTAACTTTCTTATTTCTAGATGAATAAGTTTTTATCTCGTTTGGCGAGCCCGCGGCGCATGCCAATGAGCTAGTTTAAAGATAACTCGTAAACAACCCTTGAAACTGAATAAGTTCTTAGGTACTTATTCAGATTGAGGGTTCTCGTGTCTGAAAAATAACCAAATTATTGTATACCTTAATTTATTATGCTAAATTACTACCATGTTGGTTAGATAAGAAAGGAAAAAACTTAGAATGTAAATAGCTGATTCTTAACCCGAACATATCGTTAGATTCAAAAGATAGTTATGACATTGATAGAAGTGGCTTTTGGGTCATCTAGCCCCAGGGTTATATGACTCCACAACAACTATCCAGACTCAACCGTACAAGAGTACAAACTCAGAGGAACAAATCGCATCCAGTGAGGTTCAAACTAGTGTTGCCCAGGACCCCGACGCTAAACCACTTGGCCTCCATAGCTTCCCTTAAATCTATTGATATATTGAATTGGTATTCTTGTTTTCTCTTGGATTGTTAGATTCTCCTCTGACAATTGTTTGTTGTAGACACGTGTTTTGGATTGCAACCAGTTTGAATGATTTTTATGTTCTTTTTATTGTAATAGTTTAAATCAGTTTTGTGTGATAATAAAATAAAATCTGGTAAATAGATGTCATCACAAGATTAACGTTTTTAACTCAAACTGCGCGATCTTATATTATGGCACAGTCGGTCCCTAGCCCGGATAAAAGAGAAGGAATATTTTTTTCCCTTATTGAAGCTACGAACTCTAGTTACGAAATGGTCCGAAGAGTAATCGATGGACTGACCACCAGTCATGATAAAAATAACGATGTCGGTGATGTTGGTGAAAACAATGAAAAGAACCAGATCAAATAAATCTCAACAAGACACGAATTAAAGGAAAATTACACAGCATGAAAAAGACAGGCAAGAGACAAACCGAAATGGAGAAAAATTGTCGTGAAGGCCAAGCAAGACCAACAAAGGGTTGTAGCGCCGAAGAAAATAAGTAAAGCTTCCACCACTAGAAAATCACAAGACCATCTGACGGACAAAATTTTGGCTACATATTAATAAAATTTAATGCAAATTTCTCTCTCGTCCCCATAAATATTCATGTGACTCGCCGTTGCAATTAGACAGATGGACTTCCGAGTATTATGCAAATACTGCTCCTTTTTAGACGAAATAATATTAATAGGTTCGTATAAGTTAGCTTGACTTTGATAAACTCATTTACTTTTTTGAAGCAAACGCAGCTTCATTGTTTTTATAAAAAAATTAGGTCGCCTTATATAAGGACCGCTAACCGCTCATCGAATCTTCCAGTTGAGAATAACCTCTTAGATAGAGGGCATAAGTGGCGCCCCTTATTTCAAATAAAATCTTTAATCATTCATTTGGGCATTAGACAGCCGTTTAAATTATTTTATGAATAGCCTCGAGATTATTTTTTTCTAAGTGCGGAACACGCTTGTTGTTGCTTAACTTTTGAAAGCACAAGCAATGCGCACTGCCACCGGGCCTACGAGCTTTATATCCTAACGAGGTAGACGGAGCCTAGGGCCGCCAAACCCAAATGCCACTCTTAGCTTGATCTTGATCTTCTTATCGTGTGTGTTAGTTTCTAACACTAGTGTCAGAGTTTTTAAACCGCCTTAAAGGCCTCAGACATGGTTTTAGGTAACGACCAATGTCAAAGACAGTGACCGGGACCGACGGCTTAACGTGCTCTCCGAAGCACGGATCCTCTTACTTATCAGACAATCAGGTGATCAGCCTGCAATGTCCTAACCAAACTAAGACAACAACACAAAGTCGTTGCCCGCACCGCGACCTCCGGGTATGAGCCGAACGCTCTAACCACTACACCACGGAGGCAGTTAGCTTGATGGTGGGCGTGAAGGTTCTCTCCCATTTTTTCAGAATAGAAATAGCTAGTACGCTTACAGAATACTTTTATTTTTTCCCACACCAGAATTGGCGAAAAATAATTGTAAGTTTATTAAAAAAGATAACAAGAGTTAAGCAAAATGAACTTTTGAAACCTTTTTAGGGTTCAATACCTAAAGGGTAAAAACGGAACCCTATTACTAAGACGCCGCTGTCTGTCTGTCCGTATGTGTGTCACCATGAGATACACCTGGTGACACACAGAACGGTTCATAAACCGTAATAGCTAAACAGTTGAATTTTTTACAGATTCTGTATTTCTGTTGCCGCTATAACAACAAAATATAACAAATTATTTAGTGCAGCCCCATATAGCACACGTGATTTTTATAAATAATGGTACGTAATCATTCGTGCACGAGTCGGACTCGCACTTGGCAGGTTATTTTTTTATATTCCTATCTCCCAAATAAAGCTCAATCGAAATTTCAGATAAGCAGAGCTCACCTCTATTCCGCAATCGTATCGAATCTCGATAACTGAGATGGTCCACAGACCTCCCTTGAGAGTCCAGTGGAGCGATATTAGGATTTTTGGTATTTCGAATAACACCCTGATGTAAGATAAGTAGTATACTAACAACATTTATACGATATCAAACGGAAAAGAATCAATATTTTTTCGTTAACTAGCTATTCCCACGACTTCGTTCGCATTTTAACGTAATAATGATAAAACTGACAGTGTAAAATAACTAACCAACCATGTCCTATTTAGTTTTTTTTTTGCGTAACAAAATTCAATTAGTTTGTACTCCAGACAACATTGTAGTTTAAAAGAATTATCTTTCCATCTTTCCACCTTTCGGAGAGCACAAGCCCTGGGTGACACCGAATCGTCAGAAAAATCATAATGACCACATTTTCGATAAGTAAATAATTGGCCAAGTGCGTGTCGGGCCACGCACAGTGTAGGGTTCCGTAGTTGTAAGTGACAACTTTTAATTCAAGCCACTAAAACGTCTAAGTATCTATTGAATTTGTATGAAATTTTCCTTTTCGAGTACATCTTATAAGTTGATCGCCTACAACTTTTTAATTTGTTAACCCTACTTAGCTCTGATAGTTTTCCTATAAACTACATTATATATACTATAGCTGTGATTTTTTTCACGTGTCCATATATAACCGTTTAGCAGATATATGGGGGGGACACGTGACTTTAACAAAAAATTTCACTTTAAACCTAAATATTTCAGACACGGATCCCTAAATCGAAAAATGGTGTTCTCAAGCTCACAATATTTTTGAAAGACCTATTCAACGATATCCCACACAATGTGTTTGTAGATAAAAAAAATATTGACTTCTTCTTTACTTGTATGGCAGCTACCCTAAAAAAAAATATTTCCATATTTTAATTTACGACTTTTTCGCGATGATTGATACATACATATCCATGCCAAATCACAGCTTTCTAGTACTTATAGTTTCTGAGTAGAACCGCGGACGGACAGACAGACATGGCAAAACTATAAGGGTTCCTTGTTTACTACGGAACCCTAAAAAGGGTAATATTTATTAGAAAAAAACGACTTAAAAGTGATTTTAGAGAAACTAGAAACAATAAACTAGGAATTATTTATTTGTAACAAAGCACAAATCAGGAAGATATTGTCAACAAAGTTCATTCAAATGTTATTGTAGGTCGTTCGATTGCTTCAAACGAGCTTCAGTATACGAAACCACTGGTTTGTATAGCTGATTATGGCGGTTATTAACAACACAATCCAGACCGCAGTCCGCAAAACAAATCTTACTACAGCGCTTTATTGTCAACTTTGACTATTACACATTATTCAACACCATGGGCATTTATAACACCAAACTACACCAATTTCCCATTATAAAGTCCAGTAAAATAAATTTGAAAATATAAACCATCCCCAACTTACCCCACAAAGTCAATAATGACTTATTATACAACCGTGTATCTGTAACGTCATACAAACGAAGTACTTACTCTTTCATTCGACAATCCGCTTAAAATAAAAGCCATTGAAACCGATGTTGATTACGATGTCCGAATACCCCTATCGACCCTCTCTCTCCCCATTCCCGAGGGTAAAACTATCGATCGTGACGTGGTCTGCTTGCGGCTTTGTCTGTACACGATGCACTCGTGTACATACTTTTAACCGACTTCACAAAAGGGGGTTCTTAATTTGTCGAAATCTTTTTTATGTAGTTTCCCCGATTACTCAAAGGCACTTGGACCGATTTGGAAAATTCTTCTTTTGTTTGAAAGGGAATATATTCCAGGTGCTTCGATAAAAAATTTATTAAAATTTTTATCGAAGCACCTTAAATTCGGTTGATTAGTTTGGTTATTAAACAAAAATAACTAGTACCTATTTTTTTTCAAAGATAAATAAATGACTTTTTACTAGAATTACTCACACAAATAAAGACTTTAGACATATACACAAACTGGGAATAATACGTGTAACTACATAAAAAAATACATGAAATCTCATACCAGATACAAATCTGCTATGGCACAGAGGACTCTGCTGACCGTTCACTATTAAACTTAAATGTAATCTGTCTTCTTTGCCAATATTCTCCAATTCTATTCATCATAAAAACGGCAATTGCCTTTTAAACAAAGTTAAGGTGGTGGTGACTTCGTATTTTATTCTTTCACCACAACACGCCAACCTGTATTTTTTTTTATGATGTAGTACAAGAATTGGAGAATATTGGCACATTTACAAATTCATTTAACCTCCCTCGGGCGTTAAAATTAATATCGCTAGTACTTGCGACTTGCGAGCTACCGATCGAGTTGAAAGCTGGGCTTGGTGCGATGGCCAATTAACCTGATTATTTGCTCGGCGATGACTTATTCAATTACTACTACCCTATCGCCGTTTTGATTAAGTTAGGAGCAGGATAAGTACCTCATAGTAACTTAGCTTGAACGGTGTAGTGGTAGAACGCAACCTAAAACCGAATGGTTCGATCCCCGCTCGGCGCGATAAGTTTGTAGTACAATCTAGCCTGTCTAACAACCTGTCTGGAAGTCTATAAACAGATTAATGAATGAAGTTGGACGTAGCAACTTGAAAAAGTGAGGATGATCACTGACCATGCGCATGTAGACATAATATACAGACAATGTCTACACATCTTGCATAGGTACTGGACAAGCTCATGTCGGTTACGAACAATGCAGTAACATAAAGCTTAAAAGAAGAAAGTAAAGTCTGATTTACATACACTTCTAGCATCTTCTTCATAAAGGACAAAAGTGTGAGAAAACCTTTGTATTATAGCAAAGTTAACGAAATATCTTTGATGACTATGAATGCTATAATACAAAATTACTTATTTCGGGTATAGTTCTGTGGTATAGGTCGATTTGTTTTTATCTATATCGACTTAGCTCATTTCAGAATCCTCGGGACCTATTTATCCACGACGCGAGACGACAAAGGAATTCTTTATATGGTAAGTGAAGGCAGCCGCAGGACAGCCAGATACAAATGGGGAGAATGATCGAGCGAAATGTAATGAGACTACTCAAACATGATCTCAACGTACTTTAGGATTTCGATACGGTAAGTAAAGCTTTAGAATTTGTACTTTTCGAACGTCGCCGAAAAAAAGACAACGGAAAATATGTAAATGTATAAAATGTAAATACATACTTAAATGTCATTGCAAACAGAGACACGTTACCAGCATTTGTATGTAATGAATTATTTTGTTATTCTATAATGTACTAAGACTTCGCTGTCTGTCTGTTTGTCCGTCTGTCTGTCACCAGGCTGTATCTTAAGAACCGCGATAGCTAGACAGTTGAATTTTTTACAAATTATGTATTTCTATTGCCACTATAACAACAAATACTAAAAACAAAATAAAATAAATATTTAAGGGGGGCTCCCATACAACAGACGCGATTTTTTATAGATAATAGTACGGAACCCTTAGTGCGCGAATCCGATTTGCACTTGAACGGTTATTTTTAGATTATGCTCTACGGCTAAGAGCTAATCAATCCAAAATATTGCTGTTAATTGTAGGAGCTCATATTTGTACAAAAAAGATGAGCTTACTCGGAGCGGTTAAAATAAAGTGGTCGCGTTACAGCCACAGATAAGTCGAACCTTACACCTGACAAACGCATTCACCTCTCAAATAAGAAATAGGGTATCTCCAGTGGTACGGGTGATTTTTTACCTGACCGCGTCACTCGCTCGAGGCGATCGAGTCCTTTCTGACCACAGTGTAAATATAAGTCTATGTAGTATGTACGAACGATTCTCTTGAAACTTACTGGTAAATATGTAGTTGTAGGGGCATATTCTATCCATCAATACTAAAAAGCATCACTTCTCACTTAAATGTGTTAACTACCATCTGTGCAGAGGTGCCATTTTTGAAATGCGGAGTCACCAAAACGAATGGTTTTTCCATACAAAAAACTGTTCGTTGAGTGACTCCGCGTTTGAAAAATCGCACCACAGATCATATGACGTGTATATCGATACTGTTTTATTTAGAAACAGACCCATGGCACATCTGACCTTAACAGAGCCGTACTTACCGAGATTATGGCCTAAAACTCAACTGATTTTATTAAGAATTTGCCATGGCTCGCCTAAAGCCGATCGATGGCGAGAATCTGAATCATGGCGATGCAGCTAGCAACCCACCACTATTCTTTTTTTCCGCCTTCATGTCTATCGTCACGCTTAACGTAACCTCTCTAATGAATACAAGCTTGTTTTTCGTGGGTGTAAGTGGCCAACACTGGTGTCAAATTTTTCAGGCTGCCTAAAGGCATCTGACATAGCTTAATGACTGCCATAAACAGTCGGGACCAACGGCTTATCCTCTCCCTCCGTGCCTTTCGAAGCACGGACGAGCTGGAGAAAATTTTTTTGCCACTTGTGGTCACCCATCCAAGTGTGGACCACGCTCGGTGTCGTTTTACTAGCGAAAGCGCTATTAATGCGTACTCCCACCGGACCACCGAGCTCTTTAAGTTAGGAACAGAAATATGATAGTCTTTTTGTAAAGTAAATTAAAAGGTGCCTTTTCCATCAGTCTCACGAGACCGAGAAGCGCCTTGGAGGGATGACGCACAGAACACGGCGCACGTTCACGACGCACACGTGATCGTCGTCACGTGTCGGCGAGACTGTACGTAATATTGGTGACGTCTTAGAAAGGTGGGTATTTGTGATGAAATATTTTGCGGTATCGTCAACGTAAGTAAATAAATAAATGTAAATAAATATATAGGGACAAATTACACTGATTGAGCTAGCCCCAAAGTAAGTTCGAGATTTGTGTTATGGGACTAACTCAACGATACTATATTTTATAACAAATACATATCTTATACCTTTAAACGAGCAATTCTTGTATGTATATATATTTATAAATATCTGTGATCTCAAAAACAGCTCACGATTTCGCTGAAAATTTGTATATGGGAGTTTTCGGGGGTAAATAATCGACCTAGATTAGTTTTATGTTTGGGAAAACGCGTGTTTTCGAGTTTTCATGCGTTTTTCTTTCCACGCAGAATATGTTCGCTAATTTCGCGCGCCGACCGCCTTGATTTTAGCTCAGTGGTTAAGGATACCGACCGCTAGAAAAAGTGTTACGGGTTCGAATCCCACTCGGTGACTTACTTTTATTTTATATTTAAGTTTATATATAATTTTTTATTTTGCATTAAGTTTAAAAAAAAATAGTTAATGTTTGAGATGTAACCGAGCAAAGCTCGGTCGCCCAGATACTATATAGATAAATATCCAAGACCCACGTGGAAGGGTCATACTAGTAATAAATAGAGCCACGGCCTCCACTTAATCAGTATCCTACTAATATCCTTCTAATATTATAAACGCGAAAGTTTGTAAGTATGGATGGATGGATGTTTGTTACTCTTTCACGTAAAAACTACTGAATGGCTTTTTATTAAACTTTACAATAATATAGCTTATACATCAGAGTAACACATAGTCTACAATTTATAAAGATATTGTGTGATAATCCTGCGCAGACGAAGTCGCGGGCACCAGTTAGTAGCATAATAAAATTAAAATCACAGTCAAAAATGAAAAATATTTCCATACAGAAGTATTCCCGGGCTATTTGTATGGGAAATATCGAAATTTTGTTCGTTTTTTGACTGTTATTTTATTATTATTATACTATAGTGATCTAGTATAGCCCGTGGTTCGATTTATTACAGGTATGTCCCTTCCACGTTGGGACTATAAGGGACGTTTGCGTAATAAAACGAACTATATCGTATATTGAAAAACAGTTAAAAAACAGTAAAAAAGTCTAAGTACGAGTTGAACACGCGTGGAGTGGGCTCCACAATGCAAAAGTCAAAGATATTTGAAACCCTCACTGTAAGACGTGAATTAACTACTACTAGCGCTATAAAGTGGTGTTTTAGTAAACTATTTCCCTTAAGTGAATATAATAAATTGAGTTTACCACTTTTTTTCAATGGATAGAATTTTAAAGGTTTTCCTGTAATCTACAAGCGATGTACTATATTCTATATTGTTTGTTTCGGGGATCAGAATTCTTTCTGATATTCAGGGGTCATACGATTACACCATCTCACCAAAATTCACCTGATTTCTTCATCATCATCATTATCATCACAGGTCCAGTAGATTCGGAGCAAATTGGCTGTGACGGGCGGACGAACAGACAGACGCACGAGTGATCCTATTAGGGTTCCGTTTTTATTCTTTGTTCTAAACCCTAAAAACAAAAGTGTGCAGCCGTCCGGGCAATTTGCATGGTAATTTAGTTTTTTTTTTTGTTCTTGACTGTTATTAAAACCCTCTTTTCGTTTCACCGCAGTCGGATAAAATAAAAACGGTGAAGAGCTCAGCGAAAGATAAATCAAAGTGTTGTCACCACATCGTAAGTTATTGGATTTCAAGACGCCTCGAAATACTCGGATAAACGTATCTACTACTTGACTTTTCTAACGCTACCTTATTTCATGTGACAAATTGATAAACCTTTACTTACTTTATTTATTCTACCTACTTACTTTAATTAATTTTTTATATCGGTGATACTAAAAGCCTCATCATGAGTTATTTGGTTTTTCCTCCTCCGAAAAAAGGAGTAGGTTATCAATTCATCGCGATCTTATATTTATTTTTTATGTATTTTTTTTTGTTTACTTGTTAGGTAAAATGGCTTTACTTGTTAGGTAGTCCCATGGACATTTTATTTTAATCGGTTAGGTTTTTATTTTGGAAAATTATAAGACGCCTTGTACTATGTACTTAGATGAAAGTACCTAGTTCCACTCGACTTTTCCAACGCTGCTTAACTCATGTGACAAATCTTTACTAGGTTACCTTGGAAAAAGGTGGAGATAGGAAGATGAAATCAAGAAAGCAGCTAAAGGGTTTTGGAGAAGAAAAACAACGAACAACAGCCTTGGGCAAGGGGCAAGCTGACCAACAACAGCAGTCACAAAAGGAAAGCAGAGGACGTCAGCTAGAGAGGCAGTAACTAACTAGGTAACCATACACTCAGGAGAGACCACACATATCCCGAGGCATGCCCTGGAGTGGTCTTGCTAAGGTAAGCGAAAAGTGGGCTGTCCCAAGCAGACCTGGCGGCCGGCGCACAGTTGCAGCGGATATGAAGACAATTGGACTTATCTGACCCGAAGTTAAGCGCGTAGCCAAAGACCGATAACGATGGAAAAGCGCTGCTGAAGCCCTTTGCTCCAGCTGGGCCCTAAGTACCTTAAGTCTACTAAATTTTCGATGCGTTTTGGAAGCAACTTTCCTTGCGGTGGTTCTCAGCCAGGTATGATGAAAATCGGTTCAGTCGTAAGTTATTGGGGGTGATTGTTTAAAAGTCAGGGCTTTCTCTAGCAAATAATAATTGGCGCTACGAATATCGATTGGACCAAGTAGTTCCGCTACTCATCACTAAATGACGGTCTTGACGGTCGGGGATTTTTTAATTTGCCTAGCAAATATACTTGTTACTTTATTTAAGTTGTATATTTATCCTTAATTTATTGTTATTTAAGTCTTGTCTAATTTAGTTGAGTTAATGCTATAAATGCTTATTTCTTTCTGAATAAACTATTTCAATACTTACTTTTTAATAGTCTCTTCGCATCGTTGGTACTTAGGTACTAAATTTTGACACTCCACCAAGTGTAGAACCACTCGGGGAAGCCATCAGGTCTTTTCACCTTTCAATTACAGGTGTTTGGGCTCCATAGTCTGTAGAGACTTACCACTCTAAAGTTCTCGTATCTAGTTTCATATGCTGGTCAAAATTTCATGTCCATGTACCATGGTAGTAAATGGTATGCATATTGTATTGTGAATTAAACTATACTCCGGTAAGGGTTGGGTTGCTTTTCGTCTGGTAGTACGGAACAACACTGAACCTGCTAAACCATTTCGTGGTTCTCTCTCGCTCTAGAGAATTACGGTCCTAAACGATCGAAACGCGTGCCGTGTGGTTACCGGCAGAGTAGAAATCACTCCAAGTCCTCCCGTGGATGTCGTAGAAGGCGAATTAGAAAATACAAGCTAAACAAAGCTTATAAACATCAATGAGGCTTTTCCAACCCTTCTGACCAGCGAGGTGAGTGTAGGCCAAGACCTAAGCTGCTCTGGCCAAGAGCTAAAAAGATGATGATGATGATGATGATAATGATAATAAATAAATAAATATATAGGGACAAACTACACTGATTGAGCTAACCCCAAAGTAAGTTCGAGACTAGTCTTATGGGATATTAAGTCAACAATACTATATTTTATAACAAATATACATATATACTATAATAGAAAAGTACCTCTTTCGTGCTGATAAGTAGTTGTTGCCCAACCTAACAACTGAATGACTTTACTGATTTTTACTGTAAAATCTTCTGTATGTATCTTCTTCTTTCAGTGTTATCTTCAACGAAATTCGGCAATTATCATTGCACACTTTTATACTATATATAATATGTCAAATAATATGGCATCAGCGTCCGATATCGCGTAGGTCACATAGATACTTCCAAATGGACTGTAAGAAATATTAACTACTTAACGTGATGATGGCAAGAGGCCTGATGGAATGTCGCTAATCCACATGCGTTGACACACTGGCACTCTCTGATCTCAGGGGATCAGTCTCGAGAGCCGGTTCGGCTGCTGAAAACGCTGAGATCGCCAAGCGGCGCAAATATAGTTCTTTAAATGATGACTAAGTATATTTTTGTGCCGTTTGGTGTTGAGACTTCCGGACCTTAGGGTCCCCTTAAAGAGATCTCTCCAAGACTGATCTGTGGTCCAGCTGTTTACGCGTTTGTGAGTGTGTGTTTGAAAATACAAACACACACTCACAAACTTTCACCTTTAAAATATTAGAGTAATAGAATTATAGGGGTTCATGTGCCAAAAGGTTCTTAGTCAAGAAATAAAACACATATCTCAAACCAGTTTCTTTATTTCGTGTTCATCATTTTAATACAACATACAAGTAAATTATCATCGGATATTATTTATCAATTCTTACTCACTAACTTAATTACGACCTGAGTAACAAGTAGGTATGTATGTATGAGTACATCGCCAGAACGGTCCTGCAATACGTAGTACTGGGAAATGCAAGTTGTCCAAACCCACACATCCAAAAATTAAACGAAAATCAACAAACTTTTAAACCCTTGAAAATGGAATGTACGTACAACCTATTCGAATTCAATTCCAGCAACCAGCAATCATTTCTTATCGTATACAAGCATTTAATAAAAAAAAAATCGCGATTAACTGAGATTGGATAACTTTCATAATGAAAACAGAACTTTTTCGGCAAATTCACTCTTTTATCTCAAAGACAAATGACTGTAAGCAATTTTTAACTGCGGGTCAGTACCATCTATTTTTCAATCATCGGTATCTAATTTTATTTTTTTCATTATTAACTGTTCAAATATACAGTTGCACGGTATATAAGTCTGACTACATCGTCACACAATAAATAAACGATGCAGTCATCTAGAATCACCAACTGACCGAAAAATGTATGTTACTGCTGTTGAATAAATATTTTCAAGAAAAACAATAGTTACACAGTCAGTATTATTACTTTGACAACCATCAACTAATAGAGATTCTACTTATTTCCATACTATATTAATATAAATGTAGAAGAAAATAGATTAGTCAAGATACATAATATGGAAAATGGCGGAAACAAACTAGTTACTAGCTAAGAAGAAACTAATAATTAAATGCGACCACTGTGACTAGAAGACAAGAGTCTCAGAAACTTGGGAAAACAAAATTAAAGATTATCCTAATATAAGAACCACGAAAGTTACGTACAACTTAACTCATGAAACTAAGAAGAAACTTAGGGCTAATCTAATCGAAACTTGGCTGACTAGCGTCGCAAACACACAAATAAATTATGTTGAAATAAATAGCAATAATATAATAAATAATTCAACAAAACATTATAAAGTCCAAAAAAATTATAATTTGAAGGACCAATTAAATGTCAATGGCAATATTACAAAAATAAGTGGGTCGATGACAATGAGTGTGCAAAGGCGGAAACAGGTGTAAATTTTGGTTTGTAGATGTTCAGGACTGTTGAATACAATCTAATGTAACATGAACACTAAACAACTAAATCATTTGCCACGATCTGAAATGCATTAGTAAAATGATTCGCTATTTTATAATAAGTTCATGTTTTGTCAAATTACTGCAGAATGTTTTCTAAAACTTCTTGTGTCAGAATATTAGATGAATCGCAAATCAATTTCTTCGGCTTCTTTTCTTATTTATGGAAGTGACAGGGTTTGAGATCTATTAGGTATTGAATTACGCTTAGGTTTAAAGCATTTTCAGTTGTTTTAAAATTTTGTGCGTTATACAAGCCAAATCGTGACAAAGACATATTTTACCACACGTTAAGTTTAAATTCCTACACAGATATAAACCTTAAGTATCGATTAGCATTCAAGATCATTATGAAAAAATATATCATTGGAAATATTTTTCAACCTCTCTCCTTAATTTCAAACCACCCAAGAACAACTTAATTATGCATGTGACAACCGATTTTTATAACTACATGTTTATCCCTAACAACACTTTGGCAACAAATAGTATTTTCATTTTCAAGTTTTTTACCGTCAATTTTAACAGTAACGTCAACGTTTTTATGTTAACATTACCGGTTTTTCCGATCTGTCATCGATTTATTATTTCATCGTCTTTTAAGATAGAAGAAAGACAGAAGAGGATCGATAGAAGACTCTTTTATTAGTAATATCAACGGTGAACTGGATCTTCTTTCCTAAAATTTGGCTATCATAATTTACTTATTATCTCTACCCATCCAGTCCACCCTGTGATATCACAAAAGCAAAATCAATGTCTACCTAAACTGAGAAACAATATCCAGGACATTTTTTTTCTTTTTTTTTCTTTCTGTGATCAGTCTTAAAATTGAGTCATACCATCTAACTAAGAAATGATGAACCCTTATATTACCTTAAATCATTGCTAGGCCAGAACTATCTGTATCTGCTGTAAGGTTTTTATTAGTGTTAGATAGTGGAAGTATGAACTATTTTAAGGGAGTTATAAAAAGGTAGTATGTTAGTGTAGGAGACGATTTAATTTTATTATTACCGCGACGGTCAGACAAGCTAGCATCACATGTGTAGTATTTTTCATAAGAAAATGTTTATTTACATCTAGTAACATTGCCATAATGCGATGTCCATAAGATTTCTGTCAATATATTAAAATGACGTAATTAGATCTGACCGAGGCGTTTGCACATAATTGTTGTTCTCGTTTTTAATCTCGTCATAATTACCCACATACCCATATATTACATCAAACGGGAAAGGGATTTTTTTAACTGTCTAAGGAAAAGGCTTCTCGACTAGTAAGGCTCTCGGGGAAACTAATTTACACCATCCTTAACGCATACATTATTGGTTTTAGAGTAATCAACATTGAATAGTTTTTTTTTTCATTTTAATATTAATCTTAATACTAAAGAGTACAAAAAATAAAGGAAATATTATGAATATATGAAAAACAACAAGTTATCAGCGAAACCATCGCATCTCATATAAGAACAACATTGTATTTTTCGTTACAGTAACATTAATTGTATTATCCACGCTTACGAAGTAGAGATGGGAAGTAATAGGTCATCCACTCGATGACTCTTGCCGCAGGCCGTCAAAAGCCTCTCTCCTTTGAGTACTCCTCGCAAAATCCGAAACTCCACTTACCAAAACGATTGGAGCCTTTTGCGAGTTACCCAAACACACCCAATTCATTATCTACACAACATGATCGTTTCCCTTTGATTATCCTCAAAGTATCAAAAATATCTGCTAAAACAGCCCTTTCCCTTAGAGAAAAACTCGATAGAGTACATTTTGAACAGTCTCAAAGTAACTAATGAGTAGGTAACAATTATCAAACGTGTTAAAATGGGGATATGCACGAATTGAAATATTGAAATCAACAATTATCATTACTTAAGGACGTAGTTTTAAGCGATACCTACACAGAACACTACTGCAACTTCTAACCTAGTTAAGGGTTACGATACAAGTGAGATATTATTAGCACTTAATTTAAAACAGTATGACAATGCATCATATTGAATAAGTGAAACATACAAAGGAGTCCTTAGTCTGTACAAAATTCAAATGAATTATCAACTTTTATAAAAGGTTTAACACATTCCTTCAAATTTAAGGCCACAGCGCAAAATGGTGTTTCAGTAGATTATACAGTTAGATTACTGAATTTTACATTATGTTTTTAAAGATGTCATTAATTCCTAGACTGGCCTTACTTAAGTGTTCAAGCGTGTGCTCACTGTGTGAAGTATTGCTCTTCAAAGTCAGATTGAAGTCGTAAGCCTCGCGTGTCATTACCAAATTATAACGCTGTGCAAAGCCCTGCACATGTGCTGAATGGTACAGCTCGAATGATCCTTAAAACTACGATGACTATACTACTATGGAAAGCACGGCTTGAAATTGATTTACATTAACATCACTACTCGTATGTAAAAAATATCGGTGACAGACTCACACAGTTCAAAGCTCAAGGTGTGTCTTAATCACTAAACTAACATAGACAATGCGATATCTAAAAATACACACTACTTCGTATGCTAAGTAGGATATAATTTAAATTTAGTTCATCATAAGCATGTGTTCTCCTTATATCTGGCAGGATGGCATTAAGTGTGTAAAATCGATTTCTGTGTGGACAATTCAAGCATCGTATAACTAATTTAGGTATAACTTACGTGCATACACATATTACTTTAACATTTAATTATCTAAAAGCAATTTCTTTGGCGACTAGCTTCAAATAGAAAGATTCCAAACTTTCTCTTGCCGTCATCAATCTATGTAACTGCATCCCTCAACAGAAAAAATCGAATTTGGTCTATTAATTTTGCCTATTTCCAAATGATTCCACTAAGTGGACGATATGTAATGTTTCTGCCCTCGAAACAAATTCACTATTAAATCTTTTATTTTTTTCAACATCAGAATATTTCAAAACTGTATCAATATTGTCAGATAGATCAAACAAACTACTCGTTAGTTCCACCATACGTCACTAACCATAGCATTTCTTTACCTCCGCATTCAACCATTTAATAATAAACCTTACTTGATATGTCATTAGCTACACCATCGTTTACTCTACGCTTCATTCATTTGGAATCTTTCCGTGTGTAAAAACCATTGTTATTTAAAACTAAAATCACACACATTAGAATTATAATAAATTACCTAACACGTTATGAAATAAAACTTCATATAGAAAGATGTTATTCATTTCTTGTTTCTATTTCCCTGAAGTTTATGAAGATGTTAGAAACATTAGTTTTCACAAAAATTGCTGATTGATATAAGCAAATATCAATGAACATTAAAATAGTAACATCAATCACTATGGTACCCATAAGAAAAGAAGAAACGTATAGAATCATCACGAAGAAGTCTTTATATCTATACTCAATATTTTAGTATAATTAATAATATCATATAAAACACCTTAAGAATTCCAAAACTTCGCCGTTCAAAAATTATCATCATTGTGAAAATAAATACTATTATTTGCAAACGTTCAACTAACTTAAGCGATAGTAAAATATTTTTTTACAATAAAATGTATCATAAATTCAAACGTGAGTCAAATTTAAACATTCAGCTTAGTATTCTCTGAGGATGGATGGTTTGTGCTCATATGTGCTTTGTTACATCACCTAAACTTACAACAATCACAATTTTAAGTATTCGCGATCTGACAAGAACTTCTTTGTCTTACCAATAAGGTATACTTTATTTTCTCGCAAAAACTGCTTTTCATTAGTTTCATCTACCACGACATTAACGAATTTTAATTCTCATTCATTATCAAACTCAACTTCAGTCATTGATACAGTAAAATCATTGAATACATCTCTTTCAAGAAAAAATACATCAAAAATTAAGTGAAATACCAACGTTCTGTGCAATTCACTAAATTATTCAATTAGCGAATTAATTAAATTCAACAATGACACAATATCGTCGCTTTTAAACTACAATAATTTTATAAAAGCGATGACTGAAATAAATGATTATCAAAATGTGATAATCCAATGTGGAAATGAATACAATTCCTGAGCAAATATACACGTACGTGAGTTTGCATGCGCGCGCGCATTTACAGTGGCTGACTATGAAACGAACGTAGAAGCGACAATGATATTTACAAACTCCGCACGGATCAACGTATCGTTAACGCAAGTTCTATAAAATTCAACGACGCTCTACTACGTAATATAATAAGTGACCAAAACCGTTAACCACATACAATCTGACAAGCTAACATTGATACTTTATTTACTACCTTGATGAATATACATTAACAGGTGAATTTATTAACTGTCCCAAAATTACCGATTTTAAACAATGTTAAAAGTAGACATACATCTATCGATATGGTTACTGTAAACCCTTATAATTCGAATCTAATCCTGTCAAATTCGGATATCTCTCCGTTCAAACTGCTTCAACAATTACTAGCCATGTTTTAATGCATTCTCATCTAATAACGTAGCTTCATTTCTAAATAACATCTTACAAATAGTTTCCTATCGTCGACTCATAATTTAATTTCATTATAAAAATACACACTCTTTCACACTACATTCATCACTCAATTCATTATCCCATCGTTTCAATCTTGTTCGGATCCCGGCATTCCTTAATTCTAGATAGTAATACTACCAACATCATTATTCTAACTTTATTTACATTATTTTTCTACACACTTCCTGAATGGTGTTAAAAGGAAAATAAAAATGTCAAACGATTTTTTGGGAATGATGGGACGAGGTAAAAGCTTGAAATTTCATCAATGATCAGTTAAGACTACATGTCTCTTTAGATTAGAAAAGTCAAGACTATTAGAAATATTAGGGATATTGAGGAAGGTACAGCAGCAGTTGTGGAATTGATTGATATATTTATATTGGCGACTGACATGGATATGAATGTACGAGTTATTTTATTAAAAAAAGAAATATTGATGAGTCTTAATAATTAATTACAGCACAGAAATAATTTCATAGGTGTGTCAAAATCTTAATTGTAATCTTAAGAAAACTGCTGAGTATAAAATTATAAACAATATTGTAAGCCTAGCTTTGCTTACGTTACTAGTAGGTGCTACAGTAGTAAAATGTTCCCTATAGTAATTGACTTGGAAATAGTGGTTTTGGTTAGCGCAATTTTAAATATATCCAAAGCAGTGCTGCTGCTGAAGAAGGGAATCTCCGAAGAATTTTAAAACAGGTTTAACAGCTACTTTTTCGTAGAAAAGTAAAGCTTATTTGGGATATTAAGATCTTACATTTAGAAATACAAATAGTACTTAATACGAAGTTTTATAGCCTACCTTCATAAGAATATGTATTTATTTAGTAAGTTTGTTTGTTTTGTGTTAAATTAATCGTTTACCCATTGAATAATGTTTGTACATAATGACAATAGCCCTAGCAGCACGGCAACTCGGTGCGATTCTCACACGCTCGATAAAAATCTCTTAATCCACTGTAAGAATCGCCATCGCGTCGAAAACGGCCATCTTGCTTCGTAATAAGTTGACGTAGGTAGCTAAGAGATGGCGCCTGGCTTATAACGCGATATAAAGTATGTCAATAATAATGCCGTACCGCAAAAGCTATATCCGCTCATTTTTGTCTTCGTTGAATGCAACATTTTATGTCATAAATAACCTGGTCACAATGAAAATACCGCCTAATTCACTGAGGAGCTTTTTGATATTTTTCGATTTACTAAAATATTTCGGCTAGAAACAGTTCTTTAGTATTTCTATTCTACTTGCTTTAAAAACCATACTAATGACCTACGATACGGCTCGTAAGTATAACTTTTATTTAGTTTCACCTGTCACGTTGTCTGTCTGTATGTAATCAAATCTTGCAAGTTTATTCTTTACCCACTTCCCGAATTGATTCTCCTTTTATTAATAATTTTATAAGAGCTTGCATTAAAAAGTATTTTTTATATAATTACTCGCTCAGCTGCAATGAATCAAATTTTGAGGTGGGCTGAGAGTTTTACTTAAAAAGAATACTTAAAAGTAGAAACCAAACGCTATTGTAATATTGTCGAATGGTCACATTGTCTAGATTTAATGGGAATGTCAAAAGAGATATATAATAGACTTAAGCTTATGTATGCATTTGGTCATACCTAGATTTAAGTTTCAAGTGTCTAGAAATAAAACTTTTTTAACGACTTTTCTTTTTACTTAGCTCAAAACTTTTCTAAAATTGTTTATGGTTCAATTTTTTTCTAAAAATAATTATTCATTTTCTCCGCATCGAATTTGATTTTGAAGTGAGACTATACGATCGACTAGGTCTACTCGGGTTGGTTTTCAAGGTACAATTAAGGTTGGGAAACATTGTGGTGTAGTTTTTCGCAAATAAACAAAAGGCAATGGCTTATATTATTATGTTTTACGTACAGATAAAAAGAATATTAAATTTTAATCGCCTTTATTTATAACTTATACTAGCAGTGAGACCATTATTGAGTAGGTATTGAAGCACCCATTAATATGATGGACTTTATATGATTAAATTTAGATTTTAATGTTAATTTCGTAATGGAAAGTAGGTACATCTAAGCTTTAAAAAAATTTCTTGGTAATTTTATTTAATAATAATTATTGGCGTAAAATATTTTACTTACAACAAAACTTTCTTCTGACGACTAATTAAGGCAATGCTGTATTTATTATATTTTACGTTCTTTTTTATCTTTCAGTACATAGTTCCTGTTAGTGTGAAAATAATATTAGTTCGTCAGACCCATTGCAATATTTTTGGCTATTCATTTGTATCCATACATCCAGTTATTTAGTTAATTAAAGTAATATAATTTTCCACACAATGATACCGACCATAGTTAAACTTTTAAATGTGGAATAATAAGAATTACTTATTAAAGACCTAGGCGATCGTGTCTCATGTTGAGCCCTAATCAAAACTGATACTAAGCACTTAACACTAAAGCAATACTTACTTCTCATGCCATTTGTTCCCCAACACCAACTGTCAAAGTAATTCTTATCAAGATGCACACACACCCCACGAAACAACAATCGACTATCACCACGCCTGCTGTTTGTGCTAAACAATCATATGTGAGAAAACCCTTAATCAAGCTTCATTTAAAAAAACATTGACATTATTTTAAAGATAAAGTTAATCCATAATACTTTTCCCAGAATTCTTGCCAACCGCACTGATGTTCGATTTTTCAAGCTGCCTAAAGAGAGCAAAAACGCCTGCCATATAATAATAACAGCTGTGACCAACTGGTTAACGTGCCTTTTGAAACACGGAGGTGCTCGAGAATATGTTGAGGACCGCGCACGACAAGTCAAGTAGACTTGCGAAAGGCGTGACTCGCACTGAGATGTCGAACTCTTCAGGTTTTTAGTTTCTTCTGAAGCTGATCAAATCAGTCAACTTAATCGGATTATAAGTACATATTTTTCGGTTTCAGTTTTTTTGCTGGAGAAAAGTTGTTGGATAAAAAGTATCATGGATTGAACTTATCAGTTAACAAGACTACTTCAACAGAACTTGAATACGTCAAAATAAGCAAGACGGATAGAACTAATAATTACATTTTTAAATTGTGCTTTGATCAAAGGTACTTTTTAAATGTTTGTTGACAGTCTTTCAATGACTTTTCACTAAATGATTTGTATCTTTATTAAATTCTTTTACCATAAAAAAATTTAAAAACACTTAAAAAATAAACAAAGTTAAAAGTTATTACAAGATGTCAACAAACATATTTCGGATATATTTTACTATTGTGTGCGTATTTATGGACAGATATTTTAAATTGCATATATCATTTAGTGCCATTTGCCATCGCAGAAATAGATAATTGCAAAAATGTACAAAGGAAAATCTCATATATTCCTCGGCGAGCATGTTTCGGTATACGTATTTTCCTTGATTTTATTGACTTAGGCTGTGGATTTATTAGCACAAACATGCATTTTTTACATGAGTCAGTTAAAGCTAACTTAGTTTTGACTAACTTAGCTATAACCAAATCTAAGCTAATGAAGCGCTACTTGGGCAAAAAAAGAAAATCAAAATAAAACACACAGTAAAACTGCAATGAACTGGTATTATTATAAAAAAGCAATTATACAACAAAAATAATTCAAAACAAAACGATGTACATTAATTTAAAGAACAATTGTTTATACAAATAATTAAAAAAATATAATAATTATAACAACAAACATCGACAAAATATATTTAAAGACAAAACATGTTTCAATTTAATCAGTCGAAGCTTCAGAAATGCAATTTAAAGAATGAAATGTTTTCCGCAAAGAAATCATTTTGCTTAGGTACATATTATGCATAATACATTAAAAAAGTGAACGAAAAATTAGTTTGTAATAATAATAATCATTATAATTCAAACTTAAATAATCATTTTCGATTTAAATAAAAGTAGCTAAGTGAAATTTTAACTTGACATAAATATGTCAGCGATAAATTCGGAATTGGCAGATGTTAAGCAAAAGGTGAGCGTGGAAGCATGACATTTGTATGAAGAACCGCCTGAGAGGATTCAATTTCTTTGCCGCAAAGCCGATTGTCATACAATTTTGACGCTTCCGCGACACGCCTCTCTGTCACTGAATCAAGCATCTGAACTGACATATTTATGACAAACTTCATGCTGTGATTAAAAAAGTAAAATCGTTTATGTGAGCTTTATGGGATGGCGTAGTTGTCATTATTTCAATACTTATTGATGAACTAACGCTACAACTATTTAATTTAAATATAATACGTCGATCTGAATTAAGTGGAAGCGTATATCGTTACCAAAATGATTTTATTCGCAAAAATAACAACGGCTAAGACCTTGGTTTTGATAGAATCAATCAAGGTTGGTACAAGCGTCGCTATTTCTCGAATAAAATCATATAGAATTTAAATCTAAGTATATCCAATAGTTCTAGCTTAACCTCAGTTTATTAAGACGAATTATAAATAATAACATAGAGAGGTACATAGGTATAAAATCATATAATTAAGTAAATAATTCTATAGATAAATGAAATCAAATCATGCAGTCGTGTGTCAATTCGGCATACAAACTGAGGTGAGGCAGATCCATCGACGCCATGTTTGAAATAACATACGATTAAGTAGATTCAGTACACCAGTAGATTAAGCGTAGTTCAATACGACCTGATCTTAGGAATTAATTTATTAGGAACAGGGCAGTCTATAATAAAATCATTGGTGACAAATCACTGAAATTTGGACACTAAGATTAGATACTAATTGTAATTCACCTAATCTAGTGGCTACTCAGTTCGATTAATGACGAATAACTAAAAAAATCGAAGACACGTCAAGACTGATTCCAACTGCAGCACGGTGCCTTGCATTATTACAGAAGTAACGGGAAATAACCAAGAAATCGGCCATCAATCAAAATGATCAATCAGTGCAAGTACATTATTCCAATAATCTTAATTCGTTTGGTTCGGCGTAAAAAATGATTGGTACAAATTTCATTTGGTCCTTTATAGAATCGTTGCAGTTTGAGGTCGGGCTTGCACTTTCTAACCATGGGATATCAGACCTCTATAAGATTTAATACATGAGAATATGGTACATATTTACAAACAACTAAATATCACTTATTAAATCACAACATGATGTTATGGCACATGCGACGCAGGTGACAAGGCCAAGTGCAGCGGCGGGCTAGCCGACGTGTCTTCAATATTAGATTATAAGGAATATCACCGAATCGAACCGAAAGGACACGTAACATAACCTAATAAAAATGCAGATCAAAAGAATGATCCACGACCCGGCGCGCGCGCCGTTTCAGATCTCTTTATTGTCATAGATTCAGCAAAAAATACTAAAAACCATTATTCACTAAATAAAAAACCAAACTAATGAAATCGAACTAAAATAATTCTGCTAACACACTCAAAACACACGGCAATAGAGTAGAAAATTGCAGCACAATATTCATAAAATACGAAAAAAAAACTAAAATGTACACATGCACCGTAAGTCTACTACTACAAAAATAAAATTGTTTCCATATAAAAAATATCTTACCAGAATAACAAATTGTATAATTATTTTTAACGCACGAGCTAAATGTCCGAAAAAAATCATCAGTTAATAAAAATGTCTAGCGAGACGACCATTTTATAAAGTGCTCAACTAGTTACTACCGTATCCAATTTAAAAAAATTCAAATACTACCGTGTATAAAAACGAACAACATTATTATCAACCAAATGTTACTAATCGTTAAAACAATGAAGAAACTAAGATCCGTGGGCTCTCAGTGACTAGGCGGTAATGACATCGGTCAGTACAGGCAAAAACTGTCATCCGATATGTAAAAAAAACTACAACCTGCTCATTCAGAAATTAGGTACATCTAAAATGCTTTATAATACTCAATTACTACACCTGTCTTCAATAAAATACTAGGGTACTAGGAATTCAGAACTTATTGTAGTTTATAAAACATTTTTGATCACGCGCCTTGTGATGCTGTTATCCAGATTTATACATCAAGTTCCTTGGGGACACTTACTAAGAACTTATCAAGAATGCCGCAGTCAACTTCGTCATTGATAAAACCCCTAACATCACATTTCCCTAAAATTTTGTAACTACATTAAGAGGGGTAGTAACTAAAGATTGTCCATATCAGCTCAATCAATTTAACACTTACCTAATAATAATGTAACAACTTCTTACTTAGTTTTATAATCATATTTCAATCGACACAGAATAAGTGCTAATTAAAAACAGGAAGTGCCATTGTGCCGAAGAATTCTCTTAAAACTAACAACAATCCGCTCGATGCTCTCTTATTACGATAAAATCACACGCTTAACGCCTAACAATTTGTTAAGTAATAGTTAAAATATTGGTCCAACAAATGGGCTAAATAATACAAATGCCCTTAATATTCATCCCTAATTTAACGATGTGGGATATGAAAAAATATTATTCAATAGATTAAAAAATGATAGGGTCGAGAACACCGTTCGCAATGTTTGGATCGATCCAACGGAATAATCTCTATCCTTCAATAGGTACTCGAATAACAATGTCAATACTATCAGCTAATCTCATTACAGTTTCCATTAGAAATACAGAGATCTCATTGATCGAGAAAAATATGTAAAATTCCCATCGTTAGTCATATGATCACATCGAGACAGCCGTAATCTTACACTTGCACTTAGTATTATTGCAAGTTCCTTTCTTTTTACACTTTGCATCGTCACTTGAACTATTCAAAAATTGACACGAATGGCCAGAACCATTAGTCTCTGCAACACATCGATTACTTGCGTTTGTAAGTGTCGATTCTTGGCTTGTAGTTCGGTCATTCCGATCTCCTGTGATCAGAGCGTGAGGCTCACATACCTATAGGCGGGACTTGCACATAACGATAGATGTACAACCTGTAGTCTTTGCTGGCGAGCACCACCGAGCCGTCGTCCATCAGAGCTACGTCGAAGCACTGGGCATGCTTAACCTTGCTTTCTAGAGCGGATACTAGCTGCCCGTCCTGCGTGAATATGGTCAGGTTGAAGTTGTTGTGGTTGTCAGCAATTAGGATTTCACCGGCAGCGTTGATGCCGACACCGATTGGGTAATTTGTCACTCCCTCACCGCCAATCTGGCGTAAATAAATGCCCTCGTAATTAAACACTTTAACGCAATGGGCACGGTTGTCGCTAATAAATATCTCCTGCTTATCATTTACAACCACTCCGTTGGGGAATTCTAGATGTTTAGAGCAACCAAATTTCTGAAGCACGTTGCCGACTTGATCAAAAATGATTACGCGCATGACTTTGCATTCCACGACGACTATGCGCCCTTTGTTGTCTACAGTTACGCCGCGAGGGTGCTGTAAGATATTGGCACCGAATTTGCGAACAAATTGGCCGTATTGATTGTAAATCTGGATTTGGTGTGTTGGCGATCTCTCGGTCACAATAATATCTCCGGAAGTGCGGACAACAGCAACTCTATTGGGGTACAAAAGTTGTCCGTCTCGTTTGCCACATTCGCCAAATTGAAATTTGAAACGACCTTCTTTGTCAAATATCTGGATGCGATGGTTATTTGTGTCAGCCACGATGATGTCGTTTTGAGCATTCACTGCGACTCCACTCGGTTCGGTAAATTGACCTTCCATTACTCCAAACTCGCCGAATTTGCAGTGATAAATCATCTTTTGCCGTTTTATTTGTGATTTTGGCGGGAAAATAGTAGTGGAGATTAATTTATTCGTTAAGTCTAAGATGGGGTCATTATGCGCAGCAGATGTAAGTGAGTAGGGATCGGCAGAGGCAGGTGGAAACAAGGAATCGCAGCCGCCGTTAGACCATTTTTCGTATGGGTTGATTCCATTCAGATTGATATCTCCAATTGTCGTTGAGAACGGGCCAAGACTGGTGGCACTGTTAAATCTCTTTGTGATTATGTTTGATTCAAAAGGTGAAGTAGATTGGCTGGTGGGGCCAAGTAAGCCGTTTGTGTACGGGCGATCCAATACACCATTCAACCCAGTTGGAAGGTGAATTCCACCATTTAGACTGCCTGAACTTCCATTGACACTGCTGCTGCTGGATGACGACCCGCCATTCAGAAGGGAGCCATTGGTGGGACGCGCAATTGGCGGTTGTTTCGTAGGTCCTATATTCGCTTCTGAGCTAGTGCGCACGTAACCAAAAGTGTTTCGCACTCCAACTTGTATCGCCTGATAGTTTGAGACGAACTCCAGCTCGCAAGCAGTTTGTACGCTTTGTTCGGGATTCGAACTCATTAGTGTCTGTAGTTTTGTGTCTAAAAGTTTCCTGAACATTAATATATCAGCAATATTGGCGCATTTAGTCAGTCGTTCCACGAAGTCGCAAGTTTGATAGATCTTATCGACTGTCTCTTGAGCTTTCTGTCCAACGACAGTGAGGGCAATTTGTTTCGTGGAAAATACACTTTCAAGTTCTTTTAACAATTCTTGCTTGCGTTCTTCGAGCATGGATCGGTAAAATTGGAAGGTGTCATTTATTTCATTTTGAGCTTTATGATATTGTACTTGCAGTTTGCCTGCAGCATGTTCAACAGTCTTGACTACGTGCCTAATTTCAGTGGCGCGAGTTTTGGCTTCATTTACTGATTGTTGCATAAGCTCTAATTGTTTAGGCCCAGCATCCGCCAAATGTTCATAATCGTGTAAAGCAGCGGGATGTTCGATTATCGTGCACTCTTTGCAGATTGGCACACTGCAGGTGCGGCAAAAGAATTTGAGGATGTCATTTTTGTGCCTCGGGCAGAAGGGAGTTTTTTCTCCACTGGACGACAGAGCAGATCCGAGCATGCCCTTGTCGTCTTTCAGGTCTGTGAACGCCAGCACGCGGTGGCCCTCGAAGCAGTGCATGAATTGGTGCGCCATAACGCAGTTGGGGCAAAGGAAATTAGCGCAATCTACGCAACGCGCTACAGCGTCGGATTCCTTTGATTTACAGCCCGTGCAGCGAGCCGATGGCGAGTTGGTCTGGCGAGCAGACGGTAGGAGGTCAGCGTCCTGTTCGACGGCTGCTGCTATCACTAGGTTGGTGAGCAAGCCGGGTACGCCACCCGGGGGCAGCTGACTGTCTACGCGGCAAGTAACGCACGTTACTTTGTCTGGGTGTGTCTGTTCCCTCTCCAGGCAACCCCGGCAGAAGGTGTGAAAGCAGTTCAATACTTTTGGGTCGACGAATGTTTCTCGGCAGATAGCACAGGTTGTGTCGAGGCCGTCGTACTCGCGAAGGTCACATACAGCGGAGTCACTCGCTGGGGGCGAGGAGCCGCTGAGGGTCAAGGGCGATAAGGAGCCACGCTCCAGCGAACCTATAGAGTTGGCACCGGGCAGCGACTCAAGGGACGGGGTGCGTGAGGCCATCTTCAGGAAACCGGCATCCCTGAAACAATTTAAATTAATCCATGAGTATGACAAAAGTAATTTATACAAACAGCTCATCGAACTATTACAAGTATAACAGCATCAATATCACAAGAAACAAAAAAGTAAAAAATTCAAATCATAAACAGAATTTGCTAGCGTAAAACGTCTCTCAAATTCTTAACAAAATATTACAGGCGCAAATGCATTTTCCCATTTACTCAGCCCCTGACCTTAGATACAGAGGAGCCGAGCCATAAACGTGATAAATAGACAAGCTTTACTCAATATTTTTGGTGAATTTACGACCATCGAGGCGAGACACCGGAAGGAGCCGGGTCGGGCGGTGAAAACATCAATAATGGCTACCGAGAACCGAAAACTGCAGGATGGGAGCGTCACTGTATGTTTGCCTCCGAACGATGCAGTTCAAACTGAGGGCCCGTCTCCATAGCAACATAGGGCGAATCGTAAGGGGATACTTCGTATTCGAATTAGGGTGAGGGTGGAAATTTATTTTGACTCCCTCTTGTTTAGTAATGCTACCTAAGGGTAGATATTTGCGAGGTGAACGCCCTTGGTTTATATTAGGTAGTTTAAAATTATTGTACCAAGACGAGCACAATTGAACGCGTGGTGCCCAAAAGTTGGAAAATGCTATAATTACCGCCTCCCTTTGACCCTTGTTTGAATCAGCAACTAATGTATTTAATTGCAGATATCGTTAAGCTCCAAGAATTTCGTATACCTTTGTAAAATATAAATCTTAATTAAAGCGTCCCTTTTTGGAATGACCAAGAATTTGCTTGCGATTTAGCGTAGCAAGCAAGTGTTGCAAAGCCGCACAGGGTTTTCGGGGCGAAAATCAATTTTCAAATCACAAAAGCACCGTTAGATGGGACGGCTCTGAATGTTTGCAATCGGCGTAAGCCCGATGCATCACGAAAAGCCTATATATCTATCTAATTCCGTATACGTTGGTCGGCTATAGAGGAATTTACGTGATCGATGCAAACGTTGGCAATACATTACAGACTGGGCTAGTCCCCTGTGACAACGGCAGCTCGATTGCATTGGCGATGGTGCATTTGGAATTACCACATTGGGAGACCGTCCGATGGCATCAACTAATGAAGATAGTGGCCCGAATTTGTATGTTCCTAATACTGAGTTATCGCTTTTGGGAGTTACGGCTATTTGTGTAAGCACTATTACTTCTCAAGTAATACTGAGAGTATGAAGAACCGGGAGTAGGAAATTCAGGCAGATTGCAGAATTTTTAAGGCAACTCTCGAACACGGAGGAACAAGCTGGATAAATTGATACCAGCTTCTGCAATACAATCAATTTAGCTTCTTGAGTAAGATGCTTTTGGCTACGAAAATTTATAGTGGTCGCGTTTTTCAATTTCTTATCAAATTGAAGGGTAAGTCCATTCAGTTATATTTATATTATATATAAAAATCGACAAAAAAACTGATTTGTTATACTGCTTGATTAAACTAATAACGAAAAGAATAAACAAAGAAATGTTTCTGACGAGCGAATTTGTCATTTCCTAAACGAAATAACTGACGTCAAAGCATTGTTGGATTTTGGGGAGATAAGAAAAGTTCCTTGTTAATTATATTGTGTCACCAAGTTTCTTAGAGGGTCTTTATCTACGGCTTACTCTTAATGTCTGTGTCGATTCGTCAAACGCTTTGTTGAAGTGTAGAAGCTATTAGACTTAATGACATAGTTGCAGCAATGTAATTAGAAACTTGAGTAAGTACATTTGTAATGAGACGAAACTTTGTCATTTCTTATTTATTGATGACTTTTGCATGTGGCTTTAAATAAGGTTGGAGTAGGAGGTATAAAGCTTGAATTACACACATGCAAGTGTTGGAACTATATAATCAGAAATCGGAGTTGACAAAATGCTTGCCTACCTCCGAACTTTGCTATGGTTTGTTTCATTCGTCAAACTACGTCATACATGCTGTTACGTCTTTATTCCAGACAGAGCATTTTGGGTCTTGCTTCTCTAAGGCAGAGCCTAGAGCTGAACTCAAAAGCCACTTTTACTTTACGGTGGACGAGAAAGTGATGTCAAAAGAATGATGGGTTGCTAGCTGTTTCGCCTATTTACATGATTCACATTTTCACCCATTGCCTCAATCAGCTTCTACGATTTGCGCGGAAAGAGAAGCATCGTCAAACAAATTGTCAAAGATCAGAAGATTAATTATAAAAGCTACCTAAGTACACTTTCAGTAACCTTTAACTCTTTCGTGCTACGAAAGACACGTTAAATTGTTGAAGAAAGCAAGAAAACTTTCGAGAACCTATTAGAATTAGAATACTACAAAGCTGGCTTATTAAGTACGAGCGAAGTCCTCAGAGTCCAATTGAACAATCGGGCGTTTGTATGTATGTTTGTTTGTTCGACGATAACTCAAGTAGTTTTGATAGGAGCTTTATCAAATTTGGTAAGCGTGTAGCTGTAGCAATTAGAATCTTAAGTTTGACCATGAGCCAAATCGGTCAACGGGTTACCGAGATACGGGGTTCGCGAGTTCACAGTTCGGGGCAAACTACTAGTAATCATCATTACCATGGGCAATATCTGTCAAATCCACAGTACTTGTAATAATCAAAATGTACCGCGCTGAGCCTGAATCAGCTCTGCATTAGCGTTGCCAAATTATCGATAGTTTTAATCGAAATATTATATCGATAGGCCTATCGATCGTATATCTATCGATAGTAACCAACATCACTATCAGTATTGACGACGAATAAACTACTATACCGGTAGTTTATAATACTATTGATATTGTCGACAGTTAATGTACTTATTAAGAAAAGCAATATTATTGATGGTTTTCCTTAAATTATCGATAGTCTATCAATAGTGGACATCGAGCGGCAACACTAACTCTATATTGGACCGTATTCCCACATCGCACATGATTTGTGTATTGATACGCTAGTGCATTGCTATTCAGCGTTTTCATGCACGTGACTTAGCGCTTTGCGCATTGGTAAACACGCTTTTTAAAATGTATTACTTATTTTACTACACTACTAGATTCGGACTTAGGAATCACACATAATTGAGGCATGAAATATTCATTATTTTATTACCTTGCAGATTTTTGTAAATTGTGACATGAAATTGTTGGAAATATTTAATTTTATTAATTTTCATACATTTAAGATGTCTAGATCATCACGTCTCTGAAAGGGTAGACAGAGCCTGGGTCAGTTAGACAGTCCATAATTTTTAACCACTTTTCCTAATAAATGTTTACCGAAATAAAAAATATTAGGTTTATCATTCAAATCGAAGTAGTCACGTGATATAATTTTTTTTATTTCATCCCGCTGTTGGGCAAAGGTCTCCTCCATCTGTTTACAACGAAAAAAATTTTTTTTTGTATTTCGAAATACATTTAGTGGGAAAAGTTGTTCGAAATTATGGATTGAATCACCTTAAAATATTTGTACTTAATAAAAATGGACATATTATTTGCAATTCACGTTGATTGTTTTGGGCATCTGAAATATTTTTTTTTTGTATTTTTAGATTCATTTATTGGGAAAAGTTGTTCGAAATGATTGACTGAATTACCTTAAAATATTTGTACTTAATAAAAATGAACATTGTATTTGCAGTTCACGTTGATTATTTGGGCCTTTAATCTTGCTGTCAATCCTTTATGTCCATGTGTACGCTAAGATAATGTCTATCTAGGTCTACCTGTGGCGCATTGAACGTTAATGTATTGTTTGTACATGTATGATGAGACTGTGTCTGCTATAGACTGGATGTTCAACAACGTACATAATATAGATAATTAGTGACGTAGACAAAGGAACAACGCAAGTATAAAATGTGAACTAATTATTCATGACATTTTATCGTACAAAGACATGATTATCAAATAATCAAATAAATAGAAACTAGGAACTTTGCATTTTTATTTGCGTCAATTTACTAAATTAAGCTTTTGTGCTTATTTCAAAGAGGGAGTAACATTAGTACAATTCAAAGCAACAAATAACATGTTTGCGGAAAATAAATACATAACATAATATACTTATTTATTTGCATAATTGCAAAAGTCTAAAAATAAATTAACGTAATTTTTAAATAAGATATACGTTCATAAAGTAATACCCGACTACGCAGGAGTCACATACGGCTGACAATCTGGGTATGTATTTTTAAAATGTGCTAATCAAGACCTTTTTGATACCCCATTCGATATCTAAACAAAAAATATATGTATTTGCGCCCAATTTTTTATGTAACATTCATACGAAAAATTTACGTTTTTGCGCCCACATTTTTATGTAACATTATTAGCAAACAAATTGTAGCCTTTGTCACCCGGACAATAATACGAATCGATTGACATCCCATTTGTGAAAATTGAATAAGCGGTTTGGATGCTACGGTGGAATATATACGTGTCCACATATTACATACATACATAGACTGCTAAAATCATTACCCTTCTTCTTGGCTTGCCGTAGACGGGTTAAAAAGTTTAATCGTCAAGATGCTCGTAAATATTAACAAATTCCTAAGGGAATTATGCAGTTTAATTCACCAGCAACATCCTGGGATCCCTGTACCTATTCAGCAAACCCAGTATTTCAGATGTACCTCAATAAAGTAGCAGACCAGTTTACAAGCAGCGATAGCAATAGGTAATATCGTTAAGAACCCAATTTAAGTTGAACATTGTATCGAGCAGGTCACCACTATGGTCGAAAATTGTATGGCAGTGTAACGACAAATCTCAGCCAGGTACTCCCTAGGGCGAAGATGTACTAAGATGCTGGAAGCTAGAAGCGACTTCATTAATCTTTAATGAGTTACACAGGGAGGTTAAACCATAAGGAGAAGTATGGAGGAAAAAGTGGATACGGTTGTCTGGCAGCCGCCCCTAATTAAAAAAAAATGCGGTTAAGGACAACCATCAATAACGAAGTTCCTTTCGCCTTTACTCCTAAGTTCCAAACTACGTTACAAGACGTTCAGTTCCTTTCAGCTAAGTAATAGTATAATAGTATTATCTTAGAAAATAGCCTACTCTTAAGGTGATTGCGAACCTTGGTCGTCCATACATTTTGTTGTACATTCAGATCCTATCTTTCACTTTTGGAAGGTCTATAACATCTTCTCAGAAATTTTTGCTTGCATTACATAAATGTTTATTTAATTGGACGAATAATATCTAATAATAAAATTAATATTTTGTATAATAGCACTACAAACTACAAAATGTAATTACTTAATACAACATTACATTTAATATTAAACAATCCCCAACAGAAATTACAGGCACATCGACACAGTAATCAATCAAATGTTCGATTTACACGACTCGATGCTAGATCATTCCAGATTAATTTACGATTAAAGTGATACATTTAATCTGATTTGCTAGTTTCGATTAAGCTTGTGAATGATGTTATTATTCAATTTAAGATAATAATTGAAAATTACATCTAACTAAACTGTAGCCGTATGCAGATAAAGATATATTTAATATCTCAAAGTGGAAAATTGTGCTTAGTAATCTTATGTTCAGACGTTTGTCAATTAAGCACATAAATACTGATTGGATTCTGAATTTGGCATGATAGCCTAGACATGATGAATTTATACCGGAAAAATGACAAATTCCTATGAGATTTTCGTGGATTACGCTTTCAAGCGTAAAAAAAAAGATTTTGACTGTTAAATAATACATAATATGCTGTTTTTATCCTTATAAGAGCAGACAAAGCATATGGGTCTTGCGGCTCTAAGCAGACAGATCCCAGGGCCGCAAGACTCAAAGAAAACTCTTAGTGTGATGGTGGGCGAGAAGGTAGAACAAAGAATCTAAAAAGGGATCGCATTTTCGTCCATTCTCTCAAACAGCTTCATCGATCTATGCATAAAGAGAAGCAGCTGGTACATCCATTTTTTTTTTTCTCCAAGAGAAGCACGGAAGTTCGTGCTTTGAGACTCTTCTAGCAAGTTTATGTCTATGTGCCATGCCTTCTAGCGCTGTTGGGAGCCCATTAATTGCGATCGGGTCCAAGCAGATTACAACTCGGGAAGGTTCTTCGAACTGCTGTAAATAAGACTTCGATTTGCTAAAGTGTACTCTAAAGAAGAGGCAGTATCGTATATTTTCCTTTGAACGGTTCGGGACAATTGAAACGCAATGGTGAGGATTGTGGTCGAGTAGGAAGGTGAAGTATTATTTAATGACAACATTTGCTAATTTTGGTATTTAATATACAAATGTAGGGGTTTGTTTTGATAAATGGGTTTAAAGTTGTCTTCTTGTTTAGTTAGGAAAGATGCTTTTGCAAGTTTTAGCAAAAGTTAGACTTTTTTTAAAAACTAAAATTCATATACGCGGCTTGGTGAGAGCTGACGAGGAAAAATGTAACAGATGTGAATTTTTTTTTAAACTATAAGTTGAAGTCGAACAAGTCTCTTTTGTCTCTGTCTGATTTTAATGTTGTCTCTCTCGATGAGGCCATTGTACAAATTTGTAAAATTTTGTGCTTCATGAATAAATTCATAAAATTAGTAATTAGTAAAAAAGTGTTATCATTTAGACCTCACCCTACATACACATAATACAAAAATAGTAACTCGACATTTTGTTTTCTATCAACGTTTTTTTCTCTTCAACCCTTCAAACTGTGGCAGTGTAGCTCATGTCTTAAAGTTCAAAACCAATTAAAAACTTATATCTGCAAAGTTAAGGGTTAAAAAAAAGACTCGAAGAAAAACATTTTCGTGCCGCTTCACGTTAAATGCTACTGGTTTTCTTTCAATAAATCTCATAAAAGTTTCTTTTCAAATTCCGCATTCAACAAAATCCAGTACGAGATAAATTTACATCTTATTCCAGCAAGCTTCTGACTCCGTCCGAAGAATGGGCCGCCACTTGACTACCCGTAGACAAATTTAGTGTTGTACTTACTGGGAAAGGCGCCATTTGTCCGTCCATTCTGCCGGATATTCGGAACGGCACCTTCCGAGAATATCCGAAATAGGTATCCGTCGAAAAAAGATATTGCTTCAGTTCCATTGCAAAGAAAGATAGAGAAGTATAATATCTTTTTCTATCAACTACGCTTCATATTTGACACTCGGCTTGGCGGCGTAAACTAAATTTATTGCCTTCATGCATCATTTTAGTGATAAGTAATGCATATAGAAGCTTTTTAAAAACAATGAGTTTAATTTCAGGAAACAAAAAAATCTGCGATCAAGATGACATATGTGTAGCCTATGTCAACAAAAAGCTCTGTAAAAAAATAAAAATCGTAAGCCGAAGAAGCCTAAAGGGTTGAAGAATGTACAGGCAATCTTTAATTTAATATCATTAACCTTTTGACCGCCATATTACGAAAAATATGCTCCTGACATTGAATTTCTAGTACAATTTTGTACAACAGTGGCGGCGCGAGGGTCATTATATAGTCGGTATATGCAACTGCGACGATGAATGGGTTAAAGAAATAACAGACTGTCCGTCCACTTTCCGGCGTTCTCATCTCTACTTCGCACAGTTTTTAAACACCTTGGTTAAAAGACCGCAAGTGTCACTTCTATCCATTTAGACATTTGTGATTCAGTTACTTTGTTACGTAAGGCAGTTGCTGACAATGAGCATGTATGATATGTATGAATGTATGTGTTTCGATAGCGCCGATAGTATAATGTTATGTTACTATCAGATTTTACGGTGCTACGTACTCTGATGCCACTTTATTAGCCCTAGGCGAGGTTTGAATCGTAATATTTACCTGTTTCATTTTTACTACAAGAAAGAAAATTGTATTTTCTTCAAAGAGAACTTTCTTGAAAGTAGGTGCTCTCACACTGCTATTAAAATGAAATTAAAAACAAATATTAGAAATTGTTACAATGTTAGATGTTTTAGATGCTCCTAAGAATTTTGAGAATTTATTTTTTCTAAAATGAACACATTTTCTAACATTGTGATCAAACATTGTAATTTTTAGAAAATATTTACTTATTTTTGTAAACATTTTTAACAGAAGTGTGGGTGTGGGAGCACCTTTATTAAATAGCAGACTAACTTTTGCGCTTGGTTTATACCAGAGAGTTTCCAAAACGACTTCTTTATTATATTTATTTATTTAGAGCCCACTAAATCTCATTGTTGGGCAAAGATCTTCTCTCTCGTCTCTCCGTTTATTATATTTATTATTCCTGTTTATACCATTATCCACCCAAAATAAATTAACGTACCAATGACAGATACAAAATGATGTAGGTACTACAAGTAAACTTCTTTCCCGGCTTGTTTTGTTCTTGTCCAATCGAAGTTTATAGTTTTACTAACTAACTTATTAATGAAATCCGTGTCTGGTAATAAGACGTTAATTTAAATATAAGCTATAGAATTAATAAAAGCACTGTATGGGTAAGTATTAAAATACAGCTTAATAAAAACAAATCTAAAGCATAACACATTTAACTTTACCGAACAAACTAGATTCACGCTATTCAAAACTTTATCCCATTTGAAATAGAGAACGAACCGTGTGGGAATCTAGGATGGCATTGACCGTGGATATTGAGAAGTTCAGACCCCTTCGATATAGAATGCAATATATTGTCGGAAAGGGTGTCTAACGTATATCTATTCGAGAACATTTTCTTTACGTTGATTTGAGAATTTTTAACTTCAAGCTACGAACTAACAAGTCTACTTTATCGTTTTTCGTTTGTCTTTCTAGCTAACCTGGTTATGTTGTATATAAAATTGTGAGTGCATTATTAAAATGTGACATCTTTAACGCAATAGCCGCCAGATTGTTATTTATTAGGATTTTATATATAAAAAAAACTGTAAGTGAACTTTCTGTAAAAAAAAACTGATGTTACCACATACGATACAATACAAGTTGAAAATCTTCAGTAAAATAATTTTCTAGCCAAAAAAGTATTAAAAATAGCATTAAGTTATTCAGTATTGTCTGGATTTAGTTTAACGTGCGATATTTGATAAACACCTAAACAATTTGTTACACAAAATCACGACTAAAACGAAAATACCATTCATTCCATCGAAATTTATCAAAACCCAGTCTTGTGTTACAAATGACAACAACAAAAATAGACTATCGATTTTCTCTCTCGACATTCAAAATTCTAAAAGTTAAAATTCATGAGGACACATAGGACGTTGTACGTCGCTTATTTTTATTCACGCTGGTAACATCTCCGTTTATGACGTCACGTATTAAGTTAATGTATTGCTGGCAACCCTGTTCTTTTACATGTATGTCGTGATATGTTTTTATGTTTTCTTGAATTTAAATTAATATCTGTGTTGGTATCTTGCGTAACTGTGTTGCTTACTACTTTTATCTTAGATTGGTATAAAGAATATAATCCTTCCCGTAGCAGCATCTTATGAGGTCTACTTTATGACATTTTTGATCGAAATATAGTTTCGCGGTTATAATTCAACATCTGGCAAAAAACGATATTAATTGCGGTAAGTCCCGTAATCGCGGTAATTAGTATTTTTCATCGAATATTGTGTGAAGGCTGGAAATACCAGAATATATCAATGAAAAAGTATGTTTAACAGTTATTTCAGCATAATAAATGCTGAAAAAATCTGACAATGCTTATTTAGTCTATTCGTTTAATTGGTTTTTCAGCATGCCCCCGGCACGCTTTAAGGCCATACCCAAATTTTCCGAGGTCCAGTGGCGCCGTCATTTGAAATAAATCATTTAAAAGGAAACGGAGATATCATTCAAAATTGTGTCTTGGTCAAGCCCTAGATATCCTTTAAAACTATTTTATGAACTACTGTTTATAATTTAAAGTGCGAACGTGAAGCTTTTCTACGCACATTAGCTAAAAGTGGCCGTTTTTCGCAAATGTGCGTAGAAAAGCTTCACGTTCTCACTTTAAACTACAAAAAGTAGTTTAAAAAATACTTTGAATGAGTATCTAGAACTTGACTAAGACACAATTTTAAATGATATCTCCGTTTCCTTTTAAATGATTTATTTCAAATGGCGGCGCCACTGGACCCCGGAAAATTTGGGTATGGCCTTAAAGGCGGCATAGACTATTACAAGATGCGGCCTTTGTGTCGCGCAGACGGCATGCACATCAATTCACCAAATGAATTAAAATAAGTTTTTATACTACTAAAATTATAAATGCGAAAGTGAGTTTATATATTTGTTTGTTACCACTTCATGCTTCAACCACTGAACCTATTTAGATGAAATTTGAAACGCATATAGTATAATACTCAGGGAAGGACATAGGATAGTTTTATCTCGAAATTCCCACGGGGAGCTAAGATCACGGGCACAAAATAAAATTTGAAAAAATTTCGTCAACAAAAGAACATAATTTCTAGCACCTATCCAAGGAATTTCTGGTCACGTAAGAGCAACTTCAAAGCGGCATCATTGTCCATATTTAATGAAAACTTTCGGCATAATTCTTCGGTATAAAACCGCCCTTAATTTTTACGGCGCAGGCCTCCCTCCAGTGACAGCGCCATCTTTAATATTGAATGACAAGATATAAAAGTTGTTCAATAAACCCGCAGCATGCAAATTCAAGTCCTTTTATAAATAAATAATGTATGAACTGACGCCCGTATCGGGTCTTGTTATTAGTCTTGGGAAGTTACGATGAATTTCAGATAAAAATATGATTTTTACCAAATAAAATCATATCATTTTATTTTTAGTCAACTTAAGTTACAATATTAAAGGAAGATAAGCGTGAACATATATTCAGTAAGAAAATATTCTCTTTTATACGTTCAGTTATTCTTTTTTATCGCCCACACTAATTTTTTTATAAATTTTATAAATGTACAGACACGTGATTTTTACTGTTTATTATATCTACCTATGTAATAATTTTATGTAAGTAAGTTAAAATTATAACACATGTTGAGTATGAGTTAAGTTGATGTTTTACATATTCTTATTTATTCTAATACAACTTTATTGTTTCTTTGTCTCATGCGATTAATAAAAAAATATTTATAAAGTATTTTTTAAGTTTAATTAAGTACGTCAATGGTTTTTAAAGTTTTACTTATAAAAATACATACATACATACTATCACGTCTTTATCCCTAATGGGGCAGACAGAGCATTTTGGGTCTTGCTGTTCTATGCAGAACCCAGGGCCGCAAGACCCAAAAGCCACTTTTAGCGTCATGGTGGGCGAGAAGATGGAAAAGCAATCAATACAGTAATGGGTTGCTAGCCGCATCGCCTGTTAACATGATTTTGCATTTTTGCCCATTCCCTCGATCGGCTTTTACGATCTGCGTGGGATGAGAAGCAGCTGGTACATTCTAAGTTTTTTTATTTCTCCCAGACCAGCATGGGAGATATAAAAATAGGGCAGCTTTTTTAAAAATATTCTTTTATTCTTTTGTATGCTTTTTAGAAACACACCAATATAACTTAAAGTTAAGGGGCTACCTGAATTTTCCAGGGTCCAGTGGCGCCCTCATTTAAAATAAATCATTTGAAAGAAAACGGTGATATCATTTAAAATTTCGTCTTGGTCAAACCCTAGATAACCCTTTTAACTATTTTATGAACTACTGTTTATAATTTAAAGTGCGAACGTGAAGCTTTTCTACGCACATTTGCGAAAAACGGCCACTTTAGCTAATGTGCGTAGAAAAGCTTCACGTTCGCACTTTAAATTATAAACAGTAGTTCATAAAATAGTTAAAAGGGTTATCTAGGGTTTGACCAAGACGAAATTTTAAATGATATCACCGTTTTCTTTCAAATGATTTATTTCAAATGGGGGCGCCACTGGACCCCGGAAAATTTGGGTATGGCCTTAAAGATTTTTCTTAAAAAAATCGTACTGTTCCTGGACTATACTTGCTTTTATAAAGTTTCGCTGGGGAAGATTATACATTTTACGAGAAGATAGAAAATAGACTAGATTTCAGATATCTGAGAGAAGCTAGTCTGAAATGATTACAGGCCGTACCTTTTGACTGCAGAAATCTGGAGTGGATTACCTATACCATAGTCATCAAATTTACAAGAAGAATATTTTAGATTAATTTTGGCTTAACAAGAGCTATTCCGAATATGTGAGGAATATTATTAAACTTCATATGTAAATACCAGAAATTTAGTATAGAGATATAAATTACTGCTTAATTTATGTTTTAAGCACATAAATTAGGCCTTAAATTAGAATTTCAGAGAAAATCTGATAAAACGGCATAAAGAAAAGATCTGTCATACCATAGTGGTAATAAGTTATCCGACAAAGTTAAAAGACAATATTTTTTTATACTTTATGGGCAAGACAGATGAATAAACCGTTTTAACCGAATAATAAACCGTTTGTATGCAATCGTTCCTAAAATTTCTTTAATAGGGTCTGTCTAATATACTCAGAGAAATGAACACATAGCATATAATATACGCAATATACGCATGTTACCGCATGAGACACGTCTATTACATAACGTTATCTTCATCACAATTAGTTTCCCACGTGCGGTCGTTAATGTGGACCAGCACATTAGCACAGATCAAAAGCACGACGGAACGATAACCGCTTTTGTATAGGCACATACTTGTACATGTTATGAACAAAGTGATAAATTGGGTCATTTTTCATAATGCCCGGAAAATCTGAATAATGACAAGCTACGTAAAGTAATTAATTATAATTTTAACTTTATTATTTATCATAAATGCATTCCATGCTGGTCTGGAAAAAAAAAACTTAGAATGTACCAGCTGCTTCTCTTCCCGCGCAGATCGTAAAAGCCGTTCGAGAGAATGGGCGAGATTTGAATCATGGTAATAGGCGATGCGGCTAGCAACCGATCACTATTTTATTCCTTTTTCATCTTAACGCCCACTATCACACTAAGCGTGTCCTTTGGGTCTTACAGCCCCGGGCTCTGTCTGCCTCGTCAGGGATATAGACGTGAAAATGTATCTGTAAATGTATTTATCATACTGCCCAGGCATTATGATTGTTTTCATGTGGTTTTCGGGCAGTCTGATAGTACCCAGGTACACTGCACGAGGGGATTCACCTACAGTTAATTTGGGTCTATCGACCAAGTGACGAAGGCGACCTATTTGGCTACCCCGAATTACGTACACACAGGTCATGTAGATATACATAAATATATACATGACCTGGGTTTTATTCTTAGTCCATAACATATACAGCAATATGTAGCTACTTATACGTATAATTACAAAGAAATAAATGTTTCTCTAAATCCTACATGTGTACTAAACTCTGAACTTGGAATTTTTCTAAACTAGTAGATGGATTCTGGTAGAATATTATTTGTAAGAAATATTTTTAGCAATAAAATTAAAATTTTGAAGTTTTGTAATACACCATTTCGTTTTTAGTACCTTTTAAATAATTTTACTATTATTTTAGTTATTTATGTATCTGTCAATAGTGTGAGCATTCAAGTTTGATTATTAAGTCAAGATTTGTATCTATCTATAATTTGTGACACTAGTCCCACGCACAGACAGATCTGAACTTAAGCATCACACGTTGACTACTTACTACTAGAAGTACCGTAACATAATATGTAATTACTTAGCATAAGCAAACGTCTTTTAGAACATTTTCTTTTAAATTCTTGAATTATGCGATTGTACAAAGTTGACATGTTTTTAATAATATTTAATTGTCTTAGTGTATTTACTTTATAAGTAAAATAGTTTTAAACATCACTTTAATTCTCCTGACGCTAACTTTATTTTGGACACTCAACATGCGGCATGCGCCACAATTCTTGAACCCACCGTATGTGTATAACAACTATTGCCCCCTCATTTATATTTTTTTGGCAACACAGTATTATTTAATACCCGTAACCCTACATGTGATCTAAAAGTTCGTATTTACGTTTAACATACAAATAACGTTCCTCATTGACAATCCAGCTGAACGATTTTCAGCTGTTTTACGAAACGGAGTTGTAATGCCAAACCGCTAGAGGTTTTTCCAAACAGCGGATTATACAATCCAACTGCGACGTATACATCACAATAGTACACAGTGTTACGGTTGACATACATAATGAAACTAATGACGCATTATCTGATAGATAAACACGATTAACAATGAACGACTGACATGTTGCGTTAATCCTTCATTAATTATTGTACTAAATGTACAATGTTGACGGTTGTGGACACTTAGGTGTTTGTTTACTTTTGGTATTGGGGATAAAGCTGTAGGATTAAGGCTTGTTTATTTTAGAGACGGTAACACCAGTAATGCTGTTTTTATTGTGATGCAAACGCGCTCATCATTATCTTTCGTCTCAACTGCAGGAGCACGACCCTCAGCTTGAGGATTGGGCCTACACTCTTCTCGCTGGCCAAACGTAAGAGAGGTCCTAATCATGTTTATATGCTTTGTTTAGCTTGAATCGTGCGCGTATAGCTAGCAAACGCGCTCACTTGGTAGCTTATACCGTAATAGTAATCGAATAATCACGATTTTTAGGGTTCCGTAGCCAAATGGCAAAAACGGAACCCTTATAGATTCGTCATGTCTGTCTGTCTGTCTGTCCGTCCGTATGTCACAGCCACTTTTTTCCGAAACTATAAGACCTATACTGTTGAAACTTGGTAAGTAGATGTATTATGTGAACCGTATTAAGGTTTTGATACAAAAATAGAAAAAAAAAACAATAAATTTTGGGGGTTCCCCATACGTAGAACTGAAACTCAAAAAAATATTTTTCATCAAACCCATACGTGAGGGTTTTTATGGATAGGTCTTCAGAAATGATATTGAGGTTTCTAATATCATTTTATTCTAAACCGAATACTTTGCGCGAGAGATACTTCCAAAGTGGAAAAAAGTGTGTGTCCCCCCCCCCCCCGTAATTTCTAAAATAAGAGAATGATAAAACTAAAAAAAATATATGATGTTCATTACCATGAAAACTACCAGCAAAAATTGGTTTGAACAAGATCTAGTAAGAAGTTTTTTTTTAATATGTCATAAGCTGCAATTTACCTTTCATTCAATCAACTCAAATATAAAAATTAAAAAAAATACTACTACGGAACCCTTCATGGGCGAGTCCGACTCGCACTTGGCCGCTTATTCTCTATTGCCTTCTCTTATAAATTCGCGTAATAAGAAATAAAAATGAAATGAAAACACTATTATAAAGTTCTGCTTGTCTTAAAAACTTAATGGATTTGCAATAAAATATTTGTGCACAGTTTTTAATGCAATACTCGTCCCCAAATGGCTAAAAGCCCATTTAAATTAAGATGAAATAATATAATGAATTGCTCAAACAATTAGTGGCTGCGACTAAGCGGAAAACACAATAACTTCAACCCAGATATAACAATTAAAGGTATCTGATTATGATTAATTTATTCAGCCAACCCAAACATTCGCTTTGACTTAGTAACTAGGTTCAATCAAAATACAAAGGATGTGACGTCATCACAGTACTGAGACGAAACTGATGTTTTCCTGCTTTCCCTAAGATTCGGGGTTAAGGAAATTGTTATGATATTGCTCTTGCTCGCTTTTATCTTCGAAGATTAGAACTGATCTGAATAATAGAGAGTTGATAATACCATTTTGGATTAATTGATAATAAGTAGTAATATAAGTCAATTTGTAAAAATAACATAGTACATGATAACTAAACCCTGAGTTTCAATGCATCATAGCTAAGGATACAACTGGGAATGCCCTAAGATACTAAGCACTAGAGAACAAAGATGTTACAGATGTAACAACGCTTATAACTAAATAGTCCCGATTACGTGTTTGTTTGAATCACACCAATTATAATAGACGGATAGATAGATAGCGAGGAACGAAATCATGCGAGCCCTATAAGAATACACTCGACACCAGAGCGCCGCAGATCCGAGATTTGTTATCGGCTGACGCCCCAAAAGCGCTTTCATTAACAATTTCACTCAAGTAATATTAATTATAGCTTATAGACAATTATTTTCGCGTGAACGTCACAGTAAGGCGATTACGTAGAGCGATAGCGCCACACGGCGACGTAAATTGGCGCCATTAAAATTCTGAGGATTCTAAATTCGAAATTGTGGTAATGAATCTAAACGGTTGTCTGAAAATCAAATTGCCTGAATTCTAACTGATATGAACGTAAAAAAATCATTGAAGGCATTTCTCTTTGTCATGTCATACACGTGTTCTTTATATTCAAGGCTTTTATTACAAAAGCTTTAGAAATAAAAATATTTACGGTTTATCTAAGCTTACTATATTTCGAGGAAAAAGCTTTATTCACCACTGTATACAATTTATATGAGGCTTAAAGCGTATAACCTCTTTTTAAATATTCTTAAAAGAAAACTATTATGTAAGTAATTCATTTTAATTTTTTCAATAATCGTCATCATAATCATCATTTCAGCCGCATAAAGTCCACTGCTGGACAAAGGCCTCTGCCAACAATTTCCAAAATGACCGATCTAGAGCGGCTTGCATCCAACAATTTTCAATAATGTCAACGACAAAATAAATTTACTGTTCATTTATTTAAGTCCCGAATAGCAATTAAGGGTCCCCCGACCCTAGACCAAAATACAACTTTCCATACAAACGTAGTCTACGTTTTATTTCAAAACGACATGTCCGATTTGGTCAAAATTTTGTAATTTCAAAGATATTGCAATTATCTAGGTTTATATTTAGTTTCCAACAGTAAAAATATGAACTTGAAATAGAATATAGTGTTTTATATCATTTTTGACCATTAGTATGGGAAACTTCTAAATCGTTATATTTTCTTTCCAGTTCATAATTTTAATATAGGAAACCAGTTATAACCCTAGATAATTGCAATTTCTTTACAATTACCAATTTTTACCGGAATCTGACATGTGGTTTCAAAATTAAACGTGTACTACGTTTGTATGGAGAAGTCTAGGGTCGCCGGACTCTTAAAAACGAAACGTAGCTCTAATTCAAATACTTATTACCTACAAACGTTTCTTAACAAATACAATACTTCGAAAAACAAAAATGAATACCTACTGTCTTTTCTCATCACAAGGAAGAAGGAAAATTTTGTCGCGTCAAGGCAAGCATGAAATCGGATTAGCTTAGTAAGACTTGTTGCTAGTAGCATTACGACTTGTTTACATGTTTAATATCGATCTTTTTGTAATGAGGACACTGGGTTGGATGCTTAAGTAATATCGGTTTTACATTGTTTAACTTCGACCGATTTATAAACTGACTAGCTGTGCCCGCGGGCTTCGCTCCCCGTGGGAATTTTGGGATAAAAACTATCCTATGTCCTTCCTTGGCTATCAAGCTATATCCATACCAAATTTAATCCAAATCAGTTCAGAAGTTGAGGCGTCAAGAGGTAACAAACAAACAAATAAACAAACTCACTTTCGCATTTATAATATTAGTAGGATAGGTTGGATAGTAGGAAGTAGGATAGTAGGAAGTAGGATAGGATAAGTAGGATATAATGGTGTCACTGTACACTTTGAATATTTATAAAGAACATATATTGATTTCAAGTTATTAAAAGTGACGTAAGATGCATTTCCTAGTTTTTAAGATAATTATATACTGTATTTTATTATGTGCAATAAAGGGTATTGTATTGTATTGTATTGTATTGTATTGTATTGTATTGTACCTTTTAATTTGTAATACGGTTTACTTTTTAGGGCTAACAGGGCAGTGAAACTACAGAGTCGCTTTTCCTAATACTCATCCTGATGATAATAGTCTAAATCAATCATATTCATTTATTGCTCGCGTATAATACTTTTGTTCTTATATATTATACCGTACAAAGTATTTTATTATCGTATTGACTTATTGATACAAAAGCAGATAACTCAAAGAGGGTCTGAGTAGGCCACGTTTGCCATAGTACTCAGATACAAGCCAATTAAGAGTGGCACAAAAAAGATAATTATGTAAAATTGAGTAAGCTACGAGTTTTATTCAAATTATTTAATCTTTGGTGCTTGCAGACATTACTCAACGTCACAGACAGACCCGAATTGAAAGTTTATAATGACTACAAAACCAGTAGCTATTTATCTAAAGGGCAGATACTTAATTGTTTAACATTCCTCTAGGGATGTCTGATTCACGACTGAAAATGGCGAAATGGCGGCGCTATCTAACCTCAACTGTTGACAAGATACTGGATGGTAATTGGGAACAATCAAGCTCGGAGGATGTTTAATCCATTACGTAACATTATACTATACGCATTTATCGTGCATACAACAGAAACCGGATATTACGACATCGTTTATTACTATTCTTCTTCTTTACAGCCTATACCCAGCCACTGCTCAAATAAGAGCCTCCCCTAAAAATGGAGGTTTTGCCCATGATCACCACCACTTTTATTGTATCTTGAGTAGGTATTGAAAATCTTTTTTTCTTTTTGCTTTAATAGATAAGAAATATTTAAGCGATCGATAACAATATCCCATGGTCGGAAGACCGAACCTGGTTAATGCAACATTTTTTATCATCTGCCTTACATTTTCCCATTTTATTTTTGGGTTGGCGCAGTATTTATGTCTTATACCACTATATCCCTCTATTATAGAAAGTAATATAAACAAATATATACAAATTATATCCTTATCCGTACGGTTGACTGGGAGAGCACGCTTTTAGCGTTAAGTCCGCCGATTGTAGACAATTTATATATTCACTATAAAAATTGTCTACAATCGGCGGACTATAAAGTTTTTATAAATAAATATAAGAAAGCTTTGTAATTTTGCTTGTAAGTAAATGAATAAAACAAATTTATGGCAAGGCCCTTTTGACAGACATTTTGCTTACAGATATCTTTGATCATATTGAATTTTTACACAAAAGCAAAAGCATTTATTTGCTGGGTACTTAAATAAAAAAAATACGGCTATGCGTGCACGACCCCTCTGCGTCTGTGTTCTATTATTAAGTATTTAAAAATATGTACCTATTTCAGAATTGTACTTAATGCTTTAACAATATTGATGCTGTTTACCTTAGTTGTCCGGGACGCCAGACTGTAGTGCTTGTACTCGAATAACTTGTAGTTACGTGCCCAGGAAACTTACCTGAAAAGAAAAAACAATACGTAAGTTAATTTCTAAAACATATGTAAATGATTCGGAAAATTTCGTTAGTTTGAAAACATTTATTTCATAAGATAAGATGCAAAACAATACCCTTTATGCACACAAAAAATACAGAACAGGACACACATAAATTATTTCAAAAACAAGAAATTAAGCATAGAAGAGACTAGTTAATATTTAATTTTATCAAATGTATTTTATAGCATTTTATAAATTAAATTAAAGCAACACTTTAACAAGCAATTAAAACAGCTTTTTACTTTATACTCTTTTTATACTCTAACAAAAATATACTTCATCGATGAGGTTTCATATTTATAGGAAGTTACTTAAAATTAACATCTCCATTTGAGTACTAAAAGATAAATAACGATTTCCTTTGACACAGATTAAGCCAGTCCCAAAGTAGATTGTAAACCAATTTATAAGAAAAAGTTTGTCTTAAACGTAAAAAAAATATGGAGTAAAAATACTAGGCATTCTCGTAAAACAAGAATTTCCATTAATTTGGATTCTTAAAACGTCTAAAGCGTGAAATAACACTAAAACACGACTTCGGGGTTATTAAAAGCGTAAAAATAAAGCTTTAATGTGGTACTCATTATAATATTGAGACAGTAATCGTATTATGGCAGAACTTTTTAAGATCGGCCCAGAGATTTTTCCATTTTAAAAAGCGTAAGTTCATATTGGTCGTAATGGAGAGGCCACTTCATTTATGTTATAACATAGAATCGTCTAAATGACAACAAGTCAAATAAAACACTTTTTTATAAACGCCAAACAATTTTTATAACCAACCGTGACGTCATTCTTTTTTAGAGTCAAATAACGCTCTTAATATCAGTTTTTCTGCGTTAATAAATCTAAAATCTTGTTTTGTAAAATAGATATGATCAATGTAAAGTGACATTTTTTGTGACGTTTTATTATATTAACTGTACAGAATAATTTATTTTTAACTCAGTCCACATGTCAATTACAAATAAGTGCCTTTTGCTATTAACTAGATAATTAGAATCGGAAATAAACAATGACCTTGGACGCACCCACGTCGCCATCCGCACCGATATCGATATATCGCACTTGCCTTGCATAGCGTTCGCAACGCAAAATGTAATTAAAGTAAACATTATTATTAAATATATACCTCAACTAATTTTAAGTACTAAATTCTGTGCAAATTTTAGTTTACAGCTGTTTTTCGAACTAAATGATGAAATGGTTAAAAAATACCACCTGGTATTTTTATTACATTTATACATTTACATAAGTTCAAATTCAGGCCTACTGGAAGAGGTCTTTTTTGAAATAAGTAGTGCCTCTATTCAAATTTTATTTTATGAATTCTGTGTATACATTTTCAATGTGTATCAATTGGTAAATAAATACAAATATTTCATCAAAGACGTATCTCTTTTAGCAGGTTTCGATCCACTCGCCCAATGTAAAGTAAGCTTAAAAGATTTAATGCTTCGACGTTTGTTTAGTAAGAAATTAAAATTCCAAAAGTGTGCGGAATAAATTCGTGCTTAATTAAGCTAAATAGTCTAATTAGGAGGTATTTTCGGAGTTTCTGTAGTGAATGTGAAATGGTTGAGGATAATTCAGCATTTTTCATTAAATTTTTGATAGAAGAAGCATGAAAGGTGAGTACTGAGTAGGTAAAAAGTTACGTTTGATTCATTAAGTGAATAATTATATTAATTGTCATTAATGCTCTATTGTCAAATTATAAAAGTTGTGTTTAGCGTCACCAGCGGTCGAACTGTGACTAATGTTGTGTTAGTTGGATTATTTTTGGTGGAACTAAGTAGGCAAACAGGCATAATACGCACTCACGCACACAATATCACTTCTTGTACCTAATAAGACATTCTGTACCGTCTTTAATATTTTTAACAGCAATATATTTTTGATGCTCCCTTTTACATACCACTAAAAAGAAAAACAAGCATCGGCGAAAGTGGTAACCTCTTAATTTCAGAGTGGAATATTGAGATCGATGAATATGAACTAATAGCTATTCCTGTAATGCAACTAATACAATGTCGTGGTTCCCAACTCGGCAGGTCCAAGTTTGTCAGTTCGGTATTCGCTAATGTGAGTTATCCCCATTTCAGTTCGCTCGCGAGTGATGTCCACCGGGGATGGAACGCGACCAAGTTTCCGGAGCTATACGAGCGGCTTTAACTGGGTAATATAAAATTGGATTCAATTTTTGCGACATTTATTGGTAAAGGAGTTTTTTATAAGGTACAATATTTGAAAAAAATATAAGACACGACTTACATTTTTAATACAAAATCGCAGCACAATATAGCTATTTTAAAGAAGGGTAAGAAAATAGTTTAAAAATATAAAACCTTACATGATAAATTACAAAACTTACTGATAGAAACAAAATTGTTGCAATTTCCATGTACATCTACCGTACAAAAACACGACTTTGGTATGAATAAAAATTCAAAACAATTGTTATTTTTGGGTCGACAATAATACGTTACTGGAGGCCTGGCCTCCAAGTAAGGTATTGCCGGACGAGCAGTTTTCAACCATTTAAAACTTGACAATAATTACGGATATGTCGCTTTCACGTTGTTATAATCTTAATCACTAGGTACTTGGTTTACTAAAAATAACTGCTTTTCCGCGTTTTTTAGGGTAATAGAAACATTAGATTATTTTATAAAATTAGCCAGTTAAACATGTAATACCTACCGTAGATTTTTTTCTTGCAACGAAAATGAAGCATATTTTCGTGTGATTTTATACCAACGATAAAATTGTCGTCATATTCAAATATGCTCAAAAAGTGCATTTTTATTTGGTAGTAGTGATGGAATTGAGCGGACCCCGGGCTTCGCAGCATTACAGCTGAGGATGTAACTTGGAATATACACTGAGATGAGAGAAAGATAAAATGCAAAATGTCTTTGCCAAATGTAGAAACAGCACTGTCATCTAAAACGTCAATGTCACTGTTTTGTCATTCTGAATACACTTCATTCTTGTTTTGAGCAACGGCCAGAAATGAATTTTCATACTAATTTCCTGGTCTAGGCCGGTAAAGTAATACATGAGCCAAGAATCACAAACTTCGTGTCTTCTTTTTACTACAACAATGCCTACACTGCCGAGCATGTTTATTCAGTAAAAAACTCAAAGGCACAGGATATTCACAACCCAAACCAATATTGCTTGTTTTCACAAAAGATATTGCAACTTTTGCAGTGCTCATATCGTTACACATGTAAGCCATAGCACTGCGCAAGAATACCGAATTCAAATCACGGACTGTAAACGTACGTGTTAGTTCAGAAATTGAGAACATACGGGTCCAATTTATGGACGGGCGCGCAGTCGCGGTAGCGTCCAAACGACCGTGGTTTTAGTGCAAACATCTTTGTAACTTGGTTGAATAGAAAATGAGATTCAATTGATTAGTTTGTAGTTACATTTGCTTTGGACAAAATTTTATGCTAATACTATGTGTATTAGGAAGGAAAATTATGATGTGCGTGCAATAGATTCTTATTAAGATACTGAAAAAAATAACTCGGAGTAGACAGAGCCTAGGACTCTTAAGATCCAAAAAATTTTTAACCAATCCACGTTTAGCATAATGATAGCCGTGAAGATGGAAAAAAAGGGATCAAAATAGTTTAATAGTTAGTTAAATTCTTAATTATTTAAATTCCAGACTAGAATGAGAGAAAAAACAAATCACATTTTCAAGAACTTACCAACTAAATTACAATACACATGACATAAGATGTATATAGACGCTGCAATACCGCCCAATAATTACTTCCGTATATTTCAGTTTCCAGACGTAGTACATAACGATCACGGTTTCGTATGATTACTTTTGTTCTAAAACATCTGTTCCGAGTTGATAACTTGTTTGTCTAGTTTACATCGTACGAGTAACAGAGGCGAATCGCGGTCCACGACTTAACGTGAAACTATTCCTTGGCCTAGAATTTTGTTTCCCATAAAGATAGAAAATATAGTTTATACAACCCTTTTCATGTTCGTCTGAGAGACAAGAAAAAAACCTAAACTATCTTCCATTAAGTTACCAGTTATTTACCATTAAGCTACCATTAAATCGGCGAAATGGTTAGCAACTTCTCTATTTAAATTCCTTTTTCCACCTTCCCGCCCATTATAACTCTTAAAGTGGCCTTTGGGTCATACCATACGACGCTGAGCTCTGTGTACTTCAGTTATAACTCCGCGGGCGGGAGAATCGCGACGATATTTCCGTCTTTCCATCTTATTACATACTGACTCTATGAACTAATGTCCATTTGACATCGTCGCGGCGAGTTGATGATATTTATTTATAAAAACTTTATTGAGCCACAATAAACAATTGTTTACAATTGGCGGATTAAACGCTAAAAGCGTTCTCTCTCAGTCAACCATAAAGATAAACACGTTATGTTAACTCGTCGCGATTCTCTTGCCCATGAAGGCAATGCTTTATTGCCGCAAACCTCAAAATGCGTATCTATTTGTCAACTACTCGGCCCATTACTTGACCAATATAAAAACGACTTCGATATGAGTTCGATACCATTTCGATCACAGATTTCGATCGTAACATAATTAATTTCTGATGACATGTAGCCTGTTCCGTGTCTGTGGAGGCGTAATGCAAACATTTACCTTTATTTATTCAGCGTCGGCAAATAGATTTAATCAATGTTATCGATTCTATCAGTTAGCGCGGTATATAATGGTAAATTTTAAACCGTACCGACTTTCATCATTGAGTGGCACTTGGCAGTCGTCAAGCTATGTCAAATGCCTTTCGGCAGCTTGAAAAATCTGACACCAATGTTAAGAACTTACAATAACAAACAAAAAAAGAAAGGTCTAAATAATATGAGTATATTATAAATATACACGAAACATATACTGAAACTATTTCAAAGGAACATTCAAGTCTTGGCATTGAGCTCCTTTCCCCAAGGAACATGGCGAAATAGAAAAAGTTTTTTTGGTCTCTTATGGAAGTTACTGATTATCTTAGTTATTTGAGTAATTTAAGGGTTTAATTAGGATAAATAATGGTTTAAACAAAGCCACAAAGTTAGTTTCCGTTTTATAATAAGACGGAAAATGTTTTCGATTTTGTGAACAACTTCAACCTCATTCTAGTTTTCCGCGGAAAACTATATTATCATCCAGGTTACCTACTACCCAGCTTACATGTTTACTATGCGTATCGATAATCCCCTCTCGAGATAGAACCGTGATAGTCCGCATTCGTATCGGTCGTTATCAGTTTATCTATTGGGTGAACAATCGATCGATTCTAACAACTGTATAATCTAAATCTGAGCAATTCATATTGAAGTCTTTAATAGGTTGTCTTTTATTAATAAATAAATAATTTATAACGATACAGATAATAAGTAACTATATGATATAGATAATGGTTTGCTACAACTGCATTCCCGAGACGTTAAACGGCGACGGTTGTAAAACTTGCACAAATGCATTCCCAAAGAGGGTTTAGGTTAAACTGTTCCTCCTTTTTTCTTTATATTATATATAAATAAATAAAAAGGCAGAAAACAAACCCTGGCTCAAATGCAACCCCAGCTGAGGATGCAACCAGGAATGCACTAAGTTGAAAAAGGAAATAATAGATAACTGACAGAGAATCGTCATTTGTAAATTTTTTTGTATGTGCAGAGATTTAATAAAAAAAAATGTAAAGAAAATAGTTTTAACCTTGTTGGGCAAAGGTCTCTTCCATGTTTATCCACTTGTCTCTTTTCCGTGTAAGTCACGAAAGAAAATATTGTTTAATAAAAAATCTAAAGCAAGCACAGACTCAAACATTACCCTTCTTCCGGTTCAGTAGAGTAAAGTCCCTATTCATGTTTACATTCTTTAGAATTACTTCCTAACATGTGCGAAAGAAGTAAGTTTCGCATCATTCTGTCAAATCATCGGCCCATTTCTCGGCGTATCGAATGGCACACGTTTCAGGAAAGTAGGTCGCGATGATACGAGGCTACCGTGTTTATTACCAAAAGAGGAAAATGCTAGGAAAAAATCAGCAAAACCTGTGTATAACTCTTTTAGAAAACAAAAAAAAGAAACTTAAAGTAAGATAACACTTTTGCCACATAGTAAAATACTCAAGTAAAAAAGGGCAATGGTATGTACAGTAAGAAACTGTATGTAACTGTTTTAGAAAAAAAACTTGAGAGGTGTCAAGGAACACCCGGATGGAACGAAATTCCTTTCGATTAATTAGGAGAGAGACAGACAGAGAAACACGCGCACGCCGCACGGCTTACAACTATAGCAAAAAGTGTCGTGTAGTTTTCCGTCTAGCCTCCTTCCGCAACGCGCGATAAGGAACTTCGTTCCAAAAATAAGATAATAAAAGTAAGATAATACTTTTACCACCTAGTAGAACACTCATTTAAAAATGGCAATTCGAACTAGAATAGGACCACTCCATCTCTTCCTGTGAATTTTGTAAGAGGCGACTAAAGGACCAAGCAAAAACACTCAGTCCTAGATATGCATTCCTTAGGGCTGCGGCAACTATCGTTTGAATGAAATCGTATCAATAACTCGTAGCCGTAGCAAGTCGTAGGCGTCTACGATTGTCTACGAGCTATCTACAACTATTACGATCTACGAACAACGTCTACGACCCGCGTTTTATCTGAGGTACCTACATACGAATAAAGGACCAACCAGTACTGACTTTTACTGTGTAACATTTAAGCTTTATTGGTATATATAATATTATATAATAGAATTTCAAACAATTTAGAAGTATTTTAATATAATACAACTACGAAAATACCTTACATATAAAACAACACGTTTTGTAAGAAAATTTGTCACACTGATTGATCAAAGTCTAATCCATATTCAAAGCGCAATATAAGTTAATTATACCATAAAAACGGGACGAAGCCTCGAATTAGGTCAGAGAGCAAGATTGATTGATCACGTAACAAGCAATATGACGTTTTAATACCCTGAAGATGGTATAATGAGGTGTATTCGCTCATACATATGAATTGTTTTCATTAAGACGCCGCGACTCGGATTAACACATTAAACAGAGCAAGCTTTTGAGTGTTACATAGAGATGACAGGGTTGCCAGCTCGCTAAAATATTGACCTCCAGAAGTCTGATAAGAAATCCTTTAATTTGGCAAGAAATTTAGGCAAAATTATATGGATTAAAATGTATTGTTTAGAGTAATTTATTTTCATGTTTACCATTATATCTACTAAACGGACGTAAAAATAAGTTATAGTGTGTCTGTTTAATCAAATGTACTTTTTAAGAAATATAAGTTTGTCTCTAAAATACCCAGATGAAGTGATAAGGCGCGTGAGTATCACCCTAAATGTCGGGAGAATGTCCCAAATTTGGCAACCCTCTAAGCTTGAGATACGTACTAAATACTTAAAACAATGTTGCTTCTTCAGTCAAAATTCGCTATTTCACGCCCTGTGTCTCACCAGGTAAGGTTTAATGTAAATGCAACAACACTTGCGCGATAGTTTAAATGAGTAATAAGGTAGGGACGCGAAACGACTACCGCAAACTGTTGTATTGTTTGTTTGGGTTATTTACGTTTTCAGTTTACGAAATAAAGGTGTTGTTATAGATAAGTGTTTGGTATATTAATTCTATCTAATGTCAATAACTTAAGACTGTGATTAGGATTTGATTTAACTCGTATTTTTCCAAAGGAAGTTGACTGACAGTGATAAAGAGAAGACACACATTGTAGGCCTTCTGGTGTTGCCACGTTTTAAAATATGGTCTATACAGTCTATCGTAAGAGAGCAAAACATTCAGAACTTAATATATTTTTTTAAATTAACAAATGCTAACCACTGCGTAAGTCTTTCAGAGAAACTAACAGCTACATACACAAATAAATTGTTAAGTATCCGACTGAGGGTTCCTCAAGGATCGCAAGGTGGTACACTAAGTCACCTGATCTGTTTGTAGGCCAACAATTTTGAGTATCCTAACACCCCTGGTCTTATCAACCCCGCATCGGTCAAAAACGTCACGGTATCTGTTTCCCTAAGGGCGCATCCACACTTGCTCGGGGGCCAAGCTGGCGGCAAGGGCTGCACTCGCATAAGGCTGGTTTCACAGCTGTGCGGGAAACCCGTACAGTTTGGGCGAAATACTGGCGACTAGTACTGGAAGCGCCTGCATTGCTGTGAAACGAGAGTTCAGTAGGATTGAGCGGATGACATTGTACGAGCTTGGTTTTTATTTATTTATTCATCACAGAATTAAAAGCACTTGACAATATTATTATTTTGTCTTATAAACTATTACTTACTACCAATGACAGATTCTTATTTTGTAATCAAACTTTTCAAAAATTATGTTAATACAAAACAGTTATACTAGTTATATAGGTATATACTGCAACAATTTTGAAATTTAAGAAGCACGGTTTTTTTGTGGCTATGTAACAAAAATAACTTGTTCCGTACGGAACGATCCGCAATTATGTGAAACGATGTTCTAACGCCTCGCGCTTGTCTCTGCTCCGTGAGCCCTTACGGGCGACTCATACGGGTCTCTCGCATTCGTGTGAAACCAGCCTAAGGCAGTCTGAAATCCAGCTGCATGTGTGGATGCGCCATAAAGGTGCAACGTGCAACTTTCAGCAACAAAATTGCCATCAGCTGACGTCATTTTTTGTGTCCATAAAAAATAATAAATTGCCTCAAATTCGTTACGGGCGAAAGTCGTTAGTCACTTGAAAAAATCGGGAGTGAATGACGAGCTCACTCGAGCCGCCAGCTGCTTCCGTCGGCACGGCTGATCGACCGGATATTGGCTGTTAGAGAAGCTTACTCACTCGCACACCGCCCTGTCTCTTTCACACTTGCGGCTTTTAATTTTTCACTCTTCAGCCCATTAATGAGAAGACGATTTTCAATATCGGCTTTGGAATGGGAATCGCTTAGAGATGATCCATTTAAGGTAATAGCTGTACTGTGACTGTAAGTATACCATGTTATATGTAAATAAATGTACACTAATACGTAGACAGCTTTTGAAGCTCGCGCCCCAAAGGTCTTTTTCTGCATGATCGTGGTCACAGAGATAAAAATATTAGTGATGGTTTGCTGGCCCCATCGCCTATTAACATAATTCTAATTAACACCGATCCCCTCAATCGGATTCTATGATCTGTACTTGAAGATAAGCAGCTAATACATCCAATTTTTTTTTTCTTTTTCCTAGACCAGCTTAGAAGTATGAAGTACACATAATATTTGATAGAGCATGTTACAATCAACCGCATGGAAATTTCCATGTGCTTTAGAATTAATAAAATATCAATAAAGTTTTAATTAACCGAGCGTTAATTTCACCTATTAACATGAAAGCACTATTTTGCTTTCTAAAACTTGATAAAACAAATACTTGTAGCACATAAATATGATAATCAGTGCTTTTTATAAAAACTATATCGTAACCCTTACGACATTCATTTTGAATCATCTCCTATCGAAATTAAAAACAAAATTGCTCCTGTCTAAAATAAACAACATAACTGTTTCTTCGAATTAAACTATTATATTTAGTCAGTTGTTATGCGAATAATTTTCGCCGTTTCCGATTGCGTGATAGAAAACTCGAAACATTGTAACTTGGCTGAATAAAATACAGTTCCCGTGCCTCAAATCTCGTGTTTGAAAAAGTAACACTAGCCGACACGCGATTCAAATGCGGTGTTCGAAATTTATATTAAAAAAAATTAAAACATGTAAAACTGCATGGATTAACGAATGTGCTAAGTTAACCTTTTATGCCATATTTTTATCTGAAAGAAACTGTTATTATAGTTTTTAATGCAACTGTTGTATAATAAGGTGTATTAAAACACGAATGTGGGTTTATCGCACGAGGCGAAGCCAAGTGTCATAATACTAATAAATAGTATCACATTAGTGTTTAATACCTAATTATATACATTTGCATACAAGTCTTTATGAACCTTATAGTAGTCCACTGCTGGACATGGCCTCTCCGAATTATTACCGATCTAGAGCGGCCTACATCCAGCGCTTCCCAGCGACCTTGATCAGGCCGTCAGACCACCTTGTGGGTAGATGTCCTACGCTTCGCTTGCCAGTATGTAGTCGCCATTCGAGAACGATCTGACTGTTTACCCCATCTATGAGAGAATAATTTGAGAAAATAAGTACTAACATCCTAAAATATAGCCAATTGGTATTCTTGTCCACTTCTCGTCTGATTAATCGGGACGACGGAGTTAGCACAGAATACCATTTCATTAGTTCCGTTTGCGAGTTTAAAGTTATTGTTTACAGGATCGAATCAGGCAACTTTAGCCGTTAAATTGGAGTAATAGGATACAATTTGGCGTGCATTGAATAACTGGGAACTGGGATTTTAAGTGGGAAGTTTTGACAGCGGTTACAGGCTGTGTTTGTGAAGTTAGGAAGTTTTAATATTTAATGGACAACAAAATGTTTGGAGTAATGAATTGATGTATATTTACGTTCAAACAAAAGCGAAAACAAGAAAGTTGAAATATTTGAGGATTCCAAGTTAAGTAATATCCGCGAACAAGGATGGCCGACTGAAATTTCTTTTGAACCGGCTTCAAAAGGGAAGTTCTGTATTGAACCTGGCCGGAGATCCATTTCTGTACTCAATTGAATTGAAATCGTAAACTTCCGAATCCTGTTTGAATGGCAGTGACATTTTGTTTTAACCGGATTTGGCGAAGTCAAACCTTAAAAATTAAATATATTTGCAACTTTTTTAACAACAAACATTTTATTACTCATTCTCCTGCTGTATTAAATATCTTGTTACACATTTAATTTATGCAGAACGCCATCAAAGTACGTAGAAAAACTTGTTACGACATGGAATAAATAATTTCGCGAAAATTTGCACGTATATAGTCTACCATTCCGATGCAATTGTTATTAGGTGAAAAAAATACTGGTTAAATAGCTCAAGTCAAATTCACAGAAAAGACATGATGTAGTCAATAAAAGACCTGTTGTAGTCACTGGGAGTTAAACGAGTTTCAACTTGAAGTTTTTATACGTAAAGTTTAAGTAGTATGAATTGCGAAGTCGGTCGCGTGTGTGACTTCATAAACACTGGTAACACTGTTTCACAGTATTACTGGGTCCCATCCCGTATTAGTAATCATAGAATAAACTATCATTGTAAATAGAAATATACTTCGCGACGATTCTATCGGATAAGCTACCTATTTTTATAATTTCAAAATTGTTCCGCAATACCTATGGGACTAACAAAATGTATCTAATCTACTGATTGTTTTGTTTTTCGTGTGTCTTCTTCTTATCGTGGTTGTAAGTGGCTAACACTGGTGTCAGATTTTTCAGAATGTATAAATTCTTCATTATTTAGATATTTTCAGATTCATATCTTCTAAACTATACGGGTGAAAAATTATTTCAGTTCAGTATTATATTTTTAAGTTTTACTATTCATTCTTATTTTATCGTCTAGGAGAAGGGAAAAAGGGAAAACATTTTTGTCGTGAAGCGCGACAGCTTTCTTTGTAAGCAGATAAAATAAATGTTTGTTATTATTCTGAATACCTATCTACTTTCACAACCATAAAAAAGTTTTAATAAAGCAACCGCAATTTTATACTTATCTGTAATATTAAACGACTTACTTAAAAAAAACTATTATACTTATAATAAGAAATCGTAAATACTGATAATTGATGTATATTTTACATATCAGCAACATCTTTACCTAAAGTAATAATACTAAGTGCTTAGTACTCAGGCCGTGTAAAGCAGGTTTAGAAAAAATACCTAACCGTTTCAACATGAAGTCTACTTAGTCGTTTGCATAATAAGTAAAAATGGATTACTTTAATTGGTTCATTATTCCTACAATATTTCTTGTTGCTTGTTTCATTACGTAAGTGTTTCGTTTTTATTTTAATGTTTTACAAACAAGTCTCTTCATGACGGATTAAGTACGAAACTAGATCGACCAACTATTTTACATACTAACAACAACTATACTACGCAAATGATAACTTTCAGGTTGACGTTTGCATATACAAATTTACTAGTGTGACTTTTCTACTTATCGCATTATATCATTTGCCAAATATTAAATCTCAGCATTGTCACAAATTAATTAAAGACCAAACATGATGCCTTATCGTTACAGGCGTTAACTAAGAGCGTATAAAGCTTTAAAAATAGCAAGCGTAACAAATAGCATAGACACATTATTATTACGAGAATAACATAGTTTAAGACAAAACCTCCACCTTCTAAGTCATTTTTTTAAAACGATTACAATATGATTTAATACCATAGCTGCCATAAAATCTGCAAGAAATGCAAGAAAACTGAAAAGAACACATGCAATTTCCGTATCTGATTCTTGTCACTAGACGGCGCTATAAGGTAATAATTAAAACATTAACATCTTTATTACTATTATTTAAATAAATACTCTAATTAATTAAATATGACTAACTTATGAAATGCAATAAATATTTTTAAAGTTTATTCAACACTTTTTTAGTCACTTTTTTACTAGTCGTGCGTGCTGCCTTCTCTGTGTGCCTACACGCAATTTCAGTTTTGCCTACTTACGAGCCCTCTATTAGTTTATGTGGCGTTAGGTATCAGTTATATTAGTAATTGTTGTATCTTTAGAGATAAGTCTAGCTAGCCGCGATGAGAGTAGCATAACCTGCATTTCTATACTTTCGCTGGTTTACACCAATGTCCTAATGCATTGCGTGGTTGCAACCGCAATGCGCCGCTCCCGGGTGGCCGCAGCGAGCGATATCCAATGACATTACTTTTAGTGCATATCGCTTTCCGAAGAAATATAATGGGTGAACACGAACCCGCAAATTTTAGAAATATGACGCGATAATTTCGATGTTTACGAGTGCGATTTTCATAAAAGTTTTCAATTTTACGTGCTGAATTACATTTGCTAGTGAAATGCATATTTTCGAAGTAATTGCTGCAGAGGCATTTAAATTTAACTTGCTGTATAAAATAAAAACTTACCGGATTTGTTTTCTTTTTTCGATTGGTGAACTGAAAATAATGGATAACATCCAACAATGGGTAAAATCCGAGTAAGAATGAGTGTGGGGAACTCATTATATCCATACTTTACTTATATATAAAGCTGAAGAGTTTGTTTGTTTGTTTGTTTGTTTAAACGTGTTAATCTCAGGAACCACTGGTCCGATTAAAAAAAATATTTCGGTATTAGATAGGTCGTTTATCGAGGAAGGCTATAGGCTATATTGCATCACGCCCGCGACTTCACACGTGTGGTTAACGCGGGCGAAGCCGCGCGCTGCCTTTAGTAAAATATAAATTTCAAAACTAAAAACTTACTTCACCATTAAATTAGACACACAATCGATTTTGATACCTTTTTGTATGGGACTACCTTAAAAGAAATTTCCAAACTGGTCCAGGCGTCTTACACAAACATATGAGAACATAAAACAGACATTACACATTTGATGTCCTCCTCCTTTTTTAAAGTCGGTTCAAAATATAAACAAACGTTAAGGTAGGCCTTGGTCAGGTTCAGTACATAATTAAAACAAAAAAGAAAAAAATGCAAAATCCGGGCGAAATATTAAATTGCGTCGTCCCTTAAATAAGCAACAAAATTTACCATTTTCCCAAAAAAATGCTTTCATTCTCGCCATGAAAAACAAAGGCCTAATTAGGTCGTCCCATGATTTTTCACGTGAGCCTTGTCGGGACATTTCCCTGCTCCCAGCGGTTACGGGGACAAATTTAATTCTGATCCCTTCATTTGCAAGTGGACCCGCAAAAAACAAGGGATCAAGATAGCCGCATACGTTTGGCCGAAAATTAATACGTCCTGTATACCTTGTGTACCCGTACTTTTACAAAAAGCCGGGTCTAAGCGGTTTTTTTTTTATCGTGGTACTCTACGTATCGCGCTACATATAGCTTAAAACTGGCCCAAGTAACCTTTTTTAGTTCATAATTAACTAAGTTTAGTCCAAAATTTTCTGAAGCGTTTTATGTAGTAATTTTCATAGTTCCGTTAAATAAATAAAAAATAATAGTACTTATTACATCAATTCTACAGACTTTAAAACACACAGGATTTTAATTTACTTAACATAAAGATTTATTTAACATGCAAAAACGAGTATAAATCACAAAAACTTGCGCTGACAGTTCTAGTTCGTGACTAAATGAAGAAATTAGTACAAAAGACGGCAATTAATTGTAACGTCCATTAAACAAAACTAAATAGGGCGCAGCGGTGTAAAAAGTCGGTAAAACCATTTTTATTTCTCAGTTCCGCAGTTTAAAAGGCTATTTTTTTATCTGATAACGTTTTAACGAAAATATTTTTTCGATTTGCTTTAAAATTAAAGAAAGCCATTAAACCAATTTATTCATTTATTTGCCTATTTATTTAATCAATGTTATTTCTTTAAGTATGCAAAGATATACAAAATAAGATTTCTTTATATACTTTTTTTATAATCATTTCAGTGACAAGAGTTCTTAAATTTATTAAAATTAAAGTGTGAATAGCTAGCTCGTTATACATATATGTACTATAATTAGAAACAATACCCCAGCTCCACCCTCTCAAACCAGGGTTCCATTTGTCAAATCTTCGGTTAGTCGAAATCGATTAACACTGGATATAATCGAATATCATTTGTCGAAACGCCGAGTCACATTTTGGTAATAACGAACCCCTGGGCCCGCAGATGTTCGGTGACATTTGTGAGCCCTGTGCCGTTTGGGATTAACTTGTAAGCCGAATTTTGGACAAAAAACTAATTTATTGGCTACATAGTGACTAGAGATTGATGTTATTTATTGCTTCAAATATGTATACGATTTGACAAAAAAGTACATAAAGTATTTTTTTTACGAAACTGACGGCACCGTTTCCGTCTGTTATGACGAAATGCTCTCAGCGTATGCAAAGTCGAAAACCTTAGGCTTATTTTTGTGACATAAAACGTATAATATAGTGTAGGAGACTTGAGAATAAAACTTGTGACTAAAACAAGAAAGTCTAATAGCTGCGAGCGAATAAAAGTTGTTATTCACTTATAAGTTATAAGCATTACCTACCTTATTTCCTACTTCATTGAAGCTGCTAAAGCTTCGCACTCTGTAATTTGTTTATCTCATGTTCCTATTCTTAGTTTTCCCTCAATCTGCACTAGCATATTATCGTTGTCGCTTAGAGAAAGTAAAACTTTAAATTCAGTTTCAGTTCATGGTGGAAAGATTAAAAACGTCGTCCCTAAAAGATTAGAACACGTGAAACTTTAATTGAAAGCTTACCTTTTTATTAAGGTGTGTTTCAGTGAACGTGTCTTGAATGTAGCGAGGTCTAATTACACTAACATTTCTGAATTCTTTCACAGTTTTCTATTTAAGATAAATTATTGAGAATTTTTGTCAGCAATACACTTAAAAAATTGCTTTTCGCGTTTTTATACAGTTTCGTCGAAACTGCAAGTTGAACTCAACGAAGTTACTTGTTAAGTTTCTTAAGTTAGTATGCCAAAATGTATAGAAAAATACTACTTATAAGAAGTAAAGCTTTAACTTGGCCCCCAGAAATGATATATGTCATATATAACCGCCATTAATTTTTAACAGATGCAAATCTTACATAACTATTCCTATTTTACTATAGAACGGTATATAACTAAACGCATGAGCATTTACTCATTTTAAAACAGTATAATTTAATCGCATAATTGTAAAACAAACAGCTTTGCTTCATTTTGAGAACTCTTTAAAATTTCAATATCGCTGCCTAAAGTTACAAGGTTTTGTTTACACGAACTGCAATTATTCGTCTGCCAAGTGCTTTAATTTCATTCAGACCTTTAATTTAGCCAAATCTTTGACAGTCATCGAGATTTTATCGCGATTTTAACACAGAATGCTCAAAATTTCGTTTAATTTTACACGAAAGCTATTAAGTACTTTGTTTACAGTTTTGCTTCTCAATCAGTTACAATATTAAAATGCAGGTTTTCGTTAGCTAATTTCTGTTGTAATATTTTAGTAAGTTTCGATGAAACGTTATATAGAAACTGACTTTGCTTCTTACAAAAAAATACATTTAGCATTTAGAAAATATAAAATTAAGTTAAATAGTAAACAAGTAGAAGGTTTTTATAATTATACGGATGTAGAAAAAATTTTTTTTGGCTCTTTAGATAGTAGCTCTATAGATAGATCAAAAAGTATGAAGTATGGTAAACTATATTTTCTTTTCTATAATAATCAAATAATGACGAAGACACAGCGCATTTAAATTTCGCATGACGTCACGATCAGCTACAATTTTTAATCAAAGGAAACATTAATCATCCCTACTCCGAAACTTTGAAGCGCTGTATCTCTGTTTATACTTTGCTGGGTCCTTTAATTTTCGGTAATCTAGTAACTAGATTAAATAAAATAAAATATAATTTTCCCAGTCTACATCCCTATTGTGCTAAAATATCGTTTACGTCCTGTACAAGCAAAATAATTCTCACATAAAGTCAAGAAAATATAACGCGTCTTGGCGGGAAAACTTCGGTGCCCCCAGATAATAATCCCAAGAAATAAAGTGTAAAATCCCAAGAAGAAGGGTTAATATTAATACAAGAGTACATATTATATATTAATTCGCAATATTCCACTAATATATCTAAATATCTCATGACACATCCAACATTGTCTTAAGCCTACTTTTGAGATACCGTCGCATTAATCAGGATGTCGTTAATATTTAACTAGACATCAAACAGGGTTGTAAGAGGCTCTGTCCTCGTATTAACAGATCGAGTAACATTTAAAAGGAATGCTTTAATAAATTAGTTCCAGTGTTTTGATTAGAAGTTATAGACGATATTTCAACCTTTTTTGCCAGTTCACCGGAGTGGGTTCTTCTTTTATCGTCCAAGCTATAAAACTATGGAACTAATTACCAGTTGACGTCCGGAAGATTAAAATCCGCTTTTCATTGCAGAAACAGGTAAAGGCACATTTTCTTCAAAAACTGTCAGATATATCATAGTGTATATTTATGTAGTATATGTACATAGGTATTGTTTATTTTAGCATATACTTTATAGTGAATATTATTTGTATGTAGTTTATTGTTTTGATTATTATTTTTACATTTAGTTTTTTTTTTCATCATATACTTTTCAAGTTGTGCACTACCTCTAACATTCTCCACATCACCCGTTTGGTTGACTGGTAGATAATATCGGCTTTAAGTCTGCCATTACACTTGTATTTTGTGTATGAAGTTAAATGAATAAATATAAAATAGTGGACGTTTTGCGGCTTAAATATTGATAATTATGGTGATTATAAGATAATTACTTACTATGCCTTTCAGCGCCGGTTTTTAGAACTTCTAGCGATGCGGCGTGTAAGTTTTGCTGACAGACATACAAAGGGAAGACCAAACATAACAGTGGTACCCAGAACGCGTGGTAATTTTTTACCCGAAGCTTCTTTTCTAATTGCCTCAATAATATATGTATTTATAAACAGTTATTGCGGGTATTTGTATACTAAGTAGGTACTCTTTCACATTTATAAGTATAGTACTTTACTATTTTTGTTTCAAATATTACAAATTATGTTAAAGAAAAACTACAAAACTTATGTAGCATACGAGTAGGTGTAAATTCGTGCCACGGGGCATTCTTTTTATTATACAATAATGTTTAGTCTGCTTCCCTTTATATGTCTATAGTCTATGGTTTCTACCTTACGACTTCCTTCGCTGCACGCCTGGTCAGCCGTGTCAGACTATGATGAATTTATCTTGTTACTTAAGGTAAAATAATTACGTAATATATTCATAAACATACCTCAAATCATATTTACACTACATATTTTACTACGTAACAAGTTTGTAAATATGTAAGTTTTTTTAACCTTATTATTTCAAAAAAAAAAACAAGTTTATTTGTCAGGCAAATAAAAAAAAAACTCGGATTTTTAAGCACTCACCACCTATCTATTAATTGAAATATTGAAGCTCGCTATTGATCGGCTAAATCGATTTTTATTAAAAAAATAGCTAAGAAACTTATAAAATATAAATAAAATGTTTATCCCTATGGTTGACTGGGAGAAAATGCTTTTAGCATTAATCCATTAATCAATCAAGCATCCGCCATTTCTTAAAAGTATATTTGTACTTTGGAACAATAAAGTTTGATAAAATAAAAAAAATAAAAAAATCGGTCCATCAGCTAGAATGCCACAGACAGACAGACATTGGTGTTTAACTTATAACACGCTTCTTTGTGCATCGATGGTTAAAAATTGCGCTATAACGCTCTTCCTGCAACTTAACTAAGGCGTCGCGTGAGTTCAATCGAGTACATATTGATGGCATATTCACGAAGTTTTCAAGTAGGCCATTGCTAAGTTTGATAGTTCTCGAATTCGAGCGTTTTCACGACAATACTGTTATAAAGTGGGAATTTGTGTGAAAAAGTTTCGGTGTAAAACTTGCGTTATGGCGTCTTTTTTGAGTGACACGTCATAGCTGTGGCGTGGCGTGACTGATGCTTGAGAAAAAATGTGTATGCCATATAAAAGGTCTAAAAAATATACTAAAACTATTTTAAGGGTGAATTCAGTCCGTGATATTGAACAACTTTACCTACGGAACATATGTCAAAATATGAAAAGTAACTTTTGGCCTCCTATACAAGTTTACCGATATAATCCTAGATTGAACAGAAAGCCAAAAATTTTTTTTATTTTATTTGAATTCGATATATCTAAAGGCTAAATCGATCTAAAAACCCAATTCTCAGAATCCATCTCAAGTTTTATAGGGAAGCTAATAAAATGGCACAAAGGTTTTACTCTAACAATAGCGCGTGGAGCCTACGTACATTTTATTTGATACTTGACACAAACATACGTCGTTAACGCCACCCAAACATTTTATGGTTACATTATCATATTTATTCTTGTTTTCGGAGAAATGGACGTTCTTTGTTGAAACATGAAGGAAAAATATTTATAAATAAGTGGGTATTGAAATAACTCAAATATTCACATTATATCTATTCTAATACAACACAATATGTTCGCAATTAGCATTTGCGTCGTATTTTATTTTACACCAAACTATGACGTAATAGCAAATTTGATGTACTCTTTGACTAGAAACCCGCACTAAAGGCCACATACTGGTCGAAGAAAATTTGAAATTGAAGCTGGAATAAAACCATTTTGACTAGATAAGAAGAAGTTAAGATAGTGCCTACCCTGTAAAAAAATACTTGTGCGTCACAAAAAATTTATATATATTAGGTGATGCCTTAAGACTGATGTAGGGTTTGTTTTTTTGCTGTTTACTGTCAAAATAAAATACTTAGTTACGTCTATAAAAGTACAATTTTAGAATAAATTTACATATATTTGTTCAATACAGTTTAAGTCCATTGTATTTCAAATCCAAATTGACTTTTCAAGAATTAGAAGATGCAAGCCTATATACTTTCAATATTTTCCGAAATCACAGTTTTATATTTTTCATCCGAATTTTTGGTGAAAAGAGCAAAAAACAAAAATGGAACATGGCTGCTCATGTTTATACCACTATAAATTCTGGTTAGAGTCCTGACAGCCTTTTAAAGCTCGCCATAGTATTGCAGGTTGTAAACCCAAAGCCCCAGAGCGATACATTAACTGATTAAATTGCATCCAGGGTCACCGCTCGACATTTTTCTCCATTCATCTCATAGCGAGATTCGAAAATACAAAATTCGACATGTTATACATATTTATGTCATGTATTTTACATTTCGATTAGTGTTATCCTGTACCATTAACAATTCCAACGATTGTAGACTCAAATGAACGAAAACAAAGAATTGGTAAACGCAAAAGATTACGCTTTTGTGAAATCTATTACGAAAACAACTCTAAAAGGACTCGATCAATCATCGCCGATCATCCATCATACATTCAACAAGTAAAAACAAAACTGTTATCGGACCAACCCTGAATTCGTGTCACAATGGCAACACCCTAGCTAGTGTATAGGAAGCAAGGTGCGTGCGTCAGTGTGCGTAGTATCGGTGGGATCCTTTGTTTGTGTGCGTGGTGGACCGTGTCGGGGCGGAAGGGTGCGTGTGTAATTCATGGGTGGGACCCTATTTTTAAAACGAGCAGAGCATGCATCGAATCATTTTTGCGTCTTTTTCCAAAGAACCGCATTTTTTTATCGCAAAAATGAAAGGTATTGCAAATACTATCTTTCTTACATTGCCGCTACAAGCAGGGACCGGATTAGCAGCTAATTTTTAAAACCCCTTTAAGTGGTCACCCTTACGATAGACTTACCCTCACTTTTATGTTAGCCTGTAAAAAGCTTATCCAGCGAAAGGCTTACCGTATCCCATATAGGGTAACCCTATCCTTATGATAGGCTAAGCGTTTACCAAATCATTGGAAGAGGTATTTTTTCCGCTTTATTGAAAGGGTTTTTCCCCCCACGTATCCCTCCCCCGCCCCGTGGCCGCCAGGGAAAGCGCTCCTTAAAGGGTTAGCCTATGAGATAGGGTTACCCTATGAGAAATGGTTTTTGTAAGGGTAACGTAACGTGCATGTTTTAACAACTTATTTGAAGGGAAACCCTTTTAAAGGCTTTCTATATGATAGGGTTAGTCGATCGAAAGGGTTACCCAGCGATATGGGTTTTTGATCCAATAAAAATATTCAAGCCTATCAATTAGCCGCTAAAAACCCACGTTAGGGAAAGCGCTTCCTGTCCCTGGCTACAAGTGTTAGACAAAATTTCGTCTCAGTTTACGCTGGTTTTCTTAATTCAATTGAAATTTGCTAAAAATTACATCCAAACTTAACAAAGTTACGAAAATAATTAATAAACGCTGAAAGGATGCACTTCACTTCAATGACGTTAATCAAAATACGGTGAAATGGTATTTCGTAAATTGGGAAGTGATTGTGACTTGTAAAGTGCACGCTTCGACTCCCATGTTCGAAAATAGGGTCCATGGTCGTGTGCCCGTGAGTTTACGGTTGTGTGCGTTCAGGGCTGGCAGATGCGTCGTTCGCACGCAGCTGTCGGTCTCCCCTTAAGCTGTACTGTAAAGTACTGTATTATAATACGGCACGCGCTGTGCTTTCACGTAATTATGCATTATTATTACAACTTTTTTAACGTATTATTCTTTCATTGTTTGTATCTGATGCTGTTGCCATGTCGCTTTCAACGTGCGTTGCCTGACCGAAACATGTTTGGTTGGTACAACTTTTTTTTTGTTGTAGCTTTTGATCTGTATAAGATATTACAAAACCTCACATATTTTTCGAATTTAAATAAATGTGCATGTTAAATAGATGCATTTTAATTAGAAAAATGTAAATGGATCAGTAATAAATAACATTTGAATAAAATTACGGGCAAAAAAATCACTATGGTCGTTCTTTGGTGTTAAGTGTGTTACGCTGACCAATTTTGGTCAATTAAAAATTAATTAATAAAAAATTAATTAATTTTAAAAATTAATATGGTAAATATTAATACCGACCATGACTCATGATCTACCTATATATTCGATCTATACATAACATATGTGAAGACATTTTATGAAAACATATTTTTCCAAGATTCAATAACATCAAGTAAACAACTTACAAGTATCACACCCACGCACCCACAAATTGCCTTCATACGTTCTCTGTCTAACACGACGACTTTTATATATATCTTTCTTTGTCCAAAATTAACGCCGGTAAACCCCTCTTAAGTCTATTCTCACAAACAAGCATTGAAAAATTACCACGTCTTTACGATGTTCATGAAAATATATGTTATTCCTTTACTGAGATGGGAAGAAATAACATAATATTGGAGTGAGTGCGTTAACGTGTAAGTAATATGTCACAGAATTGTATTTGTCATATAAATGGCGTAAAAGCTTGACCAGACAACAGACTTTGCGAACAATAAAAGTAGTTTTTGTTATAATGAACTTCTGTACAGGTTTAACGTTAATAATTTCGCTTTCTGTGAGTTATTTATATCGCTAATCCTATGGCTTGGGAGATAACAGTAGCGAAAAATATCGCAATAATTCTCATCAGGTTTTATTTTCTTCCCTTATACTCGTATAAAGGAAATAATATATGATACTTGTCAACAACAATACAGACGTGGCCTAGAAATATATTGTTGGCTCATTAGATAGATTATTGAAAAGTATGGCATACGTATGTTTTCTTTTCCCTGATTAGGAAATAATGACGAAGATACAGCGCATTTAAATTTTACGCGACGTCACAATCAGCTACGATTTTTCAACTTCGATGCGTTGTATCTTTGCGAATTTTTACTACTTTGCTAAACTAATATTACTAAATAAATATATGTCCATTATTTTTAGATAATCTAATATTATTTAATAAAGTTATTTTATTTAGTCGGTTCATATCCCTATTTAATATTTTCATGTAAAGAACGCATTCTTTTTTTATTTGAATATAGGTAGTCAATGAAAAAACTACTCCAATATTGGGTAAATTCCTGCCGAATGTGTATCGTTTTAGGCCACAGAAAAAAATCACTTGTCACACGGCAAACAAAAATCCATTAGTGGGATTGGATCGAAATACACATCATTAGCGACATCACAGGTAAAACTACTTGTAAACCTCACATGCATTGATTATTCATAGGCAAGTTTATTTTAGAGTCCATTAACAGACGGACTGTAACAAGGGAGCTATTCAGCAATGATTAAACTTTCGTTTTGATAAGTCGAGTGAGCGTTATTTAGTTTTGATTTCAGTGTAAAGTTTAAAATGTAAATCAAACACTCGATACGAAACAGATAAGTTTTTGATTAATATAAGCAAGGTTTTAATTGTAATTGTCACTGTTATGCCAAAATAATCGAAATTTAAAATTATATGTATAATAAAATTGAACATACAGTTAATTTAATTTCACAAAGTTAATTTAACTTTTGAAGGTAAGTAAGTATGTAATACGTCCAGTTTTTTAAAATAAAATAAATTTATTCACCATAACAGTTTTTACATAGTATCAAATACAGCCCTGCTTCAACAGCCAAAACCTGTACGTAAGAAGAAAATCTTGCCATGCATATATATTTTAATTTTAAAAACTTAAGTTTATGAGTTTTGTCATTTAATTACAAAAATGCTTGCAATTATAACTTTACATCCTACATTTTGTTTCTAATTTCTGTAAATAACCTTATTTCATATTTTAGTTTTGCGTTAAGACGTTAAATAACATATAAAAGCCCACTTACGTGGACAAACTATGCTTGTCTATAGCTAACATATGGTAGATAAGTCATGAACTACTCGCACACTGGGCTAATTGTGAAGTCTAGTGGGTGAATACGCACAGATGTCGCCAAGAGCACTTGAACGTCAAGCGAGTCCTATTTGTGAGAATTTCTAGTACCTACTACGATATGTAGTATAAGTATTTACATTAAGTAATACTTGGGAAAAATACTTGCGCCTTTATTTTCATGATTCAATACTATTTTTTGAAGCTTTGTATGAAAACGAAAACAATGCTGTCTGTTTTTCCGACTTAATTTAATAATATTAGTAGTAAAATAAAACGTTGTAAAACTTATGGTTTCATACATTAGCCGTCGTCGCGTCTCATGATATTTACACGGAGCAAGCAAGGTGCGGCTAAAAAGTGCCTCGACGATCACATTTCAATCGATAGAGCGTTACTCTGTGGTCATTATAATAAAAGGTTCAACGAACCAGAAAACTTCCAAAAAATCCTATTATCCAAATTACATCCAACCGTCTGAACCTTTATTTTCGTACTTTACAATAAATTAGTGTGTAAAGTTTAATGGATTTCAACGAATTAATTTAAACTTTACAGACAGAACAAACAAGCTTCCATTATTATAGAATTTTGCAGACTTTTAAATACCTTGGCGTCAGCTTAAATGCCTAATACGCCATTGCCTTACTGTGTATTTTTTTGTGTACATTAAATATCTCAGTAAATAACACGAAAAGAACTCTTTTTTCAAAACAGCAAAAGAATTGGTAAATTAAGGAACCATTTGAAATATTGCTATGAAGAAGAGTGGGAGCGAGGTAGGGATATCTATCTCATTCCTACGTGCGAGATTTTAAAAGCATAAAACTTACGTATTTTCGAGCAGATCAAGAAAAAACATTTTGATTTCGGTTTTGAATTACCTATGTTAGTTATTGATATGATTGATAAAAATACATTTGTTTTGACATTGGGAAAGCTTCTAAAATATATTCACACTGGAGTATACAATAAAAAAATCAAGGCCTTAAAAGGTCGTATGCGCGCTTTAACAAAATTAATAAATTAAGCCAGCATTCTCATAATAGCTGTCTTTCAAAAGCTTCCCTGTTTCTACAGTGAGCCGCATGTAAATGTGAAATTTGTTAGCAAAAGGAATGAAAACAAATTTTCAACCGTCGAATTAACATAAACTAACGTTGGCCAACGAAACACATATTTTAAAAGCAATTTCCAAGCTCAGACGATTTTAAATCGTAATACGTATCAATTAACCTCAATTTAATTTAACGCGATCGCTAAATTGAGTTGTCTAAATCTTTTACATCCGCCATTTTGAATCTGTACTGTCAATGTCACTTTTGGCGCCCTTTTGTCGTTCAATTAGCGTTTTGAAATTGGAATTTATTGTGTGGAATGTTTTAATTGGCAACAGCATTTCACTGGCGTTCTAACTCCGACAAAGTTTTGTTTTTTCATCTTGTTATAAAATGTACAGCTGCATTTTTATAAAACTTAATAGTGGCATTATTGCATTGTTATATTTGTGTCCTTTAAAAAATATATACGCGTTGTGGGAAAACAGAAGCCCCAGATTATTGGTATACTGGTTGGTTAAATAATAAGAAATTACTACACATCAAATCCATCGACACGCAAATAAGAAGACTACACTTTCAGTTCAAGCAAAAACCCTCTCTAAAACCTAGCTATTAAATTTTAAAAATATGTACTATACCCAAATGCCTGTTCGTTACTCCCACAGCCAAACGATGACACATCGCGCAGTCTATAGAATTTTTCGCAAAACCCAGAGGATTATTTTATTACTCATTCCAACCCTCACTTCATAAAATGCCAATGTTTATATCTCACTCGCACTTATTTCTGCCGCCCCTAGTGTGAAAGGGAGGTCCGAGTATTACCAACGCTTGGAACACAAAGGGCAAATTGGTTTCGCTCGGCGCCCCTTACAATCGCACCCTGGATTTGTATGACACGTGGCCGTTTTAAGGGATAATTCCTGGATAGAATGAGAAAGTGCGTTGCAAAGGGTGCTGCGTACGCCATTTGGTAAATAAAAATTATCGAATGCATTACCTACATACGAATAAAAGAGTTCATTTAAATTTCTATTGAATAATGCTTTTTATCTTTTACTAATACTTAAGTTAAGTAACTTTATTTCATTTATAATAAGTACTTCGTTTAAAAACTTGGTGAAAATCTTAACAATCTAGTCTTTCATAATCAACTGTTTGATTCTATCCTTCAAGGCAGAATTTAGTATAAAAATAAGTTTTAAATATGCAATATGAATTATAATAAAAATAGATGTTTCCTATACAGCTCATACTTATTCTGTACTTACCTACGTCTTTCTCTTAGTACCTATGTGCGTGTAGTTAGTAAAAAGTTCACGATACATAAGGCTAATGTAATACAGTGGGTTTTCAACAGATGGCGCTTCTAAAAATACCCTACCGTTTCAACATATCGTATATATATACTCGTAGTAATCATTGTATTTAATCAAGACCGGGTCACGTGCGGGACTGACGCGGGTCCCAAGGGATCAGAGGAGTTTACTTTGGTCCATTGTTATACAGTTTATGGGACTGTATGGAGATACTTTGACGGTGTGGACTATTGAATAACTTTCGGTTAAGTAAGCCTAAATCAAAACAACGTTAGTGCGAAGCTTGGAATTGGTCCACTTAGTGGAAATAGCCTTAAATCTAAAGAACAAAAGTGTTATCAGATAAACTCAATTTTAGAAAGAAATACGCTAAGTTTAACAAAAAATTACACATAGGTAATACTTTCAAGAATAGCTGTTTTCTATTTTTCTCGTTATTTTATATTAAGAAGTAAATGTATGTTAGTTAGACATAATTAATAACAAAAAATAAATAGGTACCCGATTGTAACGATAACGTACATAAAAGTCCAATTATATGATACATATTACTAACGTCTTTTTTTATTCGAAGGAGACTGGGCCTGGGACAAAGACAACTTTCAGCATGATGGTGGACATTATAGAGAAAAGCAGTTATAACGAAAAATGAAAAAAAATCGAAGATGGAAAGAAAATGCTCTATTGGTTTCATTGAACCAAACTTGCAATTGCAAAGTCAAAAAATACAATAGAAGCAATGTTCTTCACCAATCGGCTAAAAGTAATAGAATCCATATATCGAAGTTATAACAATAGAATAGAACGTAAGCTCTTTTCTCTATAAATAAAGATTCCAAGGCACTAGCACTGAAAGGATTCCCGATACCGGGACATTAATTTTCTGCCTACTTAAATTGCAAAACGTCCAATTTAAAAGAGAATTGCGATTTTATTTTCTGTAAAACTACGCTCTATATAAAGAACAGAATGTCTGCTCGATTCAGGTTCTTCTATAAAAATTTAAATGTTAGCTATAAAGAATTGGAGCCTGCAGAACATTTCTTAAAATGGCTTTGCCATCTGACAAGATATAAAAGCTGGTATCTCAAATATTCTCTGTGAATTTCAAAAATTTTCTTTATATTTAGAATGGTTGGAATACTAAGGGAGATCCATCACTACCTATATTATTGCAACAAAATACGAAACTTTCAGTGACTAACCGCAGTTCTATTATTTTTTATGGTTAGACTGTGAAAAATCGTTTAAACGAGTAGTTTCGCGTATTTGTTAGCACTTTATTAGACCTAATATTAATTTAACTTTTTTGGTCTCTCTGAAAATAAAATCAAACTTTTCGGTTTCTTTGAAATTAAAATTTAACTCTTTGGTTTCTCTGACATAAAAAACACCTAAAATGCCCCTCAAAATTCTTGGGCAAGGGCATCGCAAAAGTCTAAAAAGTATGGGTGAAAACCGCAAAAAGTAACCCACCATCACGCCCAAAATGGCTTTAGCGCCTTGGGCTCTGTCTATTCCGTAAATATAACACGCGTGATCTGTTTATTTTTTACACGCTGTTTTTAATACTTTGCACCACACCCTAGAGACACTCGTAGCGCCACCTGTCATGGCCGTCCGCCTTAGGATTTAGCGAACCCTTCCGCTTAACCTGTCCTTAACATATTGAATCGAAGGACCGAAAATGTGTACTAGATTATACCGTGACCGAGGATGTAGGCTATAGGCAATACAAATAGATATATCATAGACATATGAGACATATATCATAGACATACATGGTACAAACAGAAGTCATATGATATGTACCATGTTTAGAATATACTAAGAGAGACCGCCGCGCCGGTTTATTTGGAAATTTACGTAGTAAAAAAAATTCTATGCCTATGGGAAACTTGGATATATTGCAACTGCGTATTTTTTTATAACTGTCTTTATTGGCACTATAATAGTAATATGATATCTCATAGGAGCTTCTTCTACTAAAAGGAAATAAGATGATGTAGTGAACACGAAAGTTTTTTGGCATAGAATATGAAGCTATTAATTTAAAAATGAAGAAAATGCAAATGGATATTTTGACACCTATCAACCGAATTTTTATAAAAAGTTACGATTAAACTCAACAAAATGTTTAAAAACAACGAACCTAACCGCCGGTATCTTGTTAATAATAAGCAAATTATGTATAGAAACGCAAAAATTTAATTATGGAAAAAAACTTTAATTGAGATAATCAAAAATTTCAAAACACCGAAATAATATCACAAGAATCCAACTCTTAAACAACACCCGATCAATTTTAAACTTAATTAAGCTTCAACAAATATAATTTTAAGAAGTTCGGCGTTGTTCGACTTAAAATAAATAGGGCGATGGGGGAATAAAAATTTGAGTTGTTAATTGGATATGCCTTCGGCAAATCGTTTTCCTTCCCTCTTGTTATGATAAGGGAAATTGTATTCGGGACTACGTGAAATCTCCGTAACGTTTGTCTAATTGATACCTTCTTAACTTCCAACTAGAAGTAGTTCTCGTACTTACCTGTAAAAAAAGAAAAAAACATTTAGAATGGTATAAAACTCTTATGGAATAAAAAATCACTAGTGAGTAAAAATTATACAAATGGCAAAAAAAATAACATGCAAATGAAATTAACATTACAGATGTAATGTAGACTAAATATCTTTCATAAAGGTAAATTAACTCAGACATTCATATTTGTAAACAAATAAATAAACGTATCACACATATTGAGCTACCCCAAAGTTCGAGATTTGTGTTATGGGATACTAACTCAACGATACTCTATATTTTATAACAAATACACATGATATACTCGTATAAATATCTTTGATAAAGGTAAATTAACTCAGTCATTTATGTTTGTAAACAAATAAATAAACGTATCACACATATTGAGCTACCCCAAAGTTCGAGATTTGTGTTATGGGATACTAACTCAACGATACTCTATATTTTATAACAAATAAATATACAAATAAATAAACATTCAATACCCAAGTCATTCTGAAAAAGATAATTTTAGTTTTGACTTGACCGGGGATCGAACCCGGGGCAAATATACTCGACTTTGACAGAGGTCAAAGTCGTGTATTTTCATTAAAAACTTATTTCAAATTACTATTACTATAAGAATATTGTGGGGTAATTCAATTTCTCATAAATATTTAACGCTCTACCCTGTATTGATCCAGTTACGTAACTTAGAAGCTTAAGTGAGACTTTCTGGAAAGACATTTCTCAGAAAATACGACCCAATCTATCCTCCCTCATTAATAAACTAATAATTAACAGAATCTGGGGAGCTCAGCGGAATAAATAGGACGTTAAAAATCAATAGTCTGGGCAAGACAAACATCGAATTAATAAAACATTCCCTCGATTATTTGCGGAAAAATTAATTACTTTCCAAGTATTTCCATTTCGACGGTCCTCGGTTTTGCCATGAGAGAACTAAGGAAAAGGGGTTTGAATATTTTAAATAGCGGATGGCGTAGCGTAGCTACGAAGTTGTTTTTATCTATCGTGTCTTCTGTTTAAATATATTTGGATTGCTAACTAAAATTAGATTAATAAAGAAAATTATTTTGTTAGAAATGATTGAACAACGTACACTTGTTTCATCTTAAACGAAAAGAGCGACTGAGGCTTATGCATTTTTATGCATGCGCACTATATCTTAAATAAAAGGGAGGATCAGTAGCAAGTGAAAATTTACAAGCTCTAGCTACTCCCAGTAAGGTGCGCTCGCATGTGTGTGAGTGTATGTGTAAAGTCATAGATAAATTGCAAATCTATAGCAAAATAATTTCGGCATTAAATCAAAAGGTTAAACCCCTTTGCAGCCAGTTTTCGTCATTATGTGAAAAAAATTGTTTGTGAAGCCGGGTGAAGCCGGAATTGGCATTAAGAGCAGAGGTTTAGGGGCAGAGCTGGCCCAGAGCCAAACGCCTTCGTTTCTTTAGCACTTAAAAGAAAGGTGAAATAGTAAGCGAATACGTGGAAAATTTCTATCGCCGTAGGTACCGAACGAAGCACACGCCTGTTTGAGCGCTTTGAACGCCTTTGAATGTGACGCATTTTTTCTCAAAGCCTTTTTGGGGCATTTTCCTTCCTGTTAACGCGATTTACCGAAAAACGGTAGAGAGCTTCATACAAATGTAAAATTGATACATCTATACAATGTATGAATGTACATTCATACTCGAGTTTTGTGAAGCGCATTAAAGGACTGATTATCCCAAAGACGTAAAGTTTGAAAAAATCGACAAAGAAATTCACATCTAACCATTACATTAGCATTTTAAGTCTTTTCACGTCTAACCATCGCGTCAGCAGCTCAGTATCGGAAAAATTGCGTTATCGATATTTTTCAGAAAGAGATTTTTATGAAACAAGCTATAATAAATTAATACATAAATTATTTCTGCGCTGAAAACCGAAATGCAACAATAGAAACAGTATAAATTACCCCAAACAAAGATCCCTTGTAAGATATTGTGTAAAAATTTCAATTTAATGAAAAAAGTTTCGCAGTTCCAAAGTATGCACTTTGCTTTATTAAAATCTTTTTTTCATTTCTGACGCTACCCCTCTTTCTTATCCACTTAGTATTAAGAAGTTTCGGGATCACAGCGTCCTTGTCCTCGACCTTTAGCAAATGTTTGAACCAATATGCCAATATTGGTCCGTACTAACAATGTGGACAAGATGAAAGCTTGCAAACTGGAATTCAGGGCCAAATAACACCCAATCGGATACGAAAAAGGGATTGCGAGGCCCAAGGGCTTTAACATAGCATTGTAAGATTTTATTTGTTCGGAAATGGGGATCAATGAGACCGTGTAGGGGAAGTGACACCCGCTTAAGTACAATCCGCAATTAAAGGTTAATGAAATTATGTAGGCAGATTGCTTTTTAACTTAATTAATGTGGAATAGAAACAGTAGGGTTTGGGCCCGATAAATATGCTTATAAGGCCTTTTCGTTCTCTGGCTGCACAAAAAGATTATTCAAACCGTTTTGCTTTTCCCTTTTCGCTTTCTTGTATTAAGATACATATTACATATTAAGGAGGTCATACGTCAATAAAAATCGTTACCAGTATTCTAAATCAAACATTATAAACGTTTAAAAAATAAATACCCGGCTATGATTATATTTTTGAGATCGATATCGATTCGATATCGAAACAAAAAAAAAATTACTCGCACGTATTTGAATGTTATATTCGGTTTATACATTTATTGCATACAAATTGTAGCCTATGCCACTCGGACAAAAATTAAAATCGATTGACATGTCATTTCGGTTCGTACGGTATTATTTCTAACATAAGGCTATTACTAGCTCACTATATTTTTTTACTAATATATATCTCAGGAAAGATACTAAGTATATTACAATTAATACTTCTTCTTTCTCTTCACCTTATCCCACTTTACGTGGGGTAGGTACAGCATGTGTGTCATTCCCATTTTCCTCTATCCTTTGTCAAGGCACTTGTCAGATTATTTTTATCCATATCGTCCTTAACGCACTCTATCCACCTATTCTTTGGCCGTCTGTTTCTATATCCAATAATCTTCAAAGTTACCATCTTTTTTGTAACGTGGCTCTCCTCTCTCCTCATTAAATGTCCATACCATTTTAGTCTATTGCTTCTTAGCGTTTCCGTTATTGGACCCACCTTTGTACTTCCTTTTACATATTCATGTGTAATTCTATCTATTTTTGTCACTCCACTCATCCATCTTTACATTTTCATCTCCACTGCTATAATCTTATCAATATAACAATGAATTACATAAGAATAATAAGTTTAATCAAAACTTAAGCGTACCTAATCCAGTTGCCCGAAGAGCTGGCAACTCATCTCAACTTTGAAAGAAACTAATGTTATTTTAAAGTTCTGATGGGCGAACGAATTCAGTATCATGTTGATTTACTTTCCAATACCTAACCTTGACTGTGTTACAGATATTTTTCTTGTACAGAATCAAAGCTACCTATATTATTTAGAACAAATCACACATAGAGCTAGGCCCACAGTAAGTTTTAAAATTTCATCATGGGATTTAAAATAAAAGATACTTAACCTTATAATAAATGCATCGAAGTTCCAGGACAATTTTAAAACGGCTAGTTTGGATTGAACCCAGAACCTGCGGAGAGACGGACTAACTGGCATAAACCGTGCCTTTCGTTACGGATTTTTTTACATTTATTGACTCTTCGAGATTATAGTGATAGGATATCAGTTTAGTGACATCGCAACCATATTGGTTGTTAGAATATAGCACAGCCTATATCGGTAAACAGTATCTAGCTGGTCTTCAACGCCACGAAGGTCATCAAGTCCATCACATTGTTTTTTTGAGGAGTAAAAACTATTATATCCTAACAGAAGCGACAGGCACATAAAGCCATATACATACCACGGGAAAGGAAGACAAATAAATTAGAGCATACGACGTGAACGTGCCTGTGTCAGCCACCTGTTGGCAGTGTACAATGGTCGGAAGTACCCGGTTAATATGTGTAACTTTCGTGGACATTATACCTTGGTAAGAAAGGATTTATAGTCTGTGTTAAAGAGGTTAAGTATAATAACATTAGCTAACGCTAAGTAAGAATGCGTGTGACAAAGTAATGGGTAATGTAATGCAACTTTCGTGGACATTATGCCTTGGTAAGGCAGGATTTTTAGTCAGTGTTAACGAGGTAAACTATATAATATTAGCTATGCTAAGTTCATATCGCAAACCATTATTTAACGCGGTGAACCCACGAGAATGTGAGAATGCGTATTGCTCTTGTAACAAGCCAATGGTCGGAGATACTGTAACTTACATGCACCTTGTAATTGTTTAACTCAGTAACTTTCGTGGACTAACTGGAGTAATATAATGTTAAACATTATGTTACACAGTTGTAAATTTTCACGAACTTCTTTTTTTCTTTTCAATTTTGTTCATGTTCATAATATTACGTAAATGATATTGCATAGCGATACCCCGCTATATTTACACTTCAACTAATATAAACATACACATCGGAAATAGGCCATAAAACCGAATATATTTAGAAATTTGGGTCGATCTGTATTCAATGACTAAAGAAAAATTTGTTTTAGTTTTCTGTTTTCTATACACCTGGGTTTAGGTGTAGGTCGTTTAATAAAATGAAAAGTAAAATTGCCTTCTTTATTTAGGCGTATGAAATAGTGACAAGAAATTTTTGGGTCGCATTTTACATATTTAATTATAGATAATGTACATACCTAAATATTTTCTTACATCACAAATACCGACATGTATAATACCTGCATTTTAATGTACATCATAGGTACCTAAATAATTTGAACCAAAATTTTTATTTGGCAAATCAATCTAAAATGTTAGTTTAAGAAACATGTTTAAATTTCCCTTTTAAATTACCCTTGTTTTAAAGCAAAAGGATGAAGCGCAGAAAACACATTTTGTAGTTTATTTGTCACGGGCGAAGTTTTTACGCACCCTAATATTGAAAATCTTACCACAAAATTAAAGTTACGTTAGCAAAATCGAACATAAAGCCCCAATATAAGTTTTTCAATGCCCGACTTTACCCCATATATTACCGAGTCAAGTTTCTACGCCATTAACGCGCTCCAGTCGGCTTAGCATCGATTTTAATTTGTGCCGAATCGAGATATCGACTCGAGTCGTATTCAAAACCACGTACTGTGATATACGCTCTAAATGCGATTCCTACGGTCTACTTGCTACGGGAATATCTGTAGGTTTTATTATGCAACGTTTCAGTTTACAGAATACACATGTTTTGATGTGCCTATGTAGTATTTATTAAAATTGATAGTGACAAATAGTATGTACCTTTTATATATATATTGATTTAAAACATGATTAAGAGGTGATCGTAAGCTTTAATTTATTTATTTACGCCTAGAAAGTAAAGGATATAATTATTTTGACATTCTTGCAAGCGAAGTGTATTACACCACATACAAGGTGGTCAGACGATCTGACCAAGGTCGCTGGAAAGCGCTGGATGCAAGCCGCTCTAGATCGGACATTTTGGTAGTCCTTAGGAGAGGACTTGGTCCAGGAATAGACGTTATGCGTCTGAAACGATGTTGATGATGTTGATTTTGACTTACTTCAAAAGAAGGCGTCGAAAAGCAATATTAAACAATATTTCCAACTGTAGAATTTGCTTACACAAATTTTCTCTAACTTTTTATGAGAAATGAAACTTATAAGTACTTATTTATGATAGAAAATTATGTGTCTGCTTAAAGCCGCAAGACCCAAAATGCTGTCTGATGCATTAGCGATAAAGAAGCGATATTATATAGTATATAAAACTACATTTGATGTGTTAGAGAGATCGTGTGGTAGGACCCACTTCCGCCATAGAGTCGCCATTACTTATGCATGAATAAACACTACCAATTTACTAAACCGAAACGCAGTTCCCACAGTTTCCAACCAGCCTTAATATTCCTTTGTCGTGAACCAATTTCCATCAAACGCGACAAAATTTGTCGGGCCTGTCGCGATGCAAAACACGAAATAGGCTGTTCCAAAAATAGTGTTGTTTGAGCAACAAGTGCGACCCAATTGTCCCCCCAACCCCCCTGTTTGCTAACCGCGCCTTCGAAAAGCATTAGTCATTGGCCATCTAAATAAAAATGTTCGCGAATGGTTGCCATATGACTATCGATTACATTTTGCTAGCTTTTATATGTTAATATCAGTTGATACATATCACATCTAATATTTTTGTTAGTTGCAATGTCTCTCCATGGATCGTACTCGTTACCCTTTACGAGTAAACCTTCAATTTACGTAGTTTTTTATTGTAGTCCTTCTGTTGCATTAATATCTGTATCGCTTCGGAGAAAGGGAGCCGTTTTCTGATTGTTTTCTTCTGGAATGACCGATTAAGAATAAAGATCCAAAACCAATGAAACATTTGGCGGAAATAAAGATCCAAAACAGCCTGTCAGTTGGCAAAAGGTATATTAGTTTACTTTACACCATCACTTCTTTATCCGCAACGGGGCAGACACAGCATTTTGGGTATTGCGTCATTAAGATTTAAGCGTAATAGCAGGCGAGAAGAAAAAAAGAAAAACTCAAGATATGGAGAAAAAAGGGAAAAACACATCATGTATTCGTTGGTTGCCTCTTACGTCTTCAACACGAAAAGAGATAAAATGATGCTAATTAAGACTGGCAACCATACACGGCATCTTGTGTAAAAACAACTCATAATCATCATCAGGTCTTATTAGTCTCCACTTCTTCTTATCGTGTGTGTTAGTGACTAACAGTGTCAAGAGTATTTAAACCGCCTTAAAGGCCTCTGACATGGTTTTAGGTAACGACCAATGTCAAAGACAGTGACCGGGACCGACGGCTTAACGTGCCCTCCAAAGCACGGATCATCTTACTTATCAGACCATCAGGTGATCAGCCTGCAATGTCATAACCAAACTAGAACAACACAAAGTCGTTGTCCCCGCCGGGAATCGAACCCGCGACATCCGGGTATGAGCCGAACGCTCTAACCACTACACCACGGAGGCAGTAGTCTCCACTGCAGGTGCACGACCCTGTCTGTAATACTTGGCCAGAGCAGCCAGAAAATTAGAGGCGTATAAACAACTAACACATTTAATTGAACAGCAAAATAATCAAATCCGAGTAACACACACGTAAACTTTTGATTAAAGTGGGTAACGACCAAAACAACGAGTACCGTGACTACCTCCTATAAAAAGCCGCGTAGGTTTAAGGCTTTGGCTGTGTTTATTAACGTTTTTCGTGGACTTTTGAATAGTCAACGCTTTGCATCACGCTTCCGTTCATTCATTCTTGTGTATAAAGAGTTATAAAATGATATTAAAAACTAACTGTGCCCGTGGGCTTCGCTCCCCGTGGAAAGTTCGGGATAAAAACTATCCTATGCCCTGCCCTGGGTACCAAACTATATCCATATCAAATTTCATCCAAAATAGGTTCAGTGGTTGAAGCGTGAAGTGGTATCAAACAAACAAATATATAAACTAACTTTTGCATTTATAATATTATAGCAAGGAAGTAAGGATTTACTCTTTACACAAAACATCTTTGTTTTAGAAATAAATCTACACAAGTACTTAATACATCGGTTACAAAAATTTAATGTTTTCCCCTACTTGTTGGTGACGACCTCCGTGGCGTAGTGGTCACCATGCTAATCCGCCACCCAGAGGTCCCGGGTTTGATCCCCGGTCAGGGAAAGTTTTCAGGGCTTTGTCAAATTGCCCTGTTTATCTTTATAATATATGTATTTGTATAAAATATAGTATCGTTGAGTTAGTATCCCATAACACAAGTCTCGAACTTACTTTGGGGCTAGCAAAATCTGTGTTATTTGTCCCTATATATATATATTTATTTATTTATTAACTTAATTAATTGTTAAGTAAATGTTAAAGAGATATAAAAAACAAACATAACTCGACTAAGTCATTTAGATTTTATTTTAAAAAGTGCGTTAGCGAAAGTATTATTAATAGGACTTTACGACAAACTTTACATTAATTTTGACGTCATACAAACTTTGACTTCCCAATTTCCCATTGTCTTCACAATTTATCCAATTTAAAACTGTTATTATAACTAACTGAAAATAAACGAAGCCTGAAATCAATTTTAAAATTGTTCGCTGATATTGAAAATAGAAGTCGCTGAGCCGGATAACACAATATTCAATATTTTCGCCGCTAATAAGCAATTCTTGGAAGCGACAACCTAATAAATATGGATTCACAGCCTTAGAGGCGAACAATACAAGTAATTTCACGGAAATCAAATATAGGAAGTATTCATTGAAAACATATATATATATTTCTCATTAGAAGTATAATTAAATTTAGAGTCTGTTGCCAAAAGCAGCTATTTATTAATGGGAATATTACAAACAAAACCAAATGTAATTTTATGACAATAGGGATGTAGACTGTGTCAAAAATATATTATTTTATTTAGCCCGTCAACTAGATTATCCAAAAACAAAGGACAAGGTAAGGTAGTCGAATTTCGCGAAGACACAGCTTCAAAATTTCAGAGTGGGGGTCGTTGTTTAAAAATCGTAGCCAATCGTGAAGCCACGCGAAATTAAAACTCGCTGTATCGTCATTATTTACTAATGAGAGAAAAGAAAAAATACATATACATATACAGACATAGGTATGTGACCTATGTCCAGTGGACGAAGGCCTCTCTCAAGGATTTCCAAAATGACCGCTCAAATGTTTTGATCAAGTTTTCACTTTTCATATAATCCATAGGTATTTACCCGTACCAGTACTTAATAATTTTATCATTTGCATTTGATTTCTTTTTTTAAATGCTGCCTGTGGACTCCTTTTTAATGTTTGACAATTTTTTCAGTAACTGTATAACTACTATCAGTACTGTTAGATTTAGATCACATGTTTCTTCGTCGACTGTACGCGAATCCTCTGGAAATTGTAGGAAGTTGGAAATTACAATGTTTTGTTCGGTTATTCAATTATTTGGTCTTGTTTTCAGAAGTTTGCAAAACATGCGTAATGAGATACACGAGTACGGCAGTACATGTGGGTTCTTATTATTTTTTTGACTTGTTTTCATTTATAATGGATATTATACAACCACATTTATTCACTTTATTCCGCAAGTCGATTTACATTTTTAGTATAGGCATCTTCAGTATTAAGTTTTAATAGTTTGTTTTATTTAATAAATTATTTGTACATGTAAACAACAAAGTTTTATTACATGCAAAGAACAAAAATTTAAAATGGGATCACGACACGTGTCTTTTTAAATTTTAATAAAAAAAGATTCTTCAATTCATCGAAAACAAAAATATGTTGCACAACAATTTCCAACAGCTATCGGATAGGAAAAACAGTTAAACGCCTAGAGTTAACCATTAACCTCAGTCAAAACATCATCATCATTTCAGCCGCATAACGTCCACTGCTGGACGTAGGCCTCTCCCAAAGATTTCCAAAATGACCGATCTAGAGCGGCTTGCATCCAGCGCCTTCCTCAGGACAGCGACCTTGGTCAGGTCGTCAGACCACTTACATAACGGCCTGATAATTTTGGTATAGTAAGACCGCACCCTCCAAAATATGGATATTTGATAAGTTAAAACATAGTGTCAAGTAATTAAAACATGCACGGGCTGGGACATCAACGTTAAAACTCCCAATTAAAATCTAAATAAGCCTACAAAATCGGCCTCGCTACGTCGAAATTGTGCTCGCAATTTACCAAATTCATCTACATTTAGATTAGACTGGCTTCGCCGTGCTACCGGAGCTGAGATTAATTTTTCTCTCGTCTTTACTGTATTATGTTTACGAGGGTTATGATATTATGCAGGGGAAAGATCTGATAGGTTTAAAATATATTTTTTTAGGATTTTTAAACTGTTATGAACAAAAAAGTGAAATCTTTCTGACCACTTTGTTTATTAACATAAGAAGCATGAGCTATTCTGGCAAGTTGTAATGAAATGAAGTTCAAATTATATGGGAAATGGGATAAACCTCGTGTTTACTAAGCCAACAGTGCATGCAATGGCGCCATCTTTGGATTGGTGATGACACTTATTATCAAAAGAAATATGTTGCCTTTTTAAAAATTCATCATTATCAAGTCTTTTTAGTCTCCACTGCAGGAACACGAACTTATTTTGTAGGTACAAGAGCCATACTTAGTCAGAGACGTTTTAAAGAAGAAAACAAAACAATGAATGAAACCTTCTCGTACTATTTTTATTTAGTAAATACCAAACAAAAAATAGTCTCATTTGAATAAACAATATCTTGATCTTAAACACCCTAAAGTACATCGCGTGGCGTATTCGTAAGCCGAATTTTACAACTCCTAACCACGACACGGCCATATTGTTAAAATTCATATTGTTTACAGTGCCATAAGGTTATGAGGTGTCACCGTGTTAGTGTTCGCGACCTCACGCATTTCCTTACGTAACGGCCAGATAAATTCGGTATAGAAAGACCGCACCCCCCAAATTATATGGATATTTGATAAGTTAAAGTTGCATACGTCGTCAGTAAAATATCTGTTTCCATAACTACCTGGTTGCCTAGGAGTGATTGCTTTGCGATATGATATGACGGCGTCATGGGTTTCCCTGCTTAACTTAGTTTGGATCTCAAATAGAGTATTTTTACCTGTTTTTTTTTACTGGTTTAGTCCCATCGTTGAACATAGGTTTCTGCCCTCTTTTTCCATATAGTTTTTTTTTTGTAAATCAAGAGTCTTTGTATGTACTGTCTTAAGAGATAGTGGAGATCTTTGCCCAGCAGTGGGACAATACAGGCTAATGAAAATAATCTATAGATGCAGTTTCATATTTTACGTACGATACGACATTTCTTATTAAATATTTCACTTTATCTTACTTTGAAAGTATCCCTTTTCTTCATTGACCCATATCGGTGGGACAGCGAAAATACATACATAATTTATCAGAGCCAAAAGATGTGTGAACAAAAATATTCACTCAAAACATGTAAGAAAGCATGATTGATCGTAAATGTCACATTTTCTGTACAAATACAGCAAAAAGCTTATGGTAAATGACTTCTCCGTTTTGAACGGCGAAACGAATCGTGGTGAGGCATCATAAAAGGCCCCATGTGTTAAGACGCCTATACACAGACAAAATGTCATATAACTTTCTATAAATTATAAGATTGATGACAATTATTTTTACGTAATAAAAAAAACGTGGGACGTCAATGCTGGCACTTGGTGTTCGCGTCTTGGTGGTATTTATACTTGAAGCAGGTTAGTATTATTTTATATTTACCTTAATTCCCTAAACAAATCGCTTAAAAAGTTACCTGCCACAAAGGCAAATAAAACGTACTATTCTCACGAAATATGCGCCACATAATTCCAAATAATCATGCCAAGAAACCTTTGCTTTGTTTCAAGATAAAATATTTTCTTGGCATGAAAATGTGGGCGAAAATATATAGAAGGTAACATGGACACACTAGTTTCACAATAACAATTCTTGTGTAAAAAATATGCGACCTATTAATTTGCGACCCATAATTTATAACACCCGTATTTCTCTTCGCCTGTTTCACGGTTCTATGGTTCTACTTACCTAACCATTACGTAATCATTATTGTGATTCTACTTTTTTAATTCTTATACCGCACACATATAACAAAGAATAGTTGATCCCGACACCATGTAGAGTGGGATGAGGTGACGAAGAAGATTCATGGATTGTTATTTATAACAGACTTAAAAAAGGTTATCAAAATTCAAATGTAAGTATAGAAAATAAATAATTATTTATATGGCGATGGGTAGGCATGCTTGACAGTTAAATGACCAATGACAATTGACTATATAAATATAATACTTAATAATAAATAATTCGAAGCTAATGGTCTGCCCCGTTGGTCGCATACAAAGGGACAGCAGCCAAAATGTTGGGACTTACTTGGTCCTAAATAGTTATACTAACAAGAAATGGATAACATGGGTAGGAATGCCCTTAAATACCCTTATGTATTAAGCAGGTAACTCTAAATCTAAACTAATCTTTAACCGGGTAAAACAATCACTACGTAACTATCTCGTAGAATGTCGTTCCCATGGGACTACAACACTGTATACAACGTGTAACGGAAAGGGTATATCAATAAGAAGTGGTAAAATACTGTACCTTGCATAGATCCTTTATACCAAATTTCAAGTTAAAATATAAACTTTACTTTATACGTGAAATTATAAAATATTTAACCACAAAAAAAATTACACGTAAACAAACGTGGCACAACACTATTCAGGTCAATGTCTCCTCACTTGCACTATTCACTATGGAGCCTAGTACTCTTGGTATACGAAGAAAGAGGAAAGAGAGCATTGCACTACTCTCCTCACACGCCATGAAATCCTAGTACTCGGCGTCAACACGCGCTTTTGATGCAAACACCGCCACTTGCGGTGTTGTTTGGCGGCAAATCAACAAAGGATATGCCGCGGCTAAGCGGCGGCGGTAGCACCTACGGCGGCGATCGTTTGACGAAGTCTGTAACAAACAAATTTCGATTTAATGGCACTATTCCTAAGAATTATTTTACTTTAACAAAGTCAAGTCTTTTTTAATGCGAAAATTAGATAGGTTAAAATAGTAGGTACTTACTTTTCAAAGGAAAGGTTCAAAATGTCGCCCTTGTTGCTGGATGCACAGGCCAGCTCGCCGGTACATGGATGCACGGACGTTACGCAGCATCTCTGGCGTCACAGTACTAAAGGCGGCCTTTATGCGTTCTATCATTTCGTCCCGTGACGAGCACTCCACAGCATACACGGTATTTTTTATGTATCCCCATAAGAAAAAGTCCAGGGGAGTGAGGTCTGGTGACCGCGCTGGCCATGCGACACTGCCTCCTCGCCCTATCCACTGGGAGAAGCGAGCATTTAAGTGACTTCGCACATCACGAGCGAAGTGTGCTGGAGCACCGTCGTGTTGAAATATTAGATTGTTGTTCATCACGAGGTCGATGTAACTGGACACTGGCATAGCTGTTAACTCTTCATTTAATGTATTACTTAAAAACTCTAAGTAATTTTCACCATTTAAAGTTTGTGGCAAAAAGTATGGTCCAGCGACAACATCTCCCACTATTCCTGCCCACACATTTATCCGCCACTGGTGCTGAAATGATGACTCCGAAGAAACGTGTGGATTGGAGTGCGACCAGTAGTGTTCGTTGTGGATGTTGCTTATGCCACCTCGTGTGAAAGAAGCTTCATCCGTCCACAGCACTTTTGAGGCAAACTCCGGTGAGGCTTCAACCTGGTTCCGGTACCACTCGCAGAAAGTGACGCGAGGTAAAAAATCAGCAGGTATTAATTCCTGTGTGCGACGAAAGTGGTATGGATGTTGGCCGTCGGCGTGCATCACTCGCCACACTTGCATGTGATTCGTGGCCCCCAGCTCTAAGGCGGCACGACGCGTGCTGCTCCTCGGGTTATCCTCGAAATGTTGCAGTACGGCTTCTTCAAATTCCGGGTCTTGAGTGGACGGGCGGCCCGTAGGTACTGGGGCGTGGAAAGAGCCAGTTGAGTACAAGCGATGCACCATCCGCCTGAAGCAAGCCAGTGAGGGCAGACGCCTGGCTTCAACAAGTGGTCGACCATCAATGAATCGCTGATGGTACAGCTCTCGAGCGGCACTGAGACTGCCGTCTGCTGCTCCGACACAGAGCATCATTTCGTAATATTCTCGATTACTCAAAGACATCACGAAGACACAAGTAGGTAGGTAGGTAGTCGAAATCAAGAACAAAAGTCGAAACACAAAACACGGTCTGATCACTAGAACGCAAAGAGAACGACTAAAGCAAATTACCTAATGAACAATTTGTAACTTTTCGTTGTAGCATCCTAGTTTCCTAGTACAGGGTAGATGTACCAAAAACCAGCCAGCTTTAAAAATCAACATTGTTTATTTGTATTTCTTTATTTTAGTTCTGACGACGACTGCAAAAATGTATGGAATATTCTATCTAATCTACATCTACACTGATATTATAAAGAGGAAAGATTTGTTTGTTTGTTTGTTTGATTGTATTGAATAGGCTCCGAAACTACTGGATCGATTTTAAAAATTCTTTCACTGTTGGATAGGTATGTTATCCCTGAGTGACATAGGCTATGTATGTACCACGGGCGAAGCCGGGATGGACTGCTAGTGAATAATAAAATAATATTCAATCCCGTCATTCCGGAACTGTCCCGTGGAATGCTAAACAGTTAGCAGCTTTCATCTCTTAATATCAATACGGTCAAAGATGGTAGTCAAGAAAGTCACAAAATCCCAAGTAGTCACTGGCATCAGGATTCTGGGCCAAGAATTGGACCACTCTGTCTTTCGAAGTCGTAGTAATGTCGTACGTAAATGATACAAGAAAGGTTTGTGCGACCGGTCGTAAAAACTTTAGTCACAAGAAGTTTATCATTCGTAGCGAACGCGCATGTGAAAAACTATGAGTGTGGTGCCTTTGTGCATGGGATGCCACTAGCATTATCCTCCATCATTCAGAAAATAGTTTGGAAATCTGACACAAATTCACGATCTGTCCTCTCCTCACGCACGAAAAGTAAACAAACAAGCACTGAGGTGGGCGTGTATTGGCACTTCTACCCTATTTTGGTTAAAAAGTGCGAAAAAGTATAGGAATATCATACTTGCCTGCTTTAATAATTAGGGATCTGTTTCGTTTTTACATACGTAATTCAATAAACCTCCTCATGACTTATGGACTCCTAGTAATATTTGGACAATTTATTTAGAAAAATTAAGATTTTAAGGTAGGTATTAAAAATAGCTTATCAAAATTCCTAAAAAACTTCAATTTAGTGACGGCATCGAAAAAAATTAAACACATCCGGAACCATTTCTCAAAATTAAAATAAAAAGTACCAGGAGCATAGTTGAGAGTGATGATCGGGAGCCACGCCTATTTCGGGGTTCATTTGAAAAGTTAAAAAACTTCTCTTTGTTTAATAAAATATTTTTTTGTTCACTTTAATTTTTTTTTTGGGCATTTGGCCTGAAAGTTTTAATAAAAAATTTAACATTTGTGATGATTAATAAAGTCTTAAACATCTTACTATCTACTTGGTTAATACGAGTTACAATATGTCATACCGCATTTACACATTCGTGTTCGTTATTCGCCTCGCGATTCGCACGAATGTGAAACCGCGGTACGAAGACGGGAATCGCGAATGACGAGACGAATAGCGAACTCACTGTTTACATATGCGTGTTCGTTTATTCGCCTCGCGATTCGCGCGAATGTGTAAATGCGGCATCAGAGGTTTTCGTATGCGAATCAACGTCTTTTTAGCACCCGACACAAACGAGGGGTGTTTTAAATTTGACCGCTATCTTAAATAGGTGAACCAATTCGGTTGCTTTTTTATTTGATTTGAAAGCAGATTTTTAACGGTGGTTCTTAGAAATGTTTTATTAAAGACGGGTGCCGGTGGATTTTTTAAAATTTTATTTCAATTAAATATTAAAAAATTGTATTTTTTTGTGTGTCAGTGCTTCAAAATGCACGTTAAGTCTTTAATCCCACCTAGCATACGAGTATTATGGTCAGTTGTTTTTATGTAGCTAGAAACATCTTGACACTAGTGTTGACCAGTCTGACCACTTACTAACACATACAAAACATTTTGTGCTAAGTCAGTACGTACATTTATCAGAGACAGGATGAGATAACATCTTAAGAAACAATGAAGATGTTACCTGTCTCATATCAGAACATTTTCCCGATTGCATACGTTACTGTGATGCTTCAAGGCCCGTGTCCACTTCCCGGCTTTACAAGATTTGGGCAAGGCCATTATGCGACTGCCCTGCGCTTGAATACTTTTTTAGACTTAGGTCAATTTTATGACCGGCCGTGTGGCTGACCTCACCTCTCCATCAAAATGTTTACTCCTTTATTCGCCTCTTACGTCATTCAAGAAGTAAAAAGACTGGTCTCAATCATAGCCTAAAATCAGACCGCAATTTTTTTTATTAAGATGTTAACTTTTACGAAAAATAAATCTGGAACCCATTTTGTAAATAATATTCATTTTAATACCAGGAGCACAGGGTAAGTGATGTAAAAGAGGTGGAAACTTATTCTGATAGGCATGGTGTAGGTGATTGACCCATGATTGACCCCACAGCTGTTTATTGTCATAGTGATGTGCGAATGTAAATTAATAAAATGTATACACATATTTCAAAAAATTATTTAAAATCGACACGTAAACTTACAAGGCATAACAATGCACCATGCGGTTTCTTACAGTTGCCCGTATTGATGCACTCGATGTTGATATACCCTTTCCGTTACACGTTGTATAGATAAGAAAGATAGTAAAAATAAATTAACCGTCTATACAAAAAATATCAACAAAAGTAAACACAATAACAAACGTAATAAACCTTCAACAATGTTTTGTAAAACCGTTACGCGCCATCTTAGGCCGCCATCTTAAGATTTAAAATTCCCGAAAAGACAGGTCGGGAACCCCGAGTTCTATTGTTCGAAATTTAAAATAGACGCACCTGATCGTGTGAAATTGGTCATAGACAAATAGGGGCTAAGACCCTTGGCATAGACTCTCACAGAATTCTTGGGGTAGAATAAAGAAATAGTTTAATAGCTTAACGGTCATGGATACCTGAATTAAACGTACACCATTTTTTCTTTACAACGTGAGAGTAAGTTCATTGTGAGAGAACCTAATTTGTGTTATTTGCCACCATGATTTAATTCGTGAGAATAAGTCCTCTATTTTTATTCATTGTTAAATTGGTGACAATAATATGACGATATTTCTTGGGTGAAGCAATCGTTTAATGTAAATTTTTGGATGACATATTGACCAAATGTGGCCTTTAGGTCTTTTGACCCTAACCCTTGACTCTGCTCCGTAAAGAATGTAGACGTAAATAATATGAATGTACGTATGAATAAAAAAGCGATTACTACTAATGTGCTTGTCAGGATTGCTGACTAGAGTTTGGGATTTGTCTGGATTTCAAAAGAAACCTTGAAAAGAAGAACATGAGTAGAGTTTGCAACAAAAAATGTGATAATAAGACATATTTTGCAATTCCACAAACTAATGAACCTTTTAGTGGAACATTTAGGCCTGGACTTAAATTATAAATTCCCTATCTAGCACATAATCCATTTAGTTCTTTACATGGCTCCCACATCGCGATTTAACGAAGTTAATATAATTCGTTTAAGGCTCGCTACTGCGCAACCTACGCAAATATGTGGGGAGAGTTTCATGGAAACTAGACCGCTTTACGTGTCAGTTAAAATATATGCTATCACGTCTTTATTCCTTGTGGACTTGATAGCACTAGGGATGGCTAAATATGATGCCCTAACGCTTAGGAAGGTGATAGGGAATGATGAAAAACGAGAACTACAGATTGTGACAGGTTGCAATCGCCTCATAAAAGAAAAAACAAAGAGGTAGGTTGATGGCTTAAGAAATATGAAAAGATAACTTGTTTGTATGGTGACACGTACGTTGATGGTATTATTAATATGAGATATACGGGTTACTCAAGTAGAAGCTATCCTGCTAGAGCCTTTTAGTCATTCAGACATAGCAAAATATAGATATTGAAGTCACTTAGGCTTCAAATACAAAACTTAATATTAAACGAGTCCATCGTAACATGCAGCCATTTTCTACCCCAAATGACTCAATAAGGCATGAATCAAAGCATCCAAAAATGAGACGAGCATTTTGCCGTTCGTCATACAGCAAATCCCACAAAACATAATAAATAAACGAGATAAAAAATGACTAAACATCTCGAGCGAGGAAATGATTCCGCCGCCAGTACAGTCGGACAAAGTAACGTCATCAAAAATCCACACTTGTCAAAATTACATTTCTGTAACACCGAAGTAAATAGGCTTTTATTTTCTACCCCTACAAGGCACAAGAGAGTAGCGTATATGAAGTAAGCTTTTTTCTTCTGGTGAATTGTGCACCAAAACAAAATTTTACATAGAGTTAGATGGAAAGTAATGTTACAAAGAGTTATCTACTTACCTATTTATTTTAGGTACCTTAAGGCTCAATTTATATTTACAAAGCATATTGAACTCTATATTAGTTATGTATCGGTATAAAATTGAGTCAACAAAAAGAAATTCTGCAGTATCCGCGGCAATATGAATGAAGCCTTAATGGTCTTGGTTGCATGCTTAACTGTGTGTGCGTAGAGTCAGACGCGTTTTTCTGTTATCATATAAATATATCAATGGTCAACTGAAGTGTCACTGAATGCGAAGTGCAGAAGAAAAAGCCAAACGACTTGGCGTGGTAAGTATTAGCATGCCTACCTATCGCCTTACAATAATTTCTCTTCCCTCGTCACTAGATGGCACCATAGGTAATAATCTAACACATAAAACGCTTTCAGTTATCACTTGAAATTGTCCAAGAACCGCTTCTCGCCGGGAAATGAACGTAATTAATTTGATTAATTGGTGAGTGGCGTCTTCCAGGCAAGATGAGTAATGGCGGATTCAGTTCGTTCCTTTTTTCCTCTACTGCCTTGCTGATGGCAATACAACATTCCAAATCGTCACTCATATTTCGCAAGGAAACGCTGAATTGATTATTTGAGTTGTCTTTTTGGTGTAATCTTCATTTAACTTACTAGGTTGAGAAAGCATCTTTATGTAATGTTGATTATGGTTAACCTGACTGAAATGTACAATTATTTATTATTTACCTAGGAAAATATTCTCCTATGCTGGTCTGGGAGAAAAGGAAATGCGTAAAATGTACCAGCTTTTTCTCTTTTCTGACAGAGTGTTAAAGCCGATCGAGGGAATAAGCGTTAATGTTAAAAATTTCAATAAGCAGGTTAGCAACTCACCACTATTTTGATTCCCTTTTTTCCTACGATGCATTTGGTCCTACGGTCTGTTTACCCTTATAGTGTATCAGTTATAGGTACGCGAAGACACAATTTAATGAAAAATTAAAGAAAAGGTACCTTACAATCTAAGAAGAATGGATTTTAAGGTGAGCAAGAAAAAGAAGAAAAGCAAACGTCGTCAACATGATGAAATAATGATGAAATCAACATACAAAGAGTTAAAGACCTTAAAAAATGTTCTAGCTATAAATTGTAAGGAAAACATGTTGTCTGACGTTTTAGACGTCTTTTGGTCATTCACCAGAAGTTTTTGTATCAAGTGATGAGCTCATGCGTCGCCGGTGTATTTTTGTAATTCCTTGAATCTTGATCATAGTTTTACCTATTTAATGTTACGGTTATTATTGTGCTTAGAGGAAATTTTTGAATCATGAAGATATTGACCTTTCCTGCACGACTGCGTAGAATTTAAGAAAGATTTTTTTATCAAGATGCAACAATTTTTTTAAGCTGCCTAAAGACATTTAAATGTCAGGACCAACGGCTTTTAATGTGGCTAGTAGTGAGGCATTAAAAGCTCGAGTTTGTGGTCCCCAATCAAAATCAAATCACGCTACACAACCGATTTCGATAAATTTCTATGGGACCAACTGGCAATTCTGCCGATTCAAATAAAAAAAGAATTTTCCAAATCGGTCCAGGCGTCTTCGAGTTATCGGTGAATAGACATAAAAAATAAAAGATTCCGACGAATTGATATGAACCTCCTTCTTTTTGGAAGTTTGTAAAAAATGTAAGCTACAACCGATCTCCATTCTTCAATAGATTAATGTCACATTCACGGACTGAGCTACCATCGACGCAAGCGGATCGCCTGTTTTACGAGCATATATGAGAATTATGTTCATAACGCTTCCGTGCCGAGCTCTATTAAAATTTGTCGTCGCGGTTTATTAACCGCGATTCCGCTATGAAATATGTATATTTTTTAACAATATAAAAATGCAATTTAGGAAAACTAAAGCGTTTAATAGCTTCGTACGTTATTTGTCGTGTGTAGTGGTCCTTGGAGAAGAAAATTAATATTTGTCTATAGACGACCGCCTTCATTAAACTAGATAGAGAGTAAAAACCTCAAACTATTTACTTAGTCGTTCCCATTCTAGAGTATTTTCCACATTTTAGGGTCTTTTCTTTACGATACTTTTATTACAATGACATTTTGCCATCTTTCTTTAATTTCGGGCGGGAAACATTGTAATAGTTTAAATGAAGTTTGAACTTAATTAATTGTGTTTAACGTGTTACGAAAATAGACTGATAAATCTGACATATCAGTTTTGTGCTATTATTATGTCACTGCAGGAGCATGACCCTCTCTGTACTACCATTGCCACACACACTCTCCACGCTGGCCAGGCGGGTTGGAGAGGTTCTTATGATGTTTATATGCTTTGTTTAGCTTGTATTTCCTAAGTCGCCTTCTACGACATCCACGGGAAGAGTAGTCCTATTCTACTCTGCCGGAAACCACACGCCTATATACGGGAGTAAGCGAGTATATATTCAACATCAACTGACGTTATTTCGAATAGGCCATCCAACCTCACAGCACGTATTAACTATATCCTGCATTACATTCTACTGACTTAATACCCCGAAATCTGTTTAATGGCTTCGTTTATTCGGTCGATAGCCCCAATAGCTATACGATATAATAACATCGATTATGAATCGAATGTCCGTTGGAATATAACCGGTATTGCTAACGTGTGAATTGCTATTATCGGATGATATCGATACTGATAAATGGCTAGTTTTTATAACGTATTCCGTCATTATGAAGATGGCTGTTACAAAGTCGGCTCAAAGGACGGTTTAATTTTTTTGAGCAGTTATAATCCTATTTTAATATTATAAATGCGAATTTAGTATTGATGTGATCGCGATGTTTGTTCACTTTCAGGCCGTAATAGCTAAACGGAATGGAATGAAAGCCATGTAGGTATTGTAGGTAGCTTATTATACTCAAATGAAAACATACTTAATATACTTTTTATCCCAGTTCGACCACGCAGGTAACGCCGCTGGCATCAACTAAGTAGTATATATTACATTTAAAATCTCTATTTATATGTACTAGTTCTAGCAAGGTATTGTTTTTACCGCATTTAACTGACATTTGCTATACAGACAGATAGATCGAGTTCTGTTTTATTATTAAATAAGATATTTTTACCGGAACATATTGCAAGTATCATGACGCGACCGAATTACGAGATGAAGCGTCAACTAAATTGTAATTCATACAAATAAGCAAACACTTTTTAGTTCACAAATAGAACCAAACTTACAAGTTATTAGGTAGAAGTTGGGTAAAGAAATAAAAAAAGTAATTTCTACGCGCCAGTAAAGACCCACTGCTTCAAAGAACGTTTTCACATTTTTTGTACCTATTTAACGACACTTCTACCTGAGCATTACCAAGACAAAGGAATGAATCCAGTCAAGGACTGGAAACAGGTAAGAATACCCCAAGAATCTTCGGCAAACCTGTTTTTGCTGTCAATAAGCTTAAAGGCGAAAGGGTAGTTGAGACCAGTCGACTTTAAAGACGGTAAACATAATTTTGTACTTCTTCTCCTGTATTGGTTAAGTTGTTCTGTGTAGTTAGCAAGATTTTTAAAGATAAATTAGTAGCTTCTATTTTAAATAGAAACGACTGAATTAGTTATACAGAAATAGACACAGCCACCGCAGTTTTCGGGCTTATTGTGCCTACAACATAATGTAGACATCTCATCACATCTCTAAAACTAGTATTCTAGTATTCACGCATAAATCTTCACTGCATAAAGATGAAAATAAAACTAATAGAACACTCTAGAAAAAAAACATGATTTTGTACAAAAAAAAGAACTGATCTAGATATACCAGTTGGTACATCATAAGAAATCGAAAACACATAGGTATAAAAGCGTATAATATTGCAAATACTGAGATAAGACAGAAAGTCAACTAGCCAGGATAACAATAAAACGGAATGTACCACGTGGCCCAGTTTATAAATGAGAACAAAGGCAGGCAGAAACAACGGCTAGTCATTAATCAAATCAAGTCGAATGGTTAGTTGAAATCTGAATAGCAAATCCGCAGCGCCCGACTCGTGGCGGGGACACGTTCATGGGCTGTGAGGAAATGCATAGAAAGGCAATGGAACAATCTAGAAGTCATTCCAATGATAAGAAGGAAGAGACAACGACTAGGAAAATATGAAGTCGAATTGTATGGAAGGTTTTAGAAATCTAGACGAACGTTATAGAAAATTGTAGATGATAAGGTAGATACGGAATAGATATGTCCATCATTGTTTTTTATTGAAGCTGTAGGTCTGTAATTATTGCTAAATGAACTACTGAAGATCGTAAAAGACGGTCGAAGTAAGAAAATCTGAATCATATCTAAATTCGTCAGAGGAATTAATTGTTTAAGCTGAATGTGAAGAAAATATTTGAGACTTCCTTTATTACCCACCTGGTTTAGGATACAGCCTAGTTTTATATCTTCTGTTTGAGGAGTGGCACCACTACTCACTTATATTTTTAACATTAATTCCGCTCCGCGTATATACGCTTTCAAAGCCTAGGCTAGGAGAGCAACTGGGACTAATAACTATTTGAACAATCATGTGATAGAGCGCTCCCGCGCGAAATCCGGAATTCACCGCTGAATTGTTAAGACCTGTTGTTTGTTTTCTGCTAACCGAGCTGGGAATGAAACTAATTCTCCCGTTCAGCTTGTTAGCTTACGCAAAATTGTATTTGACTTCATATGGTGCATTATACTCCGAAGGTAATGAACTAAAATGTCGTAGAAAGAATAAGCAACTCGAGTGTGGTAGATAAATGAAAATGCTTAGCGGGCGTAAGCACGTCAAGTTGAAGATGTATCATCATTCTGAGTCAAGAGAACCGCAGACTTGTTGCAACTTAGTTCTATCCTCATATTCATATAAAATCTGCCCTCCTAAAGCAGTCACATAGTGAATATACTTCTAAAGTAAGTAGTGCAGAGTTTTTTATGCCATTGACAAAAACAACAGCGCTACTCAAATCAGAAGCGTTATAATATTTTACAGATTTAATTAAGGAGTGCAGATGTTTTATAAATAAAGCGGTTAGAATTTAGTAACTAAAAACGCTTTACATTCAACATGCATTCAAAGCAGCAACAGTGAAGCAATCTACAATTTAAATACGTGACGAGAAATACCCGGACTTGTAATGTTTTTAGAGGGCAGAATCCAATTTATTGTTAAGTCGATGTTTTGAAACACAATAGTAGGAATTTTCTTTGAAATGTGCCTCAAATTGTCGCTTCAGGCGAAACTGGGCTGCGACCTGGTCAAATTTAATTGTATTGGATTGTATACGTGACTATTCCTTTACAGTGCCTAAGCTATATTTAGGGTTGTCACACGTCAGGAAGATTTTGTGAAAAGAAAAGAAAGCTCACAAAAGAAAGAGTGAGCCCTTTATTTTATGGCGTGTGAATGAGGTTAGACTCGGTTTAATTTGAAAGTAAGGATGAAAAGCAAGAAATAATACGCGACGAGTAAACTGCAGCTAAACAGCTAATATGAACTAAACGCCATGACTTTTTTCTTTACCTATTTAAAGTTATATGGTCTATCTGATGATAAATGGTTTTTTGCGTCTGACAGACTTGAACTCAAATATTAGTCCTTAATAAAAAAAGTTAGTTCTAATTTCAGGCCGACACTGGTAAAAATTTAATATATTAAAGTTTATTTAATGCAAAAAAATATGTCTTCCAAGAAATAATATATATAGTTACATTAGACTTTTAATCAATTTTGTGGTTCGCTTTTCTCTTTTTATCTTATTTTAATTTAATATTTGTTTTGAAGTATGTTAGTTGTCAACCCTAAGCCGCTGAAAGACTTTCTGAAAGATAACGCGGGCCCAGAGGGGCATATTGTAGACAACGATCTAGTACAATTTAATACTAGTAATAACCACAAATCTTTTTCTAAAGCTAGAATTTCGGAAAATACCTTATGTAAGTACAAGTAACTTGTCTAAATAAAAATGTAATATTATTTTTATCAATAAACGGGACGAAAATTGAGAAATCCATTATTTTTAAATCGTATATGTAAATTTAGTTCTAGTAGTAAACGTATTTTAATTTCGTTTTTACGTCTACACACCGCCCTTCCACGCACTGGGTTTTACAGCTTGAGCTCTGTCTGCAACTTTAAGAATCAAGACGTAATAATCTATATTTTTACTAGCTGATGCCCGCGACTTCGTTCGCGTGGACACCATGACTCCGTACACGGTGTGCAAATCAAATTTAAAATCGGTTCACTAGTTTAGGAGTCCACCACGGACTAACAATGTGACACGTAATTTTTATATATAAAGAATTTTTATATATAAAGAAGATATTTATTTCTGTATCTAACTGTCAACCCTAAGGTTCTGTCACTTTAAGCCGAAAGACAATTTCAGTGAAAGGTACGGTGGCATATTGCGTCCTCAGGCGGAGTCTCGGAGACTAGGAGTACAAACGAACAAACAATGTTGCGATTGAATTACCTTGTGTGCGGAACTCTCAACTAGCGTTTTAAGGTATATGCCTGTGTTTGTAAATGTGTGAGTTTATGTGTATTTTGAATATATGTGTGAACATGAGAGGGGAGGAAGATGTATATATGTCGAAGGAAATATGCTCTGATTTATGAGTAAAAAATAATATACATTACACAAATTACCGATCGTAATCTACTCTATTATTTACTACTATAGCATTAGGTTAGTCTAGCCAAATATATTTAAATTATAAATGAGATTAAATTAAATTTCCTCTCTTTGGCCTTGGGTCCCGTTGCGAGATAGCTCACTAGGTAACTTTTTTGTAAAACGTATGTGTGGATTTTGAAATATGTTTTATATTTTATAAATATGTAATAAAACCTAGCCTAAAAATTTAATTAAAAAGGAGAATAATACAATTTTATAAAAAAAAATATTTTGTATACTTACACATAGTAAAGCTCATATAAATATAATTTTACCAAATTTATGAAGAGTACATAATTGTTAAATTTGTTCTATCTGTTTACATGACGTCTGTAGCTAAATATTTATTTATAGAAATGAACGCGACATGCTTAGAAATAATAAGGAAAATAAATAAGGTAAATAAAGTATTTATTTCAGCCAGCACATCATGAATACGTTTTACAGAACAAAACAGATGCTAATTAAATAATTCAATGAGATATCTGAACATATACAAAAGCTTTTTTAAATCGCTAATAAATAATTATGATTTCACATCAATATTTTGTTTTAAATGTAGGCGCCACAGAACTGCCATCTGGGCCTTAAATGCAGCTCCAAATGGCATCTGCTTCAATAAAAATCAAGGATTGTAAAGCTCAAACTTGTTTGTGATCGATAAAAAAAATGACAATGATGCATCAGACAAGAAAACAAGATTTAAATTGCAACCACATACAACAACAAATCTTTATACAAATATAAATAAAACAAAACACCAACCGGCATTTTTAAGCGGCGACCACCAAGAACTTACCAAAGCAAACCAAATCCGTTCATTAAAAAAACAGTCTCCTTTAAAACTACCTACAAATAAACACAACCTAAAATTAGGGGACACTAACTACACTAGCCCGTAATACTACAATTTGGACACAATGACTAGAACTTAAGGGCGGGAGCACACGTCCGTCCGGTGGAACGGCAAAAGCATAACTGAGGGGTCCCAAGTTTTGGAAAAAGTTCCAAGTGGCAGCGCCCTACCGTACGTTAGGAGATGAGTAACAAAAAAAGACCCCTTAATATTATCGACCGAGCGGTTCCCAAACCTAAAAGTGCATTGAATGTTTTTATTTTTTGAAATAATTTGTTTAAAAATAATGTAAGTATTTCAGTCAGTTATTTTACTGCATAGATGTAAGAAAATATTTCATGTTTCATAGTATTTTTTTATTTAAACTATAAATAACTTGAAAACCATTGCGTTAATGATCTATTTAAGTAATTTTATATGTTATGTACAAAGTAATTTAAAATTATGATGTCATTGATACACCGAATACCTCAGGTTTTAGTCATGTTTTTCTTCGCCTTTTTTCAATTAATATCAAGTTTTCAAGGTTATCCGGTTACGTTCATTGTACCCAGATTTAACAACGCTTGTAATAAAATATATCAAGGAGTTTCTATGGAAACTTAATTTTGATTTGTCAGATTGATGGTCGGTGAGTGATAAATTAAAAATTTTTATGTTTTAATGGCTCTATTTACGTACCTATATTAATTAATCAATACTAAATTTTTGTGGTTCAATAGCATTGAGAAAAATAACCGTTATTTTAAAAACTCACTTACGTTATAATGCTATTTCGTCAATTTTGGTTGAACAAAATAATTGAATAGATCACTTAACAATATCTTTCAAATATAATATCAAATGAAATAAAGTTGCCGAAGTAAATTGTTTTGTCTAGACCTCATTATTTATTACATCAATTTACAGATTTCACGTCTCCTTCAATATTGAGAGCCATTTGGCGTAATGTAATATTATTATTACTAAGGTCTTTTTTAACATATTTCAGATTTCAGCTATAACTGCGCGTTTTTTTTTCTGAAATATTTAAAAATATAATATTATGTAACGAGGTCACATAATTGGCTATACCCTAAGCATTAGACATACATCATCCTTCGTTCAGCCTTTATTAGCGTGTCTGTTATAGGTACTAATTTATTATACATGCTTTACTATCATATCACGAAACAGCACACGAACAAATGCTTACTTCATTTAATTTAATTTAGCGGGCGCTGCCGGGGTCCTAGACAGTTAATAATAAAAGTTTGGGAACCACTTGGATCAAGTTTTGCAGCTGCCGTCCCTACGCGTACATACGCGGTCGCAGTGCATATGTGTGCGGTCGCACAATGCGTCGGTGTGGGTGTGTGCGTTAGGGGTGTACGTTAATAATGATCGTTTTTTGTCATGATCAATCGATTTTTTTAGTCGGTTAATTCCGTATTGTTATAAGTGAAAGTAATTAATATTAATTAGGTAGGGACAAATTGGAACAACGTTTAGAACATTTTCACTAGAGAACGGAATAACTCGTAAGTAAAATAAAAAAATTCTTTAAATTTCACTGTTGATCGGAAACGATCACACCTGTTCACTTATTTAGGTTATATTTCACATAGTGAGCACCTTTCCATTTGTTGATTTTGTGAAAGTAAATATGTATTTAACCAATAAAGAAACCAGTATTCGTGTTATTTAAGGCTTACAAAAAAGTATTTCTTTGTAGGCCATACTATGGGTTTGGTTTAGCTAAAATAAATGTCTTGATATGATACTACCGGTAAATTTGGAAAATCGGTAGATTCCAGAAATTGACATTTACAAAGTATTTCCACTCTTAATTATTTCTAAATAGGGATGTAGACAATTTTTTTTTTTTGCTTTTTAGATACTTTATTCGAAAGTCTGGTTTCGCGTGACGTTAACCAAAGGCACAGAATAAATACTAGCCAAAGGTGACGTAAATCACTCCTACTCCGAAACTTCAAAGCGATGTATCTTTGTGGAATTTTACTACTTCGGTAAACTAAAAAATTTGATAATCTAGTTGACAGACTAAATATAATAATACGTTTTTTACCTAGTCTACAACCCAATGTCTTAAAGTATTCTAAACTTCGATCACGCCATTTTTAAACAAAATCAAACAAAAACATATAATATTAATTGTTAAATCAGTTTTGGACCTACAATGCCACAGACCTGACTGGAAGACCAAGTTTACATACATACATACCCTTCTTTTTGTGTCGGGGATTAAAAGAAGATAGAATATATTACAAGGCCTTTAAGAAAACAAACAACACAGGCTAAAAAAAAACAATTTTAATTAAAAAGCTATCGACTATATTAGACTATAATCAAGCATTTTAAAGAAAAAGATGCAAATATGCTCTAAGAAAAAAATCTAGCCTCAAGCTTCAGACCTTGCAGATGTCAGCGGATTTTTTAAACTAATTATTCTGATTCCACATCTGTCGTTAAAAGAAAAAATATCAATCTTGTTTCGCAGCAGAAAATATAAATATACCAATTAAGTACTAAGGGAATTTGGCCTTTGATGCTTGACAATAAAGTTTTAAGTTGCTTGTTATAGTTTAACAATGTAAGTGCACGTCGCGTCGGTTGCATACGAAACACCTGTCATGGTAGGACATGTTGAGGTAGGCCGGATATGCAATTACCTATAAATACCTAAAGCGACCATATAGCACGGGGTCATCGGCCGGTGAATGACCTTTGACGTGACAGATGGTGGTTTTATGGTTTGTGGACACAAAATAATAAAATGTTATTGTAAGCATTATAGTGGTATTAGACGAATTGTTGTATTTATAAAAATAAGGATATATGACAAGATTATATTATTATAAATTATAGCGCATGGTCTAAGGATGCTTTCAGATTAGTCAAAAACCGATAAATAAATCAAACAATACTGCATACTGCATACCCTATTAAAAGTACGTCTATACATCTTGCTGGGTAGATAGAACAAAACGTGCCTAACTCAAACGAAACTTCTACGATCAGTGTTGAAGGACAAGCAGCTGGTATATTCTTTATCTTCAGACCAGCATGCAAAAAGAAAAACAAAGCAAAAGCCAAAACGCTAATGTTATGTAAATTGTACTTACCTACACAACCAAATGTAAATAATTAACAATTAACCAATTTTAATTATCATTTAGTATTTTTATTCTACCAACCAGAAACTAATTAATTAAGGAAAACGTGATAACTATCATTGTTGTAAAAAATAGGTACATAGTTAAAACTACAAAATCAGTTATCGTAGCTATGGTTTCGTAGCGCCATCTAGAATGATATCCGCGGACTACACTGGAACCACAAAGATAAAACTGGTTTGAATAAAAATAAGTTGAATTGACATTAATAAAACCTTATTATGTAAGTAAATCAAAATACAATGTCCTTTTTAACTATTCCCAATAAATGTATATCGAAATACAAAAAAAAAATTCATTTTCTATAGTGATCATCACTCGACTACTTCGATTTGTATGAAAACCTTTTTTTTACGTATTTCGATATACATTCATTGGGAAAAGTTGTTCAAAATGATGGACTGAACCACCCCTTAAAATATTTGTACATACATACATACATACTATCACGACTTTATCCCTAGTGGGGCAGACAGAGCATTTTGGGTCTTGCGGCTCTATGCAGAGCCCAGGGCCGCAAGACCCAAAAGCCACTTTTAGCGTCATGGTCGGCGAGAAGATGGAAAAGCAATCAATACAGTGATGGGTTGCTAGCCGCATCGCCTGTTAACATGATTTGCATTTTTGCCCATTCCCTCGATCGGCTTTTACGATCTGCGTGGGAAGAGAAGCAGCTGGTACATTCTAAGTTTTTTTATTTCTCCCAGACCAGCATGGGATAAAATATTTGTACTTAATTAAAAAGGACATTGTATACGATATGTATATCAAGTTCATAATAAGCGATTAGTATTTTTAACCGGCTTCCAAAAAGGAGGAGGTTATCAATTCGTCGCGATCTTTTTTTTTATGTATGTTCACCGATTATTCGACGAAGACGCCTGGACCGATTTCGAAAATTCTTTTTTGTTTGAAAAGGTACTTATACTTACGAGGTTCCATAATTTTTTTATTAAAATCGTTTGTATATTTCGGGGGAGATTCGGTTTTTAGTTTTGAAAAATTATGTACATAAAAAATTAGTTAAATATTTAAAAGAAAAACATCTGTATTCATTATTAGTTACTAAGAAAATGTTTCTTTTAATAACAACTTACATTACAAAAACAAAGTTTGAAATAAGTTTAATATGTAATAAAAAACATCAGTTTAACTTCTTTTTCTTGTACGTTTTGGAACAAAGTTTTTATGCAATGTCTTCATGTTTTTTAACTCTTTAAATTATTGAAATGCTTAATTTTTTTTAGAAAACATGACAGCCTTATCGTTCTCTCAACTATTATAATACTTATCCACATTAAAGAAAGGTACTGTTGCGCACCCGCTGCTAGTTTATATTACAAAGATTGTTCCGTTAATAAACAAGAGGTAACGCCAATTTGTATTTATTCAAATTCAGACTGCTTAACAGTAACCGTCTTCATGTTGGACTATCTACCATGGCGTCACAATGAAGAGAAATCTCGTTGAAAACTTGATAAAATGCAGTCGCTCTGCACTCCATCTCGACGTTATTTCCGACTGCGACGTAAGTACAGAATCTTCGAATTTCCTCAGCTAAATTCTAATACTTAGGTTGAGGATATACTTCTACCGATAAACGTGTCGATTTCGAAACGCTTTCAGAAGTTTTGATGCGAATTTCATACCTTCTACGAATTCTGTAACAAATGTAAGCGACGTAGAAGCCTGGTAAAATACGTCTATTAAATTATATGTATGAAATTCAGGTTCTTCATAGAAGACGTACAAGTATTTCAGCAATTTAGATAATTTGCTGCTGCAGTATTTTAATATCTAATTAATAAAAAGTAAAAAAATAATAGGAGCTAATTAAATAATTTAGAGTAAATACTTTTAAACATTTTACAAGGTAGATACCTACGCTCATGTATTACATGGCTGACGCCTTTCCTACAAAGTTTCAAAAGTAAATAGACACATCTGTTGTGTGAAAGCCAAGCCTAAGAACTTGTTTATCATAACATCAAGAGCAACTTGGTAACAAAGGGCTACTGCTAACCTACAAAGAAAATAAGCTAATCTAATTCTTAAATGATCAACAGAGGGCGCTATACATCTAACACTTGAAATAATAACCAAAACATGACTCATTGGCACTTTACAGCAGTTCAACGGACATAATAGAGGTTTTGTTCATGTTTACTTGACCACACACGGTGCAATCTAAGTATTTAAGTCAACAGTGGAAAGATAAGCGGGTTATGTGGCTACCTAGCTTCTAGCGACGTACGTGGCTTTGTACGGGCATTTTGTATCGTATTTTAATTTTCAGAGTATTATAGTTCAGTTTTTTGCGTTTTTACGAATATTGACAGATTTTTCAAACTGCCTCAAGGCATCTGACAATACTCGGAATAAATCTTAATTCTGAAGATTAACAACTATAGGAAGTGAACCATGTGATATGTGACAGAACGTTAATACTAGGTGTGACCTCACCTTTATGCAAGTTGACTGATTTCCTGAGAAATGGCTTCACGTAAGCAGAGCGATCCAAGACGGATATCCAGTGCCTCAACTATCTGAATTGTGAATCTAAAGGTCACAACCCTTTACAAAAAGATGATATAGGTACACACCTACAGGTAATGGTCATCTATGTAAGAATATCCTTTTTCATTACAGTTGTTACACAAATCACAAACCAATCTTTTTCTGTATTCACATGATTGCGTCGTTTTCCAGGGTGAAAAAGGCTGCCTGGTAGCCTTCGTATTTAGTGAGTGGACAGTCTCTCCAGGGGAGTCGATCCAGTTCCAGGGAGGGAGTAGAAGGCAATTGTCAAGCTATTTTTATAATGTAACGCCTGTGCCCACTCAAATAAATATAATATAAAAACTTTATGAATCGAGATTTAGTCAAATATTTTATTTCATTCGTTTCAAATATTTTATTTCATTCGTTGTTACTTTGAAACTGGTCCCCAGGACTTAGATCATTAAGACACAAAGGCCCAGTAAGTTGACTATGCCTTTGTATCTAAGTCAACACTTCTGAGATTTCATTGAGAAATCTATATAAGTAACTCCAATATATCAGGCCGTTTTGTGTGATTCCCTGACATTTCTTATCATAATATACCTATCTGTAATGTCATTTACTAGTCAGTCAGTTATACACACATGTATAACCAGCCCTCCTTGAAGTAGTCAGGACAAAAAATATGCGAAATAATCGTTACACAAGTCGGTTACAATCGCAAGTCCTTCCGTTTAGTGTTGGGTTACCCACATCGATATCGATGACAGTAACTCGATTCTTTGCATCACTATCGATTGCTAGATAAGGATGTCGAGGTTGCGTGTGTACTCTTGGTGGAAAAAAACACTATTTTATCAATATTTTTTTTAAATTATAAATAATTATTAATGAATTTTTTGTCACTACAATCACATATATTTTCTGCATTTAATCTTTTTTTAATAATGTTGATGTCAAGTTACTTAAACTTTTAAAAATGAAAAGCTTGGAAATACATGAAATATATAAGTTATTAAATAAAAGCAAAAGGCTTAAAAGAATTAAATTTTGGTATCGATTCATCAATACATAATGCTCTTCGCCAGAAATTCGATTGAACCGATAGGTAAATATAAAAATCGGTTTATTTTCGTGTCAAAATGCAATTTGCTCGCTCACAATGAGTAAAATGCTCGCGTTCGAAATTTGAATACGAGGATTGCTCTGGTGAACCAATGGCACGAATGAATCGCTTTGTAAATATTGATTGTCTTTTATTATGTGCCAAATAGAATTTTATCATGGTTTTCTTTCTCACGAGATTTTTTGAGCTATTTTGTAGCGCAGTGTTTGTAGGGTATTTGATGACTCGTCCAATCTAGCTTCAGACTAGTAAATATAGATGAGATATGACAGCTGTGGGCATCGATTAATTCGAATTTATTGTTGCCAGAAAGTAAAAGAAAACTACGCGATTTGGTGGTGTCACTCCCGTGTTCCCCAAGTTAGGAAAGAAGACTTAAATCCAACTATGGGACCTAAATGTGTAGCTAAAAAGTAGGGAAATATCAATTATTTGCAATTCACTACGTTCTAAGTTAAATAATTCGAATAAAGGATTAATAATACTACAATGTCAGTCGAATATAGAGTTCATTTGTAGAGCTCGGTGGCTCAATGGAAGTAAGCATTACTAGCGCTTATGCCTGATATCCCCTGCGTAGTCTTTACTTGAATATGAATTTAATTTGGATACAAGTGGCATAAAAAATTCTTCAGCTCTTCCGTGCAAGCTGTGTCATTCTTATAACTTAAGGCAACTTAAATTTGACACTAGAGGCTAACACCCAACATATGTACACGAAAAGTAAAACAAAACATTAATCGAATCACACTTCGATCAAAAAAAATATAAATAATTAATACATCCTCTGAGTATTTAGAATTCCACAGCACATTTTCAGGGAGTCGTATTTAGAGTAACCTTGGATACTAATTGTGCCAGAAATAGACTTCCTCCACGCCTTTGGGAGTCGATACCAAATGATTGAGATAATTTTATACGACCGAGTAAGCGCCGATTTACATGCAAAGGCAGCGGTGGCATTGCACTTCACTGTCAAACCATATTTACCTTTATTACTATTTACGCAAAAGTATAGAATAGCTTGTTAAAGGCTTGCCACATGTGGATGCGCGGCGCCGCTGGTAGCGCGAAACAATTACTTTTCTCAAGATATTACTATGCATTTTATAAATAGTACTGTATTTCTTAAAAATTTCAATTTAAAAAAATACGCATAAACTAAGAACAGGAAATGATATTTACTTAATTAAATTAGTTTTATTTACTTGAATAACCCAATGTGGAGGTCCATAGTCTCTGCCTACCCCTGTGGGAAACAGGCGTGATATTATGTATGTATGTTTGTATGTATGTATGTATGTATGTATGAATAACCCAATGACATCATATGCTGGAATATAACCTCGAAGTCCAAATAGTAAGTATACTTTACTTCAAATTTCATAATAAAATTCACATATTAATTCACGACATCGTACGTAGCTACCACGGCACGCGATATCAAAATAAGTTAAACGTTACAGCTCAGTTCGTACAAATTGTACGTTTAATCGAATAATTAAAACGATTACTCGATATTTCGCGTGTACGAGGAAAGGAATAAATCTTTTTTGATTGACAAAACAATTACTTAAATGAAAAAAGATGGTCGTCACGCGATCTGTATACAAATGGGTAGAATACGCCAATTTAGAGAAATTACCATCTCATATTTGATTGTATTTTGACGGCCAAACCACAATGTTTTCGGGCGAATATTAGCATTACTTATTTAAAATTCAAAAGATTTTTTGGAAACCCGTCAACTTTATGTAGATTTAATAATAAGCCAAATATTTGTGAAAAGGATACAGACATGTAAGAGAGTATAGTTTTAATTGCAAGAAATAATAAAATTTGAAGTGCAGAATTCTTTAAACAAAAACAAGTACAAGTAGTCTTTTGTTTAAAGTTAAACTACGAAAAACTAAAAAACTAAAATTATGATAAAGATTTCATGAATATAATCTTCCATGTAGACTTGAACAAGTACCTTAAGAACGAAGCCGATAGCAAATCATACACCTTAAGTTGTAAGTGGTTTCTAGATTAAGTGCCTTGTTTAGCAACGTTAGCAACTAAGATTGCACTTATTCGTATTTCGTCGAAATAATATTGTTGATCAAACCCGTTTATACACAATGAACCAAATCAATAAGGCGTTAGGATAATAACTTTTTAAAAAAAAAATAACCGACTTCAAATCGAAATGCACTAAAAAGCAAAAAATAATAATTAAGTATTTATATCAGATGACCCTGAAGTTCTGGGTAAAAAATCTCTATAATACTCATTATTTATTTGGAGTCGGTGCCAATCTTCCTGCCTCAGAGTCCAGTTCATGTACGAGTAATACCACGTCGTAGCTCCGTAGCTCCCAAATCGATGAACCGAATTTGATTTTTTCTTGTTACAAAAGTAATTCAATCGAGAGTGTTCTTTGCTATAGAGCTCTTTTTTGAGTTGTTGAGGCTTAGGCAATTTTAAATTAATAATTACTAATGTAATATTATTTGCAGATAAAAATGCGTTTTTCACATTATTTCGATTCCCGTGGCGTATTCTAAAGTACTTCAAGAATGATTTCAATGTTAAATAGGTACTTAGATTGGCACCGACTCCAAATAAATAATGAGTATTATAGAGATTTTTTACCCAGAACTTCAGGGTCATCTGATATAAATACTTAATTATTATTTTTTGCTTTTTAGTGCATTTCGATTTGAAGTCGGTTATTTTTTTTTTTAAAAGTTATTATTTCACATCTTTTAGCAGGCAGAGAACTAAGCTCATTGCATTTATTAATTGTATGCTGAATGTTTTTTTCTGGAAATAATAAATAAATAGTTATCAAACTAGCCCGAATGGCCCGATCGGATCGCTCGACAAATTTCAACCTTATTATATTAACATTTAAGCAGAGTTCATTTAAGTGGACTGGGTCATTGACCTTGGTCTGCGAGGTTACCAAAAATCACTTAAGCCGGTATGTTGAATGCAATTTGCCTGTCGTGCGCACACCGTTGAAACTGCAACACGTTATGCTACTGTTCTCTAAGTACCTAGTATCTGTTTCGGTTTAAACTTTCAATGCGTACCTTCTTAACCTACGTTACTTAAAATTTAATATGAATAGCAAGGAAAATGCGTGTGGCTAAATATTTTAGAACTTTATAAAGACAAACATATTCTTTAATAAGTTATTAAAATCTTCTGGTTTTAAAAATAACATTATATTCATTGTGATTTTTTTGTAGCCTTCTTTCGTCCAATATCTTCTTTTATTTCTCATAATAGACATTGTAGCAAAATAAAAGATGTCCGTAGATCCAGCGGGACCCTGTAACTGATGTAATTAAGACCTATTTAGTCTAATTAGTACCCATTTCTACCTATCAGTTTGAATATGTTTAAATTTCTACCTCGGTGGATTCACTTTCAAAATAAAACAATCTTCATACAGGGCCCTTTTGCCGATTATAGGGTTATTGTTTTGTTACATATATATTTTTTTTTTTTTTTTTTTTTTTTTTTTTTTATTAACCTTTATTGTCCCACTGCTGGGCAAAGGTCTCCCCCATATCTTTCCACTTATCCCGATTTTGTGCGACCTGCGACCAATTCTTCTCAAAACATCTGATGTCATCACTCCAACGCTTTCTAGGCCTGCCCGGTTTCCTACGACCATCTGCAGGAATCCATTCTGTTACTAGCTTGGTCCACCTGTCTGGGTGCATCCGGCATACGTGGCCTGCCCAATCCCACTTTAACTTGGCGGCTTTGTGCCCCACATCTACAACTCCCGTTTTTAAACGAAGTTCTGTGTTAGGCACTTTATCCAGCCGCGTGACGCCTAAGATACTTCGCTCCATCGCTCTTTGGCAAATCTTGAGCTTGGACTTCTGCTCTTCGGTAAATGACCAGGTCTGAGCACCGTAAGTTAGGATGGGCAAGATACACATGTCGATGAGTTTGCGCTTTAGTGAGATTGGAAGGTCACCCTTCATCAGCTCTTTCATGGACCAGTAGCTCCTCCAAGCATTGTCAATGCGGCGGTTTATTTCTTTTTCTTGCCGGTTGCTGAAGGAGACTACCTGGCCCAAGTATATGTACTCATCGACATATTGTATTTCTTGCCCATCAACCTCGACCTTTAGTTTCGTGCTGTTGGTCATAACTTGCGTTTTAGATCTATTCATAGAAAGCCCAACCTCAAGACTTGCCCTGCTTAGGTCTTCAAGCATTTTTTGTAAACCTTGAGGGGTTGAAGCAAAAAGCACAATGTCGTCTGCGAATCGTAAGTTGGTTAGCCTTTTGGAGCCCATCAATATCCCCTGGGTTTCCCACAGAGTCGACATCTTTCTAAAAACTTCTTCGAGAGTGCTTGTAAATAATCTAGGGGAAAGCGGATCGCCTTGCTTCACCCCTTTTTCTATTTTAAATGGGGTTCCTGGTGACTGTAATGTAATATTTGCAGTGCTGGTGTTGTAAATGCGTTCTAAAAGATCTATATAAACTCTGTCAATACCTTGTGTTTCTAATGCTGTAAAAATTTCCTGATGTTTTATGCTATCAAATGCTTTCGTGTAATCCACGAAAGCAATGTAGAGGGGCTTATTGAACTCATTTGATTTCTCGATAATTTGGTTTACTGTGTGGAGATGGTCATTAGTTGAGAAACCGGGACGAAATCCGGCTTGTTCAGGTGGTTGGTGTGAATCTAGCGTGCTGTCGATACGTTTCTGGATAATTTTGATGAAGATTTTATAAATATGCGATACTAAACTGATAGGCCTGTAGTTGTTGATGTTTGTTTTGTCCCCTTTTTTGTGCAGGAGGACGATATTGGAGTGACAAAAGTTAGCTGGTAGTTTACCTGTTAGAAGAATTGAGTTAAATAGATTGACTAAATGAGGTATTAGGATGGGTGAGCCTATTTTAAGCGCCTCTGTTGTTATACCGTCACTCCCGGGACTTTTACCAAGATTCATGGATTTTAAAGCATCCAAGACTTCTCCAGTTGTTATTAAAGGGATCTCATCTGGGCAAAAATAATGTTTCTCTGATTCTATTTTGCTATTATCTGTATAGAGAGCTTTATAAAATTTTGTACATATGTCTAAAATGTTATTCTGATTATGGTGTTTTTTACCTTGGTCGTCGCATATACTGTTAATCCAAGATTTTCTATTTGTTATGCCTTGTTTTGCCACCCTTAAAGACATATATTTTTATAAGCCTTTTATTTCTTTCTAGCGGTCTGCATCCTTAACCGCTGAGCCAAACGGATAGCGGCTGGCGCGACGAAATTAGTGACCATATTCTGCGTGGAAAGAAAAACGCATGAAAACTCGAAAACACGCGTTTTCCCAAACATAAGATTAATCTAGATCGATTGTTTACCCCCGAAAACCCCTATATACCAATTTTCAGCGAAATCCTTAAAGCCATTTTATATAGGTATATATAAATATATATACTTGAAGGTAAACGGCATAAGATGTATTTCTATAATTAAATATAGTATCATTGAGTTAGTAACCTAAAACACAAGTTTCGAACTTCCTTTGTGGCTAGCTCTATCCGTGTGATTTGTACCTATATATTTATTTATTTATTTGATACTGCGATAATAATAAAAATATGAAGCCACAGACAGAAAAATTTACGTGACTGCGTATTGTGATCTGATGATTTCTCTGTTCCATGCGCTTGAACCAACGGATTTATGACATAACATATTGCTCTAGTGGGCCGTATGCTTGTTTTCCTCTTGGCATCGTGGACGGCTGTGTTACCTTGTCACAAGATGCTACAAATATATCTGCAGTAGGTATATATTAAAAAAAAAAACACAAATCATAAACTTTGCACTTTTTACAAGAGACTTGCTGTCTTTCTTTCTGAAGTTTTATTCTCCAGATCCAAAACCCTTCATCAGATCTTCATTCAAATTATAAGAAACTAATCTTATAAGGGATTCTTCCAAACAAACATGAAATCATTAGACGGAAAGTGATATGAGCATACATGAAGTCGGTTGAAAAAAAGAAGGTATTATTAATATTTGAGCAGCAGTTGTCTGTTAATAAGGAATTTCGGTATCCAGGTCCAAGACCTTTTCTCCGATCTTAAAAAAAAATTACATGGGACCAACCTTGCAAAGCATTCTTTAAAAGGACACATATATTTTTTAAATCTGTTCGTATTTGACGAAGTTATGAGGTAACATACACAAATATTTGAGCTACAGTTGTCTTTTTTGAGGAATTTCGGTCTCCAGGTCCAAGACCTTTTCTCCAATCTTAAAAAAAATTACATGGGACCAACCTTGCAAAGCATTCTTTAAAAGGACACATATATTTTTTAAATCTGTTCGTATTTGACGAAGTTATGAGGTAACATACACAAATATTTGAGCTACTTTGTCTTTTTTGAGGTATTTCGGTCTCCAGCTCCAAGACCTTTTCTCCGATCTTAAAAAAAATTATATGGGACCAACCTTGCAATGCATTCTTTAAAACGAAACATATTTTTTTAAAATCGGTTCATATTTGACGGAGTTATGAGGTAACATACATAAAACATATATACACGTCGAATTGATAACCTCCTCCTTTTTTTGAAGTCGGTTGAAAAGGCGGGAATTTAGTTTATCGCGACATTCACGACATTTCTGACGTTGCGTGGCGGAAACACAATGATTGCGAATTTTCGGAAACAATGTAATAAAACAATCGTAAACTTTGTAAAACAAATGGAGAGAAATACAAAACGAAGTTTCAACGCGGTAAAAATAAAAATGACACGTGTATATTTTATGAATTTTAAAGTAATTGTTTTTTTGTCTGTATATGGACTTACAACAGTAAAACTCATTCAAGTGATGAAAAATCGGAAATATATAGTATGTCTACTGTTTCTGTATGAAAAATTCGTCATATTATTTTATATTTAGACAATAAGCGTTTTAGACGAGATTCTACATAGACTATTTGCGTTTAAGACCATTCGATACTAGTTCTCAATTTCATGACATCAGCAAAATCGGATGAGCAAGTTCAAATGATATGGTGGACAGGAACATACGTAAATAATCACAATACAATACGCATAGACTGCTAAATTCATAACACAATTCCGCTTAATTTAACTTAAAATTCGGTTAACAGTTTGCTTGGGTACCTACTCATACCCAACCCATTTAGTAAATTCCGACAACCTACTGAAAACATGTTTAAATCACTTCTACAAATAGATATAATTTAAAATATGTCAAAAAGACGGGTGTTATAAGTTTGACGCTAGTCTGTCGGTTTGTCTGTCTGTGTCATTGTAGCGCCCTTCTGGTGGGTCTTAACTTTATAAAAATCGATTTAGCCGTTTAAAGTTATTAGAGGTTAACTTGCTTTAGGTTAGCTTGAAAGTCAGGATTTACCCAATCAGATAATAGATGGCGCTACGGATATTAAGTTGTATCGCTAGATCTGCTACTCATCACTAGATGGCATGCTTGACAGTCGAGCGAGGGGTTTTTCATCATCATCATTTCAGCCGTATAACGTCCACAGCTGGACATAGGCCTCTCCCAAAGATTTTCAAAATGACCGATCTAGAGCGGCCTAACAAATAAACTTGTCATAATATTTCATTGCAAATTCCGAAATATGAAGAGTTACACACGAACAGTGCTGTATCATATTCTGAAACATATAATGCTATATCAAATAAGCGTACTTCCATAACAGTGAATTCCGGAATATGACAACTTTACATTAACAGTGTTGTGCTTAATTCCGAAATGTGTAATGCAGACAAAGCCGGGAAACAACCCTTTGACGACATAATTGGGCATCAGTCGCGCCGGCATTTTGCAAATTGCCCCTCTTGTATGCATTAACCCTGACATGGGTTTGATGAATTCAACATGTATTGCGTTTGGCAATGTATTTGATAATATGCTGTCTTCAATTTGTAAACGCTATGTTAGGGCTTTAGCCCTGATATATACGTACACAAAGCGATTTAAATATTTTTTGACGACATATGTGTCAAACTATATCTGTTATTGCACAAAATAAATATTTACATAGGACACAATAATTATATAACTAACAACTAAATAACCTACCTAAATTATTAAACTATAAACTAAAATAATGTAATTAAAAATAAAACATTATATTAAATAAAAAATAGACCCCAGATCGCTACGGTCGCAGGGCAAGGTACCTAAAAGACTGGCGGCATTGCCTCTTAACTTCACTTCAGTATGATATGAAAAAAAATCTGCTACGCAGTTTCTACTAGTTCACCTTAGCGACGTAAATTTTATTAATATCAAGTAGATTTGATTCATTTATGAAGTATGTAAGTTAGTGTTTCATAATAAGACGGATTAAGTACAACCTTTAATACCTATCAAATCTAAAGGCGGGTACAGCTATGTTCTAAATGCTGGCCTAATCTTTATTTCGAAGTCAGAACTAGTGAACGATAGCACATGCCATATTCGGTCGTCGAAACCTCGTTTTCTTATCGACAGGATGCACTGATGCACATTCAAGCCTTTCAGGGACATTCACGCCTATGTTTGGTATTATGTTATCAAATAGGTTACCTAGTTTTTCAATACTAGTTACTTACATTCATTATCATCATCATCAGGTCTTTTTGTCTCCACTTTAGGAGCACGACTCTCTATGTACTATACTAGAGGCATACTTTGCCAGAACAGCCAAAGGAATTGGCTTACACTCTCCTCGCTGGCCAAATGAGTTGGAGAACTTGGAGAGACTAATGTTTATAAGCTTTGTTCAGCTTGTATTTCCTAAGTCGCCTTCTTCGACATCCACGGGAAGACTTGGACTTGGCCCTATTCTACTCTGCCGGGACCCACACGGCACACGGCACTTATATTCATAAAAAGTGTTATTCTTCATTTAATTTAGGTAGTTTAACGAAAACCAGGTAAGTGAAACCTTCATGAAGTGGTAATTCTTGTAATTTAAGAGCTTGCTCTTTTATTTTTTTTATTTATTTAAACTTTATTGCACAAGAAAAGGTGTACAAATGGCGGACTTAACGCCATATGGCGTTCTCTGCCAGTCAACCATTAGACCAAGTAGAGAAATAATTTGGGTGGTGCGACAGAATATGAGACTATAAAGAAAAGTATAAATTAAATACCTACAAGAAAAGAAAAGAAAAGAAGAAGCTCTTGTCAGTGGAGTTAAGTGGAGACGCATCCATTTCTCTCTTCTCTATTTATTTTATGTCACGGTACCTTACTTCTAATTTTTAAGTGTAACTACGTTTTTATTATAAGTTTTAGGTAGATATCCAAAAATTGCTAGAAATACTTAGACCTGAATTTAGGGAGGACAAGCACATACCCCGGTTGGCAAGGTGAGACACGTGCCACGCACCCTCGCCGGTACATGGCAAGATCAAGCTTTACCGGCCGAGTAATACAATTTTTGTAAGTATTCAAACCGGAAAAGCTCTTTATTTTTTTCTTTTCATAAAATAAAAATTCAATTACACAAAAACAAATATTTCGCGGAAACGGTATCTTACTCTACGAGTAATATGAAATTTTTTTGACTTTTCACCGTCGATTTCTCCGAATTACAATTTCGTAAATGGACAAAGAATTCTTTGAATTGGTCTTATATTAAATCTAAGTAATTTATTTTGTTTTAAACAATTTTATTTAGTAGACGACTGTCGGTGACAGTTGCTGACCTGACAGATGATAAGTACTGTCGCTCGTCTCAATTAATTTTGTCATAGAGAAAGCCCTAATTTTAGACTTATACAAAAAAGAATAAAAAAAGTGTAAAAACGAGACCCTGTTCTACTCTCTCCAGGCTATATCTCATGAACTGTGATAGCTAGACAGCTGACAATTTTCCAGGTGACGTAACTATTTCTGTTGCCGCTATAATAAATTCTATAAACAGAACAAATATTTAAGCGGGGCTCTCATACAACAACAATTTTTATAAATAATTAGACGGAACCTTTTATGCAAAAATCCAACTCGCACTTGGCCGGTTATTTCTACCTTCTCGACCACTTCCGGCCTTTGACTGTATAATGTCTGCTAAGAGCCGCAAACACTCAAAATGCTCTGTCTGCCCCATAGACAAAGACGTGATAAAGTATATATTTTTCATTCCTAGCTCATAACATACCCAAAAAACAAATTCTAGATCCATAACCCAGCATTTGAATGGTCCAGCATCAAGAGTCAGTGAACTCATCCAAAACCTACCAACTGCACCGCACGTAAACAGGGAAACGCAGCCGGCGCCGGCGATCGATATGTCGTGGTAAACACGGCGGTTGCCATGGCGACGAGCGGGAGATTTCGTCACTTCCTACCCCCTCGGCGGTGCTGCGTCCCTGGTAGGGCTGCGAGGTATGCTTGTTTTAAATCCTATTGATTAAACGCGCCGTGTGGTTTCCGGCAGAGTAGAATAGAACCACTCCAAGTCTTCCCGTGGATGTCGTAGAAGGCGACTTAGGAAATACAAGCTAAACAAAGCTTATATATATCAATGAGGCCAAATCCTTTGGCTGCTCTGGACAAGAATAGCTCTAATAGTACAGAGATGGTCGTGCTCCTGCAGTTGAGACTAAAAAGACCTGATGATGATGATGATGATGATTAAACGAGCGAGCGAAGTTCTCAGAGCCTACTTGAACAATCCGGCGTTTTATTGTATGTATTTTTCGTTTGATAAACAATAACGCCAGAGCTTGATGACATTTGGTTGGCGTGTAGAACCAGATAATAGAATTTATAAGTTTAATTTTGAGCCAAATCGGTCTAGGCGTTGCAGAAATATAGGGTTCGCGAGTACGAGTAGTATAGTAAGTTATAGGTATGTTTGTTCCGTTTTCTCGACAAAACTGCTGAACGGATTGGAATCAAATTCGACTTGTCTCTGGGGAAAACTTGTCCAATAGTTCAGGCGGAAAGGCGTATGTCCTACCTACTGATTAACTTTTTATAATTACATTTAGAATAGTTGGAGAATATTTATGCAGGCCGCTCTTGACCGGTTATTTTGGAAATCTTTGGGAAAGGCATGTGTCCAGCAGTGGGCGTTATGCGTTATACTCTTACCATAGTTGGAATTGCTTAATTTTTCATTTTTAATTCCCTTTCTATATTTAAGGTCAGGCAACCCTGTGGCGAGTTTACCCCCTCAACACCCAGAGGGCGCTGTCCGCGGCATCCTTTGTGTGTACTGTGACGTGGCATTGTGCATTCCCAATGTTCAATTGTTCAACATCCAATTGAAATGGTAATTTGAACGTTTTCGTTAATTCCCATTAATCTGATTGGCATTGCACTTAGAGATACGGGATTGGTGTGAATATTTGATTTTATTGGGTCTAATAGATTTCTTTTAAATTGACTAAGATAATTTAAGTAAAGTACTATACTACCCTTTTCTGTCGGCTGGATTTAAAGTTTCTAAGTTTTAAAATGGGTTGTTTTAAGTCCCGTTCATACATATAAAAATAATAAAACGTGTTCAAAGCACGTTCAAAAACTAACATTATTAAGATATTTGAAAAAGACGAGAAGGTTAGATCTAAATAGATTTCATACGAGTAAGTAACATAAATAATTTCGTTTTATTTCAAACAGCCATTAAACGGATTAAATAATTTAATAACGACAATGATAGGAAAGGAAAACGTTTACGAAACTGTTATTTTAATATTAATAATTTATTTTTACACAACATTGATAAACTATCTACGTCATTTTTCGATAAAAATAGATGTTAGAGAAAGATCAATCACTATATTTCATATCCCAAAAAGTCGGAGCTACAATCTGAAACCGATTAAATGTAGGTACATTTAATCGGAAATACTTAACAAAATAAAACCTCAACACCGTACAAAAGTTTAACGAGTGACCCTCAAAAACTTACAAATCGGAAGTGCATCAATGAGTACTTACCTGAAAAAAAAAAACAAAGAATTAATCATTATATATTAAAATGAGTAAATTGAAACAAAACGGTCGACAAGCGAACGTTTCACAATAGCATTGTGTACAAACCCTTTCAGTGCCCTTTAGAAGGGCTTTATTCGGGTTTAATATGTTTTACTGGGTTTGCGGTTAGGCAATTATTTCATTAATAAAGAGTATTTCATCTCCAAAATGCTGAGATTCTTTGAACGTGTCCTTTATTCGGTAAACGATGAAAAGTAAATTATAGGAAGTATATTATAGGGATAGAACAGTGTCAGTGTCAGTGTTTAAACGACTTTTAAAAAGGAGAAGGTTATCAAATAGAATTAATGTATGTTCGTTCCCCGATTACTCAAAGACATAATCAAAGACACCAAATAAGAGAATTCTTTTTGTTTGAAAGGGAATGCTGGCGAGCATCATCTTGCATCATCCATCATGCATCATCAGCTGGTAATTTATTTTTTAACACATTGCAGGAGACTTACGGCTGTGGACGTTCTACTGTGTCTGTCACTAGATGGCGCCTTTAGGTAATGATTAAAACATTAAAATCTATTATTAATATTATTTAAATAAAATAGGAATTACTCAAATAATTAAATATAACTTATATGAAATGCAATTAAACTTTTCAAAGTATATTTACAATTATTATTATTTTTTGCTAGTCGCGTGTGCTGCCATCTCCGTGAGGTTATTCTAAAACTTCAGTTTTGGCTACTAACAGGACCTCCAATAGTTTCTATGGCGTGAGGTATCTGTTACGTTATTAATTATATTATCTTTGTCAATAGTCATCATTGGATGCTGAAGACCATGCGAAATCAAGAAGAAATATCCGGAACATTAAAAAGATTCATTATAGCTGTATACTTTGGAAATATAGTTTTAGCACAAGATGTTTGTGTTTAGTCCCTTAGTCGCCTCTTACGACATCCACAGTAAGAGATGGAGGGGTCCCATATTTAGTCAGAAGCAACAAGGCCTGTCTGATCTCCATAATTCAAAACTTAATTAATAAGCACAGGAGGAAGCAAACTTAACAATCTAATTGTAAATCAAGAATATTAATCAAGAGTTAACAATCTACTACACATAATCCTTCAACTACGTACCTACGTATAGTTTCTTCAATATTGTCTCTTAACCTCAAACTTGGAGTAAGGACCTTATGCTAATGAAGATTCGAGACTATGGTTATTAATTAAACCATATTTGCAATTTAAGTTCATTTGCGTTGTGTGAACAAAATCATGAAAATGAATAGCTATGTATTAAGATAATGAAGTGCAATAATTAGTATCTAAATTAAAATTATAATTTGTGAATAGTTTATTAAAATAATTATGTAATTTTAAAAAGAAAATTGAAAGGTTTTAACTTTTTGATTAATTCATTGTTGTTTTTTTTTTAATTACGAGATTTATCTTTGATTTTAATAGGGAATTAGGGATGCAATGATACCGATACGATTGTCGTAGGTATATCGGCGACTATCGTAAGTTTTTACGAGCATACGTTATCGTAAACATTACGATACGATATTTTAAGATTCTTTTTTTAACACTATTATATCGTTTCGTGTGAAACGAAACTCACAGCGCGTCAATCTATAAACGCATGCTTCCTTTTTGACATTGACAGCTTTGACATAGAAAATTAAGGCGGGAGTGAGGTTATGTTATTTCTATTTCAAAACTAATTTAATCAATAAAATAAATGAGTACTTTCATTTCAATTTAAAATTGCTTTATTATTTTTATAACTCATAACCATAACATAACAATGTTATCATTGTTATGTTAAAATAACATATAAGTACAAAGCTTCTTATCTATACTAATAAAGCTCAAGAGTTTTTTGTTTGTTTAAGTACGCTAATCTGAAAGTTCTTAGTCGTCCGATTTGAATAATTCTTTTTGCAATTGATAGACCAATTCTTGAAGAATAATACTATTCCTTAAAAGGCTATTTGACATTCCCCTATGTGCCTCACGGGGAGGGTGAAACTGCGCGAAACAGCTAGTAATTTCAATGAAATGATTTTTTTATTAACATAGTAAATGATTTTGCTTTTAAATTTAAAATTTTATTTTACGTCCCTGTAGCGACAATTTGCGAAAAACGCTTTATGAGAAAAAGACGTTTTACGACTAGAGGACATTATGCCTCCTAGTAACTGCCTCCGTGGTGTAGTGGTTAGAGCGTTCGGCTCATACCCGGAGGTCGTGGGTTCGATTCCCGGCGGGGGCAACGACTTTGTGTTGTTATCCTAGTTAGGTTAGGACATTGCAGGCTGATCACCCGATTGTCTGATAAGTAAGATGATTCGTGCTTCGGAGGGCACGTTAAGCCGTTGGTCCCGGTCACTGTCTTTGACATTGGTCGTTACCTAAAACCATGTCAGAGGCCTCTAAGGCGGTTTAAAAACTCTGACACTAGTGTTAAGTCATTAACACACACGATAAGAAGAAGGACATTATGCGAAAGAGAAGTTTTACGCATGAGCCCTATTTACCAAGTGAAGTTCAATTAATTTTATAACAAGTATAATTCAATTAAAATTCAAATCATACTCAATTAAATCCTGTTTTCAATTGCACTTGAAAATCCGCAAATCGTATTTCAGAACCTATTTGAAAAACCGTCAATGACATCGGCCATACAGTTACTGACAAGACCGCAAACCACACGGTCGCAACGCGAAATCATAATGTATTGGATACAATTTGTTCTACGATTTAAATAATATTGTAAATAGTTCTATGAAGGAGGTAAGGAAGAAAAATAAGTTTGCATATTTGGGGAGTAATTACATTTACAACGCGTGATAGCACAGTTAGTAAGAACGTGGTCGTACAAAGACCAAGGTTGCAGGTTTAATCACAGCTCATATGTTTTTTTTTTTACCGATTCTTGATAAATTATTTAGTTTGACTACTTTAGTACTGCAACTTCAATGCTTAAAAACCCTTTAAAAAATATTTCACATTTATTTTATGGATAGGCGTTCTCTTATGTTCTCGAAAGTATTATTGACATATTATTGACGTATAATAACGTCATATTATGTAACTTTCATATGTTATATTATTGTTGAACTGACTGAACAGTTAGTATGGAAATGTCAATTAATTTTTCGAGAACTCAGCATGAAAAAGATAATCATATTGACAAACTGTTCTCTTCAGCTAAAGTGTATATACTCATTACAAATTACCGATTGTAAATATACGGTATATTTACATTCACTGTAAATAGATTTTTTCAAAAGTGTACATCCTACTTCCTACTATCCTATCCTATCCTACTATCCTACTAATATTATAAATGCGAAAGTGAGTTTGTATATTTGTTTGTTTGTTTGTTATCTCTTCACGTTTAAACTACTGAACCGATTTGGATGAAATTTAGTATGGATATGGTTTGAGACTCGGGGAAGGACATAGGGTACTTTTTATCCCGGAATTCCCACGGGGAGCGAAGCCCGCGGGTACATCTAGTTTTAGATGAATAATTAAACATTTTTTAATTGACTATAAAGATGAAACAGATTTAACTAAAAGACCTTAAATTAATATTCTTCACCTAAAATAACGTTCTTACACTCAATTATTTCTTAAAACAGATTACGATGAGAGACAAGATACTCGTGTTACCATAGACAAAGAACTTCTTTATCGCGCCATGTTGAGTGCTCCGAAAACGGAATACGTTATTCGAAACTCGAACGGCTGATGGATGAAAGGGAATGAATAGAATTTTGTCTATAGCCTTTTAAGAGTTTGTTTTTGGAACGTCTTGATGTAAAACGGGGACTAGAGAGCTGTTTGGGGATTATCACGAAATAAGCGTTATTCTGTTTGCATTTCATGTTTAGATAATGATGAATTATTTTGAAAGATTCTGTGAAGCTCAGATTTATGTGATGCAAAAATCAATAAGTCTAGGCGTGTTGTTTTATTATTGATTTGCTCTAGTTTCACGTTCACAGCGTTTAAAAATATGTGTATAGGTATAGAAGTGTGGATTATAAATTATAACAACCGAAACCACAACAAATAACTTTTTTGCAAAAGCTTTCATTAATTTGATTGTGATTTGAAATAAATCAGTACCTGGGTGAGCTTTGCTCGGTCGGTTACATCTCAAACATTAACTACATTTTTTTAAACTTGTCTAAAAACAGTACAAAATAAAAAATTATTTATAAACTTGAACATCAACAAATCTCGAAAACACGCGTTTTCCTAAACATAAGACTAAACTAGATCGATTGTTTACCCCCAAAAACCCCCATGTACCAATTTTCAGCGAAATCGTTAGAGCCGTTTTCGAGATCACAGAAATTTATAAATAAATAAATATATAAGAATTGCTCGTTTAAAGGGATAAGATATGAAAAAGAGGTCATGCAATCGATAAGTATTGCAAAAAATGGTTTTTTATTTCTTTTCTTAATACCTACTTAGAACCGAGCTGAAAAATAAAATTACAATAAATCACGTCTCACTACCTAGTCTATGACATCGCTAGATACATATGTATAAACCAGACCAGTCTAGATAGGTACATTTAGGTCAGGTCTAGTGAGAGAAAGTATGTTAGTTATTACATAAGCATATTTCAAAGTTGTTCGGTAGTGCACAGCGATGTTAAGGTTTATTTCGCATATTATTACTATAAACTAGAACATTGATCTGGATTTTTTAGTATTTTATTACGATAGATAGGTAAACAACAATGGAGATAGAAAGGCAACAGCGGACGATGTAAAGAAAATGCATAAGATCCTGATCGAATAAAGAGTAACCTTGAAGATTGCTCTAATAGTAAAAAGCTGAACAGCCATTGTGTGACCTGGTATGACCACTTCATGATAGATGCCGAACACTTGGCTAACTGGATGGTCCATTTGGGGGTAAATGGCTGCTAAGGGAGAGGAAGACCGACAAAGACGTGGAAAGAATGTGTAAGGACAAATATAAAGGAACAGAAAGGGTTAGTGCAAATATGCTGAATGTCTAAAGAAGTGGAAAAAGAAGAGATGGCACTAAATAGTTGCAAGGAGGATGAGATATTAAAGACATTGAATAAGAAGTCTTCTGATTTGAAAAAAATATTTTAAACATGTAAAGATGAAAATTGGAATATTAAATACTTAAAATAAGATGATGGTGAAGGTTTGGCCACGCAAGCGCAGGGCGTGTTTAAATAGTGTGGCTTTCATGTCGCACTTACTTACCGTGATTAACTCTTTCAAAAATTAACACCTAACGCCATCTGTTAGCGCAGTGTAAGCGAATGGCCATTCATCCAAGTTTATCTTTGATTCATTTGGCCGTGATATAATTTATCGTCTTCTATTACGTTACGTAGGAGGGCAATAAATTTGAGAATTTCATTTTACGCACCGTAAATTTAGACGTTATTAAATGTAAGAATTATTGACAAATCTATATATATATAAATGAAGAAACTTGACTGGCTGACATATTATTTATTGAATGACTGAACGATCAAAGCACAGCTGAAACCGCCTGGCGCTGAGTATAGAAGAGTAAAATTTTGCACAAACGTAGCCTAAATAACGTAGGTGTGCATTAAAAGTGATTTTTTGAAAATTCATCCCCAAGAGGTTAAAACGAGGGTAAAATTTTGTTGTAAAAAGTGACATTAGTATGAGTTTAAGGTTCTAAACAAAAGTTTATGTATTACATTTCATGGAGATAATTGAGAAAAAAATACTGTTGGGGGCTTCTATCAACGCAATAAAACCCAAAACAATGATTTTTATAATTTTATGTGCGTTTCTGCTTTTGTGCGCGACAAATCTCAGAAACCGCTTAAACCGATTCTCTTGAGGTTTTCACTAAAGAATTGTGGTCAGATTTACATTTTGTTATATTTCCATCCATTTATAAATAAAAAAGAATAAGTAATAACAACATTTAAGCAAGAATGGTAGGCTCTTGTCCAACAATCGGATACGACTTAAACTTTATTAAAAGAAAAACATATCATCAATATATCCTAGCAATGAGTTGAAAAGGGGAGATCAGCTAGTAATCCGAACAACACAGTACTAGTACTGTGTTGTTCGGATTACAATAACATAAAATTAATCCCCATTTCAATATTGCTAAATACATTTATCCAATTAAAACGGGCATAATCCTCACTCATCCGCTAGTTCGCTTCGATACCAGTAATTAATTTATCGATGTTTATTGAAAACTAACGCATGAATATTCGATGTTCTCCAATTGTTTGCGTAAGGCGTAACAATTGAACGAATATTTGTTTCGACCCTTGTTTATTTATACAAAAGCTTAAAAATGCATTTCACAAGCGTCATGTAAGCGCTTTATAGCATAATCGAAGATATGACTACTATATTTTTTTCTTTTAGCCTGTGCTAGTGTCCCACTGCTTGGCAAAGGCCTCCTGTTCTTTCCACACGTCCCTATTTTGAGCAATGTGCTGCCATCCACTCATGAAAGAGTCTATGTCGTCCCGTCATCTCTTTCGTGGTCTACCCTTGCGTCTGTGTCCTTCTAGCACCCATAAGGTGACTTTTCGGGCCCATCTGTCCGGCTGCATACTACTGTAATATAATACTATAATCCATAGTCTCTGCCTACCCCCATGGGAAACAGACGTGAAAATATGTATACATATATGTATTTATGACTACTATGGCTAAAAGGTTTCAGTACCAGTATGTGACGCCGTATCTTACACTCCGCAAGAAACATGTTGAAAAATTTCGACCTCCCCCTACTTTTCGCGCGTTTATATAAAAAGTCGCAACATTTTTATTATTTCATATTCTGGAATATACTTAATGCTTTTAAATTAAGTACAACTTTTTTAAGGGCTGATTTAGGTCAACATTTGTAAAACTTTTTCCTATTGCGTAATTTATATCGAATCGATAATCGAAGAAAAATGTTTTACTTCAGGTAAGTAGATCATGTGACTACTTCGATTTGTACGAGACCCTAAAATTGTAAATATATTGAGGCATATAATCAGTATCACGGACTTTAATTGCTGTATGTATTGCTAGTAAAAATCTTCTTGTATAAGTGTTTCCACTAACCTCTATGGGATTTTCTGCTTAGCAGCATATTTCACAGAAATTTGATTAAGAATATGACGATTTCGGCTTTGATGCAGGGACAGATAAACATGTTAAGAAAGGGCAAGGGTTTGTAGGATTCTATTTCCTTTCACAAATCGTTCTTTCAAAAAGAAATCCTATTTAAGAAACACGTACGCTTCATTTAAAATGTAATTTAGCGAATTCTGTACATTGAATACTGAGGGTTTGATTCGTTCCGATCTCAATAGAAACAATAAATCACACAATAGCTTTATCCGGGTCCTCTGGCGCCTTTCCGCTTCCCCTTCCAGGGTTGGCTTTAACAACTCGTGTTTGATTTATCTGAGTGATATTGACAACGTCCTATTTGTAACTTTCAATCTGCTTTTTAAGCTTCTATTTTTGTATCAATACCCTGTCACTGAAAATAAATACATAGATTTGGACAAATAACACAAATTGAGCTAGCGTTTAAGTAAGTTTAAACTTGTGTTAAGAGATACTAACTATTACCTTTCATAATAAATATCTTTATATAAATAAAAACACCCACGGACGAGGTCAATTTGAAAGAGGCCATTTTCCAACATGCTCTGATTGAGGATCGAACCCAGAACTTCCAATTGACAGACTAGCGTGTTAACCAATAGGCCAAGGGGGTTGTATTGTAGTATAGGTACCTTCCTTTAGGGTTTAAATTCTCTGGTACTTTCCTAATACCTATGATGTAAACACGTGGAGACACTGACGAGTTAGGAAGTGACGTATTGGGGTGGGACTTGTTTTGGGTAGATAATAACCTTCATTAAACATTCCAAAGTATATTATGTATTTAATATACTATACATATTTGCTTATACTACATTTCAAAGTGAAGATAGCATCACGCAACCCCTGTAAAACAGTAAATCATATTTCTCTATACAACTGGAGTTAATTTGGAATTAATTATTCGGTTCTGTTTACACAGAGCTCCTCGTTTAGCGATAAGCGCTATTGGACTGGTAATTAACAATAACATTGTTTGCTCAATGATTTTGTACAAGATCCTCTGTTTTATGGCAATCGATACTTCTTGATTAAGTAGAGTAAGTCCCTTTTGTAGTCACTAAGAGACGATGAAATCAAATGTTTAATGAAGTGTATAGGTATCCAATATAAATATCTTTTTGCCATTAATATTTTAAAAAAATTGGGATCTAAATGTTTTTAATAATATTTGTAAAGATTTCGCTGTAATGAATAATGTTTTAGATCTGTGTTTTCCAGTTTAAAACTTGTTCCTGGTATCATGCGACGTGTTTTGCTCTTTATTGTACCAGTAGAAGTTATTAGTTCTCAGTATTAAAATGCTTAGTATTACTGATATTAAAATCTGTTTTAATATTTACTGAGCATTATTTTAATAATCATGATGCTTATGACGACTTGGATCTGATTGGAATTAGAAATATTTCATATAAAAAGTTGAAATTTAATTTACAAATCCATAGAAACAGGAAAATAAACATCTACCTAAGTTTGTTTTGGGGATTAAAATTAAATTAAAAAAAAAATACTAAGTTATTTTTGTTTCACATTTTTAAACTGATAAGCAAATACAAGAGGCGCCATCTGAATTTCAACGCCCAAAATGAAATACAAAACAAAGGCGCTAGATGGCGTTGATGAAAAGGCAAAACTACTCGCCGCGGAACAAAACAAATCATATTTTTAATGAGCGCAGACGCGGCTTGGCGTTAAAAATTAATCCCCAAGTTGTAAACTATAACGTATTTAACTTGCAAACGGGTGAAGTTTCGGATTAATAATAAATTCAGTTCGTGAGAAATGAATATTTGAATTACAGAACTCCGAGCGAAGTTTGCGTTATCTAAGCGCGGTTTCAAAAACCGATACGTGGAAAATATTTCAAAATAAAGTCGTGAGTTTCACTTGTACGAAGTTTCTGAACGGATGGGAGTTCCTACTCGTGTAAAAGGAGGTTTTCAGTGGGGTTTCGCATTGAACCAAGAATTGGATTGTTTTTGTTCACCACATTGTTGTGCAGAAAGCTCAATCCAATTCTTATTCTTATTTTAATTCTTAAAGTTGAATAACTTTAAAAATTTTATTTTTTATTATTATTATTTGTTTATTTTAATTTAGTGTTTAATTTAGATTTTAATTTAGTTTCTCATTTAGATGTTAACTGAAATTGTAATTCATTATTGTTTCTTGAAATTAATAAAAAGGTAACTTATTCTTATTATACAAAGGGATGTAATTAGAATGTATATTTCTTATATATATATATATAAATACACAATTTGGCTAATGGATCAGAATACTTTCTACAGAACAAAAACCAACTTTAGGAACTAATGTAGTTTATAGTCATTTATGTATTTTTTTCAATACTATGTGTTATAGTTATTTTAAGTTTGGACCTTACAAAATTCTTATCTTTCGACAAAGTGTATTAATCTCGAATGTAAAACGAAAAATAAATAAATGGATGCGATGCCAAAATTTAAATATCTAAGCCGTCACCGAGAATCAAGCAAGTTTCCTTAATCCACTCAGAACTTAAAGGAAAACAGACTTTATCATTAACCAATTAGAGTGCCAACTCGCGGAGTTACAAACTTGGCGTATTAATTATACAATCACGCCCTAAGTAAACATCAAAACCCTAAATTTTGTTTGAATAATTATTATTACTGTTGAGTTTTCCTAAACAACGTGAGTTAGAAATGTTGGATTCTTGACAGGGATATGAAATCTAATTAAGCCGGTGACTTTGCCACCCAATTAGGGTCATGCAGTTTGTAAGTAAGTAAGTAAGTAAAAACACTTTATTGCACCAAAACACATGAAAATAACATTTAAATACAAATTCAGATGTACAATAGGCGGCCTTATCACCAAGGCAAGCTCTTACAGGCTACCTTTGGGTGACAGGATTGGCAAATAGAAATAATAGTAAATGAGTTTGCTGCATGATTTGAAGAATTAAATTTATCAACACAACGTATGAAGAAAATATACAATCACCACCTCTTGCCTTCTTTTGGGAATATGTCTCAATTTAGAATAATTGTAATTTAAACATGTAAGTACTTGCATATTATTAAGCCTGTTTCACACATGAAACTGTTGCATATAAAAAAAAAAGCCTCTAGCATTTTGAAGTTGTTTTCTTTGCTCTGTTCCAATGTCTTTCTTGGCCAAAACTTTTGTCATTTTCAGCTGAATCGACTGAAAGGCCGAGCGGTTTTATAAATGTCGAATAATTACTTATTCAGTAGCAATTATAACATTAAAAATTCCTAATTGTGAGATAGAATGAGCTGTACTTACGTTTCGATATCGTTTGCTCGATATCTAATTCATTGTCGGTAGCCAGCGTGCCTTCTCACATAGAAATGCTGTATAATCTGTAACAAAAAAAAAACAAATAAGTACATATACTTGTTGCCATAGGTATAAAGAATAAAAGCTCTAAACGACTAGTATCTCTACTCCGTTTGGTTAGGTATTTAAATAAATGTAAACAATCTTGACATGTCTTTTTATTGAAATATACACTGCAAAAATCAATACCTTTGCAAATCATAAAGTAATTATATAATTTATAATGTATAACATGATTACTTTGTAATTAGCAAAATTATTGATTTATAAAGTGTATATTTCAATAAAAAGACATGTCAAGATTTACATTTATTTAGATACCTAACCAAATGGAGTATAGAGCCGTAAAATAAGAAAAAAGAAAAAGTTGTTCATATAGTAACTCCTACACAAATATTAACCGAAACTTGGTTTAAATTAAACCATTAGGTATTTACTCATGGTATTTACCCCAACGAAGTTAACAGTGATGAAAGAAAAGATCATACTACGGTAAGTCTTCTTGTTTTAGCGAATGATGGTTAAATTGAACTAAGTACTAAAAAAGTTCGTATTTTATAATAAACAAGTTTATTTGCCAGGCGAATTAATTAAATTACAGACTTTAAGCGTTCACCCCCCAAAACTTTTAATCCGCTTAACAGATTTCTAACATACATAGTACATTATCATTATCATACATTTCTAATTTCATTGTTCTAAGTTCTAAAGTAATCTAGTACAGGCCATAGTTTGATATACATGTACCTTCCACATAGTATAACCCACTTCAGTGTCATGTAATAAAATAGTTTCAGCTTACTGTAGACTTGTAAGACCTTGTAATAAAGTAGTAAATACATTAAGGTGTAAGTAATAAAACTATGTAACTCGACTAGTGCATTGCGGCACCAGGTTTGACATGGTACTGCATTTGCTGCATGTCCTTGCTATAATGTTCATGCCAGGCGTTGAATGTAAAATATGGTGATTAATAAAGATTAAGTAGGTCGGTCAGTAATCATATGTATTGTACGCAAATGGTAGATTAAACGTAGGGACGTGTGGAAGTATAAGAAGCAGGTCTTTTCCCAGCACTAAACCTACAGCCTATGCCCCTTAGACGGCCTTAGACAGCCTATGCCCTACAGACGACAGACTATCCGTGACGCACTTTTTAGTCTATGATAGTCTGTGAAAATAGAACCTATGGAATCATACGCAGTAACGCACACTTAGCGCGCCGGACTTTTTGCGCGTCGTATGCGTTACTGCATGTGATTCCATAGGTTCTATTTTCACAGACTAAAAAGTGCCGCACGGTTTAGTCTGTCGTCTGTAGGGCATATGCTGCGTTGGGCCTTATTCATAAAAAAATTGTAAGTTAAAACATACTACTTTAGGTAGTTTAGTTAAAATATGTGTTGTCTTGTTCTTGCAATGTCAAATATTGAAGAGAGCGATAGAGAAAAACCTATTTTATGTTTGTAATTTTATGAATAATAGGGTATATGTATATATAATTTCTACATCTCTGTTAATGTTTTTATACTGAATAGGTTCTTTTGTCTGTTACGTAAGTAGGGTTAGTTTTGGGCTACTAATTATAACCGTAAAAAAATTATTACGTTGGTTTTGAACTTTTTACGAAACGGTTTTACAAACATCAAATTTTACGCTTACCATCGCATAACATCCCAGACGATATTAACCAGAAGTATAAAAAAAACAACAAAAACTTGACATTTCAGAGCAATAAACGGTTCCAAGACTCAAAAAAAAATTAACTTAAATAGATCCGATTTGGTAGGTAGCTGGCACGTCTGAAGCCGTTGATCGCAGACGACCTTGGAATAGAAAAAAAATAAAAGAAACCGTTGCAGGTAGCAACAGGCTGACCCGAAACGTAATCCGAAAGGCATGTGCATCAGACGTGACGTGACCACGTGAAGCAGTTTTAGTTTTTGCTAAACTTTTCAAAAATAAACTGAATATAGACCTTATTGTTATAAAGATTAAGATGCAACAGCTGTTATTGGTATGCATGTTTTTATACGTGACTTTAAACATATGGCCTCAAGACGTTATATTCTGCTTTTAATCCTATTGCGGCAAAGACAAAGGAGGGTTATGCATGATAATTAAGTCAGATTGTTTTGTTAGTTACATCTAGTTCGGTTTTCTAGTTCATATAAAAAGTGCAAATTAAAATACCTATCATACCGCATCTATATAGTTCATTGACTTTTACGATCTACGTAGAAACAAAATAACAAGTAACCCACAGATTTCAGTCATTATATTATTTTAATTACAAATAAAAATATCTTGATAAGCTCTTCAAAGCCCTCGCCACATTTAATACATCTAACAAGTACTTGTAATGGGACCTCGAAATAATTATAAAACGGCGAAATATTCGAACGACAAGGGAAACCTCAGAACCGGAGTTCATTATCGCCTACACAGGGTCCTGTCGAATTCTATACATTTTCATTAAGACAATGACAAGTTTTACATTGGTTGAGTAGGCGAGAACATTGGTTGAGCAGGCGAGAAGTTTACGTAGTTGAGTTTTGAAATAGAAGTAGAAAAATTATTATTCAGCTCTAAATTTATTTAGCTATTTTTTGCGTTTTATAGCTAAAAACATCGTAAGTTACATGTACTCGTGTTATTTCGATGGTTATGCTATACTCTACTAGCTAGACAAAATTGTGTGTAATTCTTTAATCTGAGTGTGTAAATGTGAAAGTTTTGTTGTCATCTTTGTGTTAAAAATACGCGAATAATTTTATAATGTGGAAATTGAACACAAGTTTTAAAACAAGTATTAGTAAGTACGACGATCTTACACAGTTTGAAAAAAAAGGCAAATGACGTATCGAGACCGCGATAGATGGAAACAAAGAGGGGAGGCTTTTGTCCAACGATGGGACCTATTAAAGGTAACGAAAAAAAATTGTAAATAGATGTATTACGAACAATTTAGTGTTATGCGCAATTACTACATCAAAACGGTCACCTTTACCATAACCATTACAGGCAAATTAACCCTTGCATTAAAGATAAAACTAAACACTTTACATCTAGTGCCCTTAATTACAATCATAAATAAAAGCTACCTCTGATTCCTCAAATGACAGGCAAGTGTGAAGAAGTGTCAGAAAGAATAAGATAGATGGTACTACAACGTTCCTACTTGTTCACTCCACTCGACCAACGTGAGACCTATACTTATTCAATAGCTGTGAAAATAACGAATTTCTAATTAAATCATTAGTTTTTGAGACTGTTTGAATACGAAGACTGTGCGTTAATAAAATTAATTATGACGAGTAATTTTGTTCGTCTCATTTCTATATTTATAGCTCAATTAATAATTTAATATTCTGCGTCATATTTTCTTTTTCAGTAAGAAATGCGAAATTCAGGTTTATATTTCACAAAACATGCAAATCACTTTTTCGAATCGACTCGTTGTATATATATTGTCAAACTCCACTAAAATAGAGCGAATTTGTGCTGTTTTAACAATCCGTAAGGTATGATTTAATTATTCCTATCCAATACTACATCTCGAAAGATATAGGGATAAGAGAAGTAATAAAGGACTGCTTGAGCAAATAATTTTTAAAACCGACTTCATCCCAGATTACAAACCGAATTTAGTAAAATTTCTACGGGACCACCTGACAAACCCTTTTAGAAAAAAAAAGAATTTTCCAAATCAGTCCAGGCGTCTTCGAATAATCGGTGAACATACATAAAGAAAAAGATAGCCACGAATAGATAACCTTTTCCTTTTTCGGAAGACAGTTTATCGGTTAGAAATAATTATCATTTCTAGTTAAAACACTGGTTAACAAAACGCTTGGCTTCGAAATCTTCCATTCCATTGAAGCGGAGCGGAGATTTCGAGCATTGGGATTAGTCAATTCACGCACCGCTAAGCTCCTCTCCGCTCTGCTCCGCTTTAGTGGAAACGAAGCCGAGCCATCGCGGGATTGTCTTTTTTTTATAAATTAAATCATATAACTCACATCTTTCACTTCAAAAGAATTCCAAATGTGGTATAACAATTCAATAATCTATTCATTTTGTAATATGATCAATGGAATTCGTTGAATACAAATTGGAAGATATATTTTTAGTTCAAGTTACAAAGGAAAATGTATTGTGTATCCATTTTCTTGAAATGATTTTCATTTTGTTCATATCTATTGGTAAAGGTAATGAGTATATCGAGTAGCTTCTGCTTGTCATATAAATTTTTTTCTTGAAGAGCTAGTTATGTATATTTTAAACATTTTTTCTTATAAAAAATCTTTCTGAAAGGCTAATAGATAAAGTTTTGGTAGGTACAATTTTAGAACAAATGTTCCTTTTCGTATTCATGTCATAGACTAAACTCTAAACTAACCCTTAGTACCTATGTCAAATCAATTACCTACTAGTTATGTGTATTCGAAGTACTAGTTCCTAATGCAATGCAGTTGATCAGTTTTGCATGACAAATTACGGTCAATCAATGTAATTGAATCATAATTATTGAACGGGCATTTGATAGTGTAGACGACAATATTATACATAATCACATACATACATATATCGAATTATTTAGATTAGAATAAAGTAGTTATGTGAAAACTATGTTTGTTTAGTTTTTTGTGTGTGTAAATGGCCAACGCTGTTGTCGGATTTTTCAAACTGCCTAATGGCATCAGACATAACGGCAAGATGAAAATTTCACGTGGATCAAGTAAAGGCCGTTAGTACCCGCTACGCCATTGAAAAGCGGCTGAAGCGGTTTACAACATTTCGATATGCCATTACATCGAGCTGATTATCATTACTTGTTGGTGTTCTAGGGTCTTGCTATCCAGTTTTCAAGAGATTATAGAACTTTTTTTTTGTCTCCATTGCAGGAGCACGACTCTCTCTGTACTACCGGAACCATATTTGGCCAGAGCAGCGAGAGGACTTGGCCCTATTGATGTTCATAAGTTTTGTTTAGCTTGTATATTTCCTATGTCGCCTTCTACTACATCCACGGGAAGACGGCGAAACTCTCTGCTGGAAACCTATTCCGTATACAAAACCTAATAGATTAAGCCACTAGATGTCACAAAAAGGACGTAATAGGTAATACTATTTTGCGACGAAATGATTTCCAGACCTCTTATTCGAAATTTGTGATTTCTCTAACGCAGCTTACAGAATTTTTCCGATTCAAAATCGCCTTCTGAGAATTCGAGAGTAAACAAGAAATGTAATTCGTACTTTGATCTAATGAAACGCGATTCTGGAAACTGTTTATTGAATTATTTTCATAACAACCTTCATAAAACTTTTGAAGCATCGGTACAATAGAATATTCGACTAAGTTTGTTTTTGTACAATATTTATTACAGGCAACAAATAACACTAACAAGAAGACTTTTTCGAAAACAGCAAGTGATTTGGTTATAAAATGAGGCAGCAATTAGCATCTAAGGAAATACAAGTAGAACACAGCACAGCTAGAAAATACCAATGAGACCTCTCCAATCCGTCTGACCAGCGTGTAGAGTGCAGGCTAAACCCCTCAGTACCTATCTATACTCTGTTCAAGTATGGCTCTAATAGTACTAAAAGGATCTTGCTCCTGCAAAGGAGACTTAAAAGGCCTGATGATCATGATGATAAAACAAAAATAAATCTACTTATCGTTCAGCGTATGTTGCGCGGAAAGAAATTGTATGAACAACGCAATTTGCGTCGCACACTTGCGTTGCGTGTTGTTCGACCCTATGCGCAAACAATGCGTTGCACCACCGAGCCACCGAGCGCAAAAGTATGGTCGCTAGCTTTTGAACACGCTTATATTTTTATATATTTGTTTTCGATAAGCAAACCCTATTACGCAATAAGCATTGTATCAAGTTACGTAACTGAGGCTCGGGGAGCAGGGAATTGTTTCCCGGGAACAAATCGCCGGGATCTCCTTACGTAACGTGTAAAGTTGCTATCTAGACTATTAATAAAGTTGACAGTTGTTTACAAGCTTTTGTTTATCTTGCAATATTCATAATGTAATTAAATTTGCCTGTTAAAACAAGTATTTGTTTAAGAAAAAGCTGTTAATTAAAACAATTAAGTGATTCCCAAGACGAATCAATCGAGTCCAAATTCGGTGGGTTATGTTGTTTTATATTTCATAATAGTGCACTGTCATCCAACTTACATGTTCCGTAAAATTATGGGAAGTAGGTCTAATTTAACTTGCAAGATTTGACACACATACACAACGAAATAAGTAAAACTAAACAAAAGCTCGCTCGCTTACATACGTTTGATACAGTACTTCACAGTAATATTTGTAAAATTAAGAAAATACTTGTAATAAACAAATGTATAGCCATGCCGGCTCCGACGTGATAGACTCCAAAATGATGGCTTGACATCGTCAAAGATGATGATGGGACGCATTCCCAGTGACGATGGTAAATTTTAATAAAAAATACTTGTAATAAAAACAAATGTATAGCCATGCCGGCTCCGACGTGGTAGACTCCAAAATGATGGCTTGATAGAAAGAAAGGTCAAGGGTAGAATGATGATGCATGCCAATGGTCTTAGACCATGCGATTGGAAAAGAAAGTCGGAAAGCGGACTCCAGGAATCACAGCATTACAGCTGAGGATGCAACTGAAAAAACACTGAGATGAGAGATACATACGCTCAAGAATAAGGACATGTGCCACGATAATTATATAACCCTAATTCAAATTCATCATTATCATAAGGTCTTTTTTAGTCTCCACCAGGAGCATGAACGTCGCTGTACTACCAAAGCCATACTTGGCCAGAGCACTTTGGCGTTGACTCTCCACGCTGACCAGACTGGTTGGAGAGGTTTCATTGAGCTTTTTTCAGCTTGTATTTCCTAAGTCGCCTTCTCCGACATCCACGGGAAGATATGGAGTGGTCCTATTCTACTCTGCCGGATACCACACGACAATGCAATTTATATTGACCCGAATCTTTTGACAAAAATGAATTAACATAATATTAATACGACCCGATAAAAATAAGTCATTCAAATGCCCTTGTAACCCTTTTCCAACAAAGTATTTGTATGTATAAAAAATTGGAGTCGTGTGCCGGCATTTTTTAATTTAATTAGGTTTTAATATGTTTGGATGGCTTTCGGTCTTAATTAGCTATGCCGATTCTGTAACTTTTTTTCTCATGCTCATTTGTGTTTTGTTAAACTTTTTTTGCTAGTAACCTTGTACTGATTAAAACATATGTATCTTGGTAGTGATACTAAAATAAATATCTATATAGAAAAACATTGGTGGTATATGTTGCATATAATAATATGTATATACTTTTTTGGACTTCAAGAATGTTTTATATTTTGTTTTTTATGACGAAAAATATATTCGAGTACTCACCTACCATTCCACTATGGTTATATATTATTTTATATCAATCATCCCTACTTATACATATACATACGCTGTATACTTACATCATATACATACACGCCTATACGATTAATACAAGTATTTCGTATTTATTATAAGATACCCCACTCGTATGTAATTACTATTTATGATATATATAGAAAATAGACATATACTTAATATATCATTATAAACATCAATTAGACTTCTCCAACCCGTCTGGCCAGCGAGGAGAGTGAAGGCCAAGTCTTCTGGCTGCTTCAGCCAAGTATGGCTCTGAGGAGGTCATGCTCCTGCAGTGGAGACAACCTGATAATGATGATGACAGGTTGCAGAGGTTATTTATTACAGATACACTATAGATACGAAAACATAAGTAGAAACATAACTAGAATTCTAAAGAAAAGCAGAAAATCCCTCAAATTATATTCCGAACTATATTAGATACTAGCCGAAGCCCGCGACTTCGTTCGCGTGGACTTTATGTCTCTGGAAAATGCTCATCAGGCTCAACAACTTTTACTAAGGCGGCATTTTTATATCTCTTATAGTTTAGCTGGATCTTTATGGTTCTGCATCAGGCGTTCCATTTTCCAAAATCATTTATACCCTATATGTTGCCCAGGCTTAATAGCTATATAACAAAAAAAGTTTCATTCGAATCCGTCCAGTATTTCCGGAGATTAGCGTGTACAAACAGACAAACAGACAAACAGACATTTTTTTTTAAATTCTTACTCTATTACTACGTCTCCATCACCCCCAATATTTTTTTTGGAAATATATTTAATGTACAGACACACTTTTTTTACTGTTTTATTATATGTATAGATTTCCATAGCAACTTGACTAGCCAGCCAGCCTTTCGCTCCATTCATTGTAATGCTTACAACACACTCCATTACAACATAGCAAATCAGCATAAGATTGAATGTACCTCCCACGCTTGTGTGAAATTCGCCGGATTATTACGTTTATATAGCCGTCGACAAAGATGGCGGGATATAAAGAAATACGATGAAATAAGCGTCTTATTGCGTATGAGAAAGCTATTTGTTTTTGACGAAATTGCTTTAATTTGTCGAATTTACACCGGGTTTTATGTTCGGAACGGAGGACGTCTAGCTGAAGATTTTTACAACATTCCCGATTAAAAATAAAATATTTTTATTTCGACCCACCAAGGATCTTAATATTACATTCATGTGTTAGTACCAGAAAGAAATAGAACTTAAGAACTAGTGTTATTATACTAAATTAAGTGTAGTCTAGAGGTCTTTGTTTTTCAGTATATGAATCATTGAACAAAGATTCATACTGAAATTTAAAGACTGGTTTCATAAGTTTGACACTAGTGTCTGTGTGGTATAAAAAATAAATATATAGGGACAAATAATTGAGCTGGCCCCAAAGTAAGTTCGAGACTTGTGTTATGGGATACAAATTCAACGATACCATATTTTATAACAAATACATATAAAGATAAACATCCAAGACCCAGGACAGTTTGAAAAAGGCCATTTTCCAACTTGCCCTGACCGGGGATCGAACCCGGGACCTCTGGGTGGCGGACTAGCATGGTGACCACTACGCCACGGAGGTCGTCATCGGTATCGTAGCACTCAAACGGTTGATCTAAATCTAGATTCGATGAGCTCGTACGACCTTCATAGGATACTTTAAGAAAATAATTCTATCAAATCGCTTTTCACGTGGAGGTAGAGTGCCACTTTATCTAACTTAATCTAAACTTATACACTCAACTGTATAAAAGATACAACTTGTAATCAATCCTCTAACTTCTAAAGCTACCGAAAAGGACGAGGCGTTTATAAGACTTTCGTCGATTTTCCTAATTGATACCGAAATTCTCTTTTTGCCAAGTTCTGTGAGGCATAATGGCTGGCCCGTCTTTGCCATAAATTTTGCTCTCTTTGATTATATTCCGTTGATTTTGATTATGAAGTTAACTCTTCGCGACTTGTGTGTGGATTTACATATTTTTGAATATTCCACGCGCTCCGTCGAAAAGTTTTTGTTTCGGTGAGTATATGTGTCGTAATTTAATTTTGACGAATATGTTTCGTGAAAAATCTATCCGACTAGTCATTAAGATAAATTGTTTTTACAAAAATATATTTAAGATTTTTTTTTTCCATTTCTAAAATCCCTGTCCTGGGTCTTAAGCTTTTATATATTTATTTTATAGGTGAGTATTTCATATAAGTGATATTTAAGATCGTTAAGTTAATATCCCACAGGTAATAAAAATTTAAACCTTAGGTTTCCCATAATATTAGATTTTTGTTAACCCCCGACAAAAAAGTGGGATGTTATAAATTTGACGCCAATGCTTATCGGTCTGTGGCATCAAGCTCTGATCAATTGCCTCCGTGGTGTAGTCCACCGGACTTCCGATGGCATTGGAATGAACCCGTTGTTTCAACGTTGTTATATTTCTTTCTCATTTACCATGTAGTTATTCAATTAATTGCCCTTAAAATCTTAGGTTGCATCTTATGACTTTCACAGATGTAGAATTCGGTTATGTTGGTTTAAAAAGTTATTTTTGTAACTTTTCAAAATGACTACGAAACAAAATTAAGCGATTACATAAACAATAACATCATTTAGCCCCGAGTTAATTAGGGTTCAATGGGCAATATGGCCGATTTCGTAATGAAATGGGACGTCACCCAGTGTGACAAAGTGGACCCGTGTCACACACAATATCTGCTGACTGTGATACTGGCAAAGTACTTAGTTGTTTGAGCGATCTTCTTCTCAGACTAGACCCTTTGTTATATGTTACTGACATAAAGGCTTATGATATAATTTCTGTTTTTTTTTCACAAGTTTATTTTCCTGCAAATAAAAAAACCCCGACTTTCAAGCGTTCACCCCCCACAGCTGAACTGATTTCCATCAAACATAGCCAAGGACCGCACGGAAACTTGCTGTCACGTAAAAAAACTGCATTGAAATCAGTTCATCATCAGAGCTTGATTCTTCCTCTTATCGTGTATGTTAGTGACTAACACTAGTGTCAGAGTTTTTAAACCGCCTTAAAGGCCTCTGACATGGTTTTAGGTAACGGCCAATGTCAAAGACAGTGACCGGGACCGACGGCTTAACGTGCCCTCCGAAGCACGGATCATCTTACTTATCAGACAATCAGGTGATCAGCCTACAATGTCCTAACCAAAATAGGACAACAACACAATGTCATTGTCCCCGCCGGGAATCGAACCCGCGACCTCCGGGTATGAACCGAACGCTCTAACCATTACACCAAGGAGGCAGTTTACACGAGAAGTAGTAATGGCAAAGCATAAACAAACCAGACACTATTACAACCGCATTGAAGGTCGGTAGATCTAGAGGTTAAACCATAATTTGTCGTTGGGTCCAGAGTTTCGGATAGTTACGGCGTTTGTTACAAGATGTTGAACATCAACGAATAGCTTCAAAGGGTTGAGAATACCTAGTATCTGAGTTATACGAGTATTAAATCATGCATTGTAACTTATATAATTTATGCTTTTCGTCGATCTTTAAAACTAATTAATAAATAATACATATTGCTTTGTCAGCGTGTTATATCTAATCTAATATAAACGAGCAATTCTTGTATATTTATTTACTTCTATATTTCTATGTTTATAAATTTCGGTGATCTCGAAAACGGCTCTAACGATTTCGCTGAAAATTGGTATATTTTCTAGGGTATTTATTTTCGGGGGTAAACAATCGATCTAGATTAGTCTTGTTTGGCAAAACGCGTGTTTTCGAGTTTTCATGCGTTTTTCTTTCCACGCAGAATATGATCGCTAATTTCGTCGCGCCGCCCGCCATCCATTTTGGCTCAGCGGTTTATGATGACGGAAGAAAGAGTGTTACGGGTTCGAATCCCACTCGGTGACTTACTTTTGTTTTTTTATGTCCAAATTTATATATACTTTTTTATTTTGTTTGTTTTGAGCAAAGCTCGGTCGCCCAGGTACTCTAATCTAATGGTAAATGTTTATAATATACTACTACTTATAAGAAATTAAAAAGAAACAGGGCAACTTTAAAGAACTTCTGTTTGGTGACAAACAGAAGTGCCATGTAAGTAAGTTGCCTTGTATTGAATAGTGATTATTAAATACATAATGTTATTCAATATTATAGCGATAATGTATTATGTAAATTCAAGTAAGTACGAATACTGAATTTAATGAAATTAGTTAAAAAATGAACGTTTATTTTACAAAATGAATTTTAATGAATATCAATCAACTGAAATAAACTTACTTCTTAGGAGCGAACCTTCTCAAAGGACTTAACTAAGCCTTTTATTATCCATGTAAAAGGCCAAAATCTTGTTCGAGATTGAAAGTCATTACCAAAAGTTAGGGACTTTAAATATGTCGCCAGATTTGTGATCATCCATCTATGAATATAATTGGGCCTTTACAACGCGGTTGTCTTGTTAGTTTAAAGGAAAAGTTTTGCTTTGATCTCTAGAGAGGTAATTATGCAAGGGAGGCAAAAGCGCCTAACTCCGAGTTCGCGAATTTTAGTTTAAAAATGAGAGTGGGAATATCATGCGGAAATTACGAGTGGTAAATTCTTGTCGAGTTTCATGCGAGCCTGAAATTCCTGCACTCAAGATTTGGGAGTGCTATATCAAATTTTACTTTGTATTCTTTCCTATAATTTTTATAAATTGTTCAAAGATAAGATTTTATTTGGTTTGCATTTTTTTTATGTGAAATTGTAATTAAAATATTACGATCTAACCTAAACTTAGACTAATGTTTTAAATGTTTTATTTTATATTATATACTTATTGTATAAGAATGTGTCCACCGGCACTTTCCTTACTGTCTCCATTTAGTAGAAGGCACTTAGTTCGTGCAGTTCGTTCTCATTGTCACTATTAGGCCCAACGCAGACGACAGACTATCCGTGACGCACTTTTTAGTCTGTGACAGTCTGTGAAAATAGAACTTTTCGACGTGTGCGGTAACTGCATGTGATTCCATGGGTTCTATTTTCACAGACTAAAAAGTGCGGCACGGTTAAGTCTGTCGTCTGCGTTGGGCCTTATACACATATAATGTCACTGCTACACTAGTTCGAACGGTTTAGTGAGGATTAGAGAAGTTAAGCTTTCTCTAGAAAAAAATAGATGGCGCTACGGATATCAAGTCGTATCGATGGTTCCGCTATTCGTCACTAGATGGCATTCTTAACAGGCGAAGATTCTTTTTAATTTGCCTAGCAAATAAGCTTGTCTCTTCACCAAGTTAACAAATCTGTATAAAATCTGTCATAAAACTGGGAAATATGAACGCTCAAGATATCGACCCAAAGTATCGTAATAACTGTGGGCCTAAATAAACAAGGTTATATTGTAATATCCCGTGTTACATCGTGGAAACACTCCGAAATATAACAAAAGAGTATTTACTCAGGGCGGGAGCGCTCCATTTTGGTTATGTTTTCATCTGTTTGTGATAGATGGCGCTAGTGGCAATGGCGGGCTATTCGTGTTTTGTTTATTTACTAAGTCTAACAGAGGTGTATTTATATACTATGCCACGATTCAATCAATTCATTTGATTCGTCTAAGTTTATATAAACATGATTGTTCAATTCGGTATTGAAATTAAATGTATTTCTAACATTTGTGATATTGTATAACTATAATTAATATACTAATGTATGATAGTACATATACGATATTCACGGGAGGACTTAGATTTTTCATTACCACTAACCTAGTAGTTAATCTTTAAAACAGGACCAAATTATAATATACAAACATGTTTATAACTAACTAGCAGTCCATCCCGGCTTCGCCCGTGGTACATACATAGCCTATGTCACTCAGGGATAACATACCTATCCAACAGTGAAAGAATTTTTAAAATCGATCCAGTAGTTTCGGAGCCTTTTCAATACAATCAAACAAACAAATCTTTCCTCTTTATAATATTAGTGTAGATTAAGACTAAGAATATTATTCTACATATTATGTAGGTACAAGTCAAATACATAGGTACGTGTGTAACCCGATATAATATATTATATCTACAATAACTTATTTAAATCCAGATTCGAGTGTGACACGGTCACCAAACCTAAATTGCTTTTCGTGTGTCGATTGAATGACATAAAGCGAAAAAAACGTAAAAACAAGTGCAATAAACGTCTGTCAAACCGACAATCAAAGTAATAGTATCGGGAGAGTGATACTTTTGTTTGAGTTCGTAGTTTTACTGTGATTTGGGCAATTTGTGAAGAGTCTATTGGATTGGAGTTCAATAAATAAATGAGAACTTGAAGCTTTTTTCGCACGTTAGGCGAAAGTGGCTGTTTTTTCGCATATGTGCGTAGAAAAACTTCACTTTTTTACTTAAAACTGTAAACAGTAGTTAATAAAATAGATTTAACAGTTATTTCGGGCTTGGTTAAGACTAAATTTTTCATGACTTCTCCATTTCTTTTCAAATAATTTATTTCAAATGGAGGCAGCACTGGACCTCGAAAAATTGATGTAGCCTCTTAAGTGATCCTTTTACATGATAAGCGGTTTTTTTAGGGTTCCGTACCCAAAGGGTAAAAACGGGACCCTATTACTAAGACTTCGCTGTCAGTCAGTCTGTCTGTCTGTCTGTCACCAGGCTGTATCTTAAGAACCGTTATAGCTAGACAGTTGAAATTTTCACTAATTATGTATTTCTGTTGCCACTACACAAAATAAAATAAATATTTAAGGGAATAAATATTTTTTGACCTTGTTTGCTCGATATCAATATTGGGACAGGTAGGCACATGAAATATTCACAAAGTATTTTTATTTTAATAATAATAAAATAAAACTAAGGAGGGCTCCCATACAAAAAACTTCATGTTTATAGATAATGGTACGGAACCCTTCGTGCGCCAGACCGACTCGCACTTGGCCGGTTATTTCATATTCGATTATAAACTTACCCTTCCACAAGTACCAGCTATGACCTTACCTACCTTTCAACAAATAACGTTTGGTTTTATTAAACTTTATAATAAAAAGCAACGAATTCAACAGTCAACGCAATTAGTGTCAACTGATCGCCAAAGTACAGTTAGACAAAAAAGTTCAACCCTTAAAATTTAAATTACTCGATTTTGAAAGGCGGTAGCACAATAGGCCCCATTGAGCACATGGTAGTGATAAGGGCACATGCGGGTACGCTTGCGTTGATAAGTGACAGCTGTTCGGATCTGGGCCACTCGTCACCGTCTACCGTTTTTGTGTACTGTCGGCATGAAAAACTAGACGGTTACACTGAAAAAAAAGTTCTGTTGAGTGGTTTTTTATATTTTGTGAGTGAGAACAAAAACCGCTGTAGGGCCGCAAATGCCGCAATGGGCATAGACAGGAAGTCATAAAATGGAAGATTTCATTTAGAATTTAGTATTTGTTTTACAATTTGAGTTGCATGAAAAAAATATATGTTGAATGATAAACATTCAGCCATTGTCGCCAATGACCATAACTGGCCTGGTAAAAATGGTCATCATGACGAAAGTCTTGTACTCGTAATACACCCTCATCTCGTATGGTATACTCAGCTTTATCTCTGATACAATTACGGTGTTACGCAAACACTTGGTGGTTGTTCCACAGGATTTGGGATGGCTGTTCCATCCGCTTACACCTGGGATGGCTGTTCCATCCGCTTAGGTACACTTGGGATGGCTGTTCCATCCGCTTATATTTGGGATGGCTGTTCCATCCGCTTACACCTGGGATGGCTGTTCCATCCGCTTACACTTGGGATGGCTGTTCCATCCGCTTACGTTTGGGATGGCTGTTCCATCCGCTTACACCTGGGATGGCTGTTCCATCCGCTTACACCTGGGATGGCTGTTCCATCCGCTTACACCTGGGATGGCTGTTCCATCCGCTCACACCTGGGATGGCTGTTCCATCCGCTCACACCTGGGATGGCTGTTCCATCCGCTCATGTACTAGCTAATCCAGCGGATTCTCTCTCTCTATGGGGACGCATCCCCGTGTGGCCTCCAACCTCCCCTATAGCCACCCCGAGCCTCGCTTATAACTCTTACTCTCTTAGCTCTTTTCTATCTATTGTAACACACGCAGTTTACAATAGACCAACTAATAGACCGACGCATCGGTAATTCTCTCTCTGTGATTTATCTATTGCAAGTCGCAACTTGCAATAAACCAACAACAAAAACCAACGCAACGGTTAACTCAAAACACTGAAACATAAACACATAGTAATTAATTATTATCGGTAGAATTCTCTAGATAGTAAATAAACTTATAAAACGCTCACCGAAACTCTATCTCTCGTAAAATCTCAATAATCGTCAGAAATTACAATTTTACCATCTTATTTTGTGCTTGTACTTTGTGCCGCCCTTTTTCCATCCGCCACAGATAATATAACCCTCTTCACGCCGCGTTCACTTCTTCTGCGCAACCATCCGCGCACGGACAAAAGAATAAAATTGCTAACAGCCAAACATTGACTTTTAGGTACCTTGATATTTAAATAAATAATAAAAATATTTAATAATACACACTGGCTTCGCATTCGCGACACTCCGCCACGGCGAAAGAATAAAGAGAACCATTACTTTACATACCTAGGTTTATCATGAATAAGTTCACCACCATACACATCTCTCAATTAGGTACGGTGTAACAATCTGTCCAGGAATTGAGAATTCCACGAAGCCCTGGTGAATTTCCTGCCATCAACTGTCTTTTCTACTGACTACTTCTATTTGAGACTCTTCCTTGGGTGCATTGACCTCAAAATTTAAGGTAGTCTGTGCTGATGGTACTGCACTTTCAACTTCAAGTTGTAATGAAAATGTCCTATTGAATGAGTCATTGTCACGCCTGACGACGTTTTTACCTTTGTTATTTTTATATGTCCATTCGAGCCTTTACTATCTTCTCAACCTTTCAGTGTGCCCTATTACTTTCTGCTTTTATTTATAGTTAGTCCTAGCTCAGGTACCTACTCTATTGATTACAGCTCTTGATTGCCAATGTTTGTCACTCTTTCTCTTAGACACGTGTAATTTATTATTAGTTAACATTTTAAAGAATTTATCTAGAATTATGTGTGCTTTCTTTCAAACCTTTATTAAAGTACTTATATTGTTTGTGACTTGCCTTAAAATCTCACAATCTGATATTTGCCGCTGTTTTGATATCAATTTTTATTTTTATTTTTTTTAAATATATTTTACTACAGGTTTTATGCTACTGAAATCAGAATCAATTATAATTATAGGTTATTCATTCGCGAGACCTTCCTCGGCCAAAGAAAACTTTGAGACTTCACTGTTTTGAATGTGCGTAGGCTACATCTACATTATTCTTCAAAAATTCTGGTCATCTGCTATAAGAATTATATTTATAAATATAACTTAGTGTCTGTCTACATCTGCAGGAGTTTTATGACAATACCAATACTTGTTAGGGAATGTCAGTCTTGTAAACTCACACGCCCTCTGGTGGGATTCGAACTCTAGACGCTCAAGTCAATCAGATCTTTTTGAAAACAAATTGGACTATTTACCCTTTTTTTTTTATTTGAAGAGAAAAAAAATGCAGCTTCATATTAAATTTAACACAAGTATTTCAGTTCGTTAAATATAAAAATACACTTTGATCTATGAAGTCAAAAGCCGTTTTTTTTTACAGTAAAATTAACACAAATGATACACTTATTTCTTCCTTATACTTATTGTTAAGTTTAAAAGGTACCTGTTTTAGTTTAATTTTTATCCTTAATTCAAAAACTCATGCTTAAAATTGTAAAACATGATTTAAATAAACGGTATTTGATCCACAAACTTTGACTGCTGTTTCTTTCTAGTAAATATAATTAGGCATTTATTATATAAAAACACAATAAGGATGTGGACAATTTTTTTTTGACAGGTTTTTTAAGAACTTTTAACTATTTGCATTTATTCTTTTCTCTGATTAGCAAATACTGACAAAAATATGGCGCATCCAAATTTCGCTTAACGTCACGATAAAGTACGATTTTCACTATTCGTTCACGTACCGTAAATTGCCTCCACTCTGAATCTTTGATGTTCTGCACCTTCGTAAAATATTACTACTTTACTTTACTATACAAAAATAAATTAGTCAATCATTTTTGAATAATCTAATCTAACCCTCGGTCCATCGGACTGAATAAAATAATTGGAACACTTTTTGGTCAACATCCCTATTACTAATTTTACATGTCTATTTATAGCATTTATTCGTAACAATAGGAATAAGTATATTCATCCGTAAATTGCAACAAACACACAAATCTTTATGTTGAAACACGGTAATTCAGATTTTTAGATCAGCACCTCCACCATGTCGCCAATGACCATAACTGGCCTGGTAAAAATGGTCATCATGACGAAAGTCTTGTACTCGTAATACACCCTCATCTCGTATGGTATACTCAGCTTTATCTCTGATACAATTACGGTGTTACGCAAACACTTGGTGGTTGTTCCACAGGATTTGGGATGGCTGTTCCATCCGCTTACACCTGGGATGGCTGTTCCATCCGCTTAGGTACACTTGGGATGGCTGTTCCATCCGCTTATATTTGGGATGGCTGTTCCATCCGCTTACACCTGGGATGGCTGTTCCATCCGCTTACACTTGGGATGGCTGTTCCATCCGCTTACGTTTGGGATGGCTGTTCCATCCGCTTACACCTGGGATGGCTGTTCCATCCGCTTACACCTGGGATGGCTGTTCCATCCGCTTACACCTGGGATGGCTGTTCCATCCGCTCACACCTGGGATGGCTGTTCCATCCGCTCACACCTGGGATGGCTGTTCCATCCGCTCATGTACTAGCTAATCCAGCGGATTCTCTCTCTCTATGGGGACGCATCCCCGTGTGGCCTCCAACCTCCCCTATAGCCACCCCGAGCCTCGCTTATAACTCTTACTCTCTTAGCTCTTTTCTATCTATTGTAACACACGCAGTTTACAATAGACCAACTAATAGACCGACGCATCGGTAATTCTCTCTCTGTGATTTATCTATTGCAAGTCGCAACTTGCAATAAACCAACAACAAAAACCAACGCAACGGTTAACTCAAAACACTGAAACATAAACACATAGTAATTAATTATTATCGGTAGAATTCTCTAGATAGTAAATAAACTTATAAAACGCTCACCGAAACTCTATCTCTCGTAAAATCTCAATAATCGTCAGAAATTACAATTTTACCATCTTATTTTGTGCTTGTACTTTGTGCCGCCCTTTTTCCATTCGCCACAGATAATATAACCCTCTTCACGCCGCGTTCACTTCTTCTGCGCAACCATCCGCGCACGGACAAAAGAATAAAATTGCTAACAGCCAAACATTGACTTTTAGGTACCTTGATATTTAAATAAATAATAAAAATATTTAATAATACACACTGGCTTCGCATTCGCGACAGCCATAGTGTAAGACCACTTTCCGATTACATTGATAAGCACACTAATTTCAAATGTGTTTAAAAAAATGAGTTTGGCCCCTAAAAAACCTAAAAATTCCAGCCCCTAAAAAAGTTTGTGATGTCTTCCGTAATATCTATGTAAAGGTACTTCGGTTCAAAAAAACCTAACTTTCATATACATTCATATGATTCATGAAAAAAAGATTTAATTTCATAATATTCAAAATCATCATTAAACTTAAAATCAAATTCTTGAAGGTGGAGTACTTCCATGTCTAACTACGCAGTAGGGGGTATTCATAATGTTCTTTTCCATTTATTTCCCACTACATTAACCCTCCGCTAGTTACAGAACAAACCAGGTCACCTTTTAATTTAGATGCAACAATAATAAATACGGGATCGTCGTAAAACGTAACACCTTCCTAATTGCGCCGTGTGGCGGCGTGCACAAAAATATTCCTAGAATTTCCCAGAAGGCCGCCGCGACCGGGTTCCCTAAAAGGGTTAAAACCTTTATTTTGAACGCGGATTCACGCCTACAATTTCGGAGCAAACGCGTAGGTAAGCCGATTGCTCTTTTTGCTCCAAAAGAGTCATTTTTTAAAAGGTTTTTCGTTTGACGCAGTGATGTAGTATACTTTAATTACTTGAGTTTTTCATTATTTCAACCCTAATTTTATATACAAACAATCCACTTATTATGTAAATTTATAATCACAAAAAAATAAAATAAATTCATCTCAGTGGCGAAATAAAATGGCCAGTGTAACCTGCTAAAATGACGGTGACCTCGCGCGACGCATTCTTTATTCAAATTCAAATTTAGAATGCGGGACGATTTATCTTTTTCATTAATTTTGGCCAGTTATTCGAGTAATTACGACCTGTGGTTGTATTGTCATATTTTTTAATCTTCTGACTAACTTTTTTTATTAGCGTTATTAATAAAAGTTTATTTGCCAAGCAAATTAAACAACCCCCGACGACACCATCTAGTGATAAGTGGCGGAACTACATATTTCAACCGATGTTAAGTGGAATTGATGACCATCTATTATTTTCCAGGTAAATTAAAAACCTCAACTTTCAAGCGTTAACCCTAAATAAATAACTTTAAATCAGCTGAAACTATTTTCATCAAACATGACACCACCGCAAAGGAACTAGCTTTCACGTAAAAAAGCCGCATTGAAATCGGGTTATCCGTTCAAGAGCTACGATGCCACAAACAGACAGACATTTGCGTTAAACTTAAATCACCCCTCTTTTGTGTCGGGGGATGAAAAATAATGTGGACGGATATGAATGTTCATACTAAAATATTAAATTTGTTTCCTTCTTTATTCTGTACAGAGTACATAGTCTATGGTCGTAAGTATACCAAAATCCAAGATAAGCAAGATAGATTATTAATAAAAAAAAAAATATATCCGACTAGAAACATATTTAACAGCTTTTAAAGGTACGTAGTACCTAAGGTCAGTTTATATACAAATTCTGAATAGGTAACCAATCAAATCTGCAATGTCTACCAAAATAATACTTAAATAAATTATTACATAGCCTTTATAAGTTCAAAGTTGTAAGGTGGGCCGAGACGCCGACTTTTGCGTTTTAAAAAGACATTAATTTCACTTCCTTTGTAGATATGAGTCAAAGTAGACTGACCGTAAAAAAGACATTAGGTTTATCTTTCAATCAGATAATAAACTTACCGTAGCCATATAAGTCTGTTTTGTTACAAAAGAGTGTTAGCTTATAATAAAAAATAAAAATCATTTTCCTTCAAGACTACATACATACATTTCTTACTCATTAGTATTACCCACCTACCTATTCTTTTCCTTGAAATATATTTCACTATAAATGCACTTATAAAAGGTTGCCATCTCCTAGACGCCAGATTAAAGATTTGTGTAAGATAGTCTTAACGAGGTCTAAAAAAGGGGCATAAGTACAGTACAGGATCACGTTGGAGCTAACATTCATATCAAACTAGGTACACTACACATACAAAGTCAATGAAATGAACTTTCCCAATACGTATGTAATTTGCCTACTACAAAGTAAACACAAACAAATAAATATGTAGAAGTATGTCAATTAAAACAATGTATGTTCCAATTAAAAGTTTCCTAAACTCTATTTACATAATCCATTGAATTCATGCTACCTATCCAACTATCCTAACTCTTCGAGCACTACAATAAAGTTCATAACAACCTTTAACACGACGAGATTAAGTGCAAAGTTGCTTGGCACTTCCTACTGGCAACTGCAGGGATACATTTGCGTACATACGGGTACAGAAGTGCTTATGAAGCCCTAACGAGTAGTGCACATGTGACGATACGGGCGCCCTCTATCCCAGACAATACCTTCATTATACATGCCATTAAAATACAAGATTGGACCTTATCACTGAAGTGCTAAGTCGCAAACTTGTTCAATGTAATCCCAGGACAAAGGGCGAGTTTAACAAAGAAAATCAACAGATGGCTCTGTGATAAAGATGGGGACATCTCGAATGAAGGGTATTCATTATGAAAATAAAGGGTCAGAGTCACAGTATTTCGACGTGATAATTTCGTCGGGACAAGCCTGTGGGTTTCGGTCTGATGCACAGATTAACAAGAATTTCGAATTTTAACACATTTGATGTAACACTGATTATTTGCTCGCCCCGAAATTTAAATGAGTTTTATGTTGAATTGAAGTACCAACATATTATTATTTAACAATGCACATCGATGATGAAATTGTTCATTGTGGTTTTGAGTTTGATTTAAATGCCAAAGCTGTATTAAATTTTCTTTTTGTGTTGGAGTTCTATTATTCCAAGAAAAGAATTTCGCAAAATCTGAAGAAGTGCTCAGTTGTTAAAAGATTTGCTCGCTGAGCGCTGGCTCAAGCTACAGCAGTCCATTGTGATTTTAAATCTTTAAGTGTTTTAAATCACTTAGTGTTTATGTACCTATTATTATTATTTTGTTTTACGTAAATATAATTTTATAGTGAAAATAATATTACTATTGAATACATACATACATACTATCATGTCTTTATCCCTAATGGGGCAGACAGAGCATTTTGGGTCTTGCGGTTCTATGCAGAGCCCAGGGCCGCAAGACCCAAAAGCCACTTTTAGCGTCATGGTGGGCGAGAAGATGGAAAAACAATTACTAATTTACTATTGAATATAACATGATAAGATATTTACTCGAACAACTTACCAAGATTTTTCCAATTAATGTATCAATATTTGTTACAAACACTAATTTATAGAATAATTGCATTACGTCACAGCATCGATTTGAAAATTAAAACAAAATTTACAGCGTATTCTCATTCCTGTGCCAAAATAATCAAATAAGATATTAAATCTTTTACAAATAAAAATAATATTTAAAACAATGGATCTAAGATTTACATGGGCATATTTTCATATCTACAACCATAATCAATTAACAAGTCTCTAACTTTCTCTGATAACTCCAAATCTGTAAGAACGGCTATTAAAAACAGATTTATGCTCGAACTGTAATCAAGTTTTTTAAGCTATATTTAACTTAACATTTTTGTTGGTAATTATACTTAGACATGAACCGTATGGATAGGAAAATGCATAATTTACGCCATAAATAGTTTTTTTCAAAGAGTGAGAGTGTGTTTTTAATATTTTAATTTAATTCCTAACATATACTTCGACTTATACACTCGTACATTGCATCCTTACATTACATTATAAAAACAGATATAATATTATGTATTTTAATTTTGATTTTTACTGCTTTTTGTGTCCGTGAACATGGTTATTATTTTTTTCACTTGATCATTTAATATGGTTTTTTGTTAATAAAAGATAATTGCCAGTAATAATAATTATGGAAGGGAAATGGAGCTTTCTAACAACACATTATCCTGTTTATGATTTTTACCGTCTGCTTTCTGTTCTGATGTATTAAGGCAACTTGATGAATGTGACCATTCTTTTATTGTTTGTCTAATGAGATACTGATTCCTTCCATGCTGGTCTCGGAGAAAAGAAAATATGTACTAGCTGCATCTCTTCCCGCACAGACCGCAGTAGCCTATCGAGGGTAAATGGGTCAAATTCAAATCATGTTAGTAGGCAATACATCACTTTTTTATTCCTTTTTCCACTTTCTCGCCCACAGTCAGGCTAAAAGTGGCCTTTGAGTCTTGCGCCCCCGGGCTCTATCTGCTTAGAACCGCAACACCCAAAAAGCTCTGTCTGCTCTGTGCCCCATTAGGGATAAAGATAGTATGTCTGTATGTTATGCGATACCTAACACACAAAAAATTATCTGTCCCTATGATTTAACTGTTGTTGCAATGTACAATAAAGATATTCAACAACAACAAAGACTTGCGACTTCGTCCGTCTTTGTAGAACCCAATGAAATTTTCTGTGCTTTGTCTAAGAAAATTTACAAGAAGACTAACACTTTAATTCGCGAGTGAGCCCTAAGGGCCCACTAACAACGAAATAACGGCCATAGGATAAAAAAAGGTTTTTATGTGAATACCCACATTAATAATTCATTCGTAATCCCTAACCTGGTGGTGGGCTGGAATGTGTTTTATTTTATCTCACTTGTTTTATAAGTAGTCTAAATGAAATTTGAGAGTTGAATTTTCTTTTGAAGATCAAAACGCCTGCCTTAAAACTTGGAAAACAAATCTAAACTCTTTCAAAATTAACTTCAAAAAGAGTATCTCGTTTTTAAAATTCAGAATTCAAAAGTATACCTATATATTCAGTAATTAGACTTTTATAGGCACTTTTACACCTCAAAAAGCATAATTTACATTATTGTGTAGTGTATATCAAAATTTAATTTACTGTCTTCAAAAAAAGAGAACATTAATTCGTCGCGATCTCTTAATGAAAATTCATCGATTATTTTTATAAGCCTGGACCGATTTGGAAAACGCTTTCTACTTCCGAGGTGGTCCCATAGAAATCGAATCAAAATCGGCTGTTTATTTTGTGGGGTGAAGTCGGTTTTTAGTTTTTCAAAATTATTTATTTTTAAAGAAAAGCTACCGATACCAGTTCTTCGCAACGACCACTGCTAAGAAGAAACGCCGAAAGGAACTGATTTTTCACAGTATGGCCGCCTTCTCGCCGGAAGGGCTTTGTCATATATGTCTTATGATTCATAAATACTTATAATATTATACAATGTTGACGCACTATTGGACGATAGAAATACTAAGTAAAGCGAAAAAGCGAAGCCGAGCTGACCAGCCCCGTCAGCAGTGTTCACATGTTGACACACGTATGAACTTAGTTATAGAGTGTGTCAAATTATTCGAGAGCTTCAAATTATTCGAGCTGCCTAAAAGCATATGACGTAACTCAATGACCTTCATTTTCTACTGACAAACGTCATTATTACAAACTAGTGAACTAAGGACCTTTCCTCACGATGTATCCCTACTGCACTATTTAGTTAGCAATTACTAAAATAATCATCAAATCATACAGGGGTAGGGTTAGGTACCATCCGTCCGGACTTTTAGACTCTTTTCCGGACTTTGTCCAGCCCTTTTATTTGTCCGGATTTTTGGAATATGAGTAATAAAACTTTTTTTTTATATTTCAAATCAGTCTTTAATCAACAACGAACTCCTCCTTTATCAAAAAAAACAGAATATAAAATCTTCTTTAACAATAAATCTTCTACTGTGAAATTTGCAAACAATCAAATAGTTCAAACATAATTATTTTCTTCGATCAAAACAAAAATAGTTTTTCGTCAAATAATCAAACTTGCGTTAAGTTTGATTATTTAACGTAAAACTATTACTATTATCTTACGTAAAAGTTGTTTTCGGTAAATGTACTTATCTATTTTTATATTTTTCCATAAAATTTCGGACTTTTATCGAAATGTCCGGCTTTTTGCCAGGATTTTTCAAATTCCTAAATGGTAACCCTATACTATACATGTCGTGGATAACATTTGCGAAATTACTCAACCCCTACTCAATTTCCCTTAAGTCTAAATCCGGGTCTCAAATCCATAACAAGTATACCACCTGCCTTAATTCATGTTGTAATTTCCCCAACCACAGAAATATGGACAAAGTTTGTATCTGAATACCCGAAGATAACGGAGGGGACTCACTTCCAAGTACTTGAATGATTTATGCGTTTGCTAAGTATGTACTTACGTGGTAGGTGCAAGAACATTTTAAACGTTTAACACTGTCTGAAACATTGACTGACTTTGTGTTGTTGTCCTAGTTTGGTCAGGACATTGCAGGCTGATCACCTGATTGTCTGATAAATAAGATGATCCGTGCTTCGGAGGGCACGTTAAGCCGTCGGTCCCGGTCACTGTCTTTGACGTTGGTTGTTACCTAAAACTATGTCAGAGGCCTTTAAGGCGGTTTAAAAACTCTGACACTAGTGTTAGTCACTAACACACACGATAAGAAGAAGATCTATGTGTGTCTGTCTATTAGGTTCACAATCCGGCCATGCTGGTCTGGGAGAAAAGAAAAAACTTAGAATGTGCCAGCTGTTTCTCTTCATCGTAAAGCCAATCGAGGGAATGGGCGAAAATGCGAAACACATTATAAGACGACGCGGCTAGCAACTCCTCACTATTTTGATTCCTTCGTTCACCTTCTCGCTCACCGTCACTCGTAAGGTGGCCTTTTGAGTCTTGCCGAGACCTAAATGCTCTGACTGTTCCGTTAGGGATTAAGACGTGATAGTATACTATAGTATAGAAACTTTAACTTTATTGAAGATGTAGAAGTCATGTTGTATATGGTCAAACATTTAGTAGGGAAAGGGAAACGTAAAAATTCTCCATCGACTAAAATCTAGTTCTTAAATTTACTGATGATGAGGTGAATACACTAAGGAGTTAAAATTATGAATTTTTTGTGATAATTATATGTTAATTCTATAAGTTCTGCGTCCGTGAATCATAGAGTAATCTATAAATAGAAAACGATGGATTGAATTTAAAGTTTAATTAATCGCTTCATAAGTTAAACTAAATCAGTTTTGCTTTATATGTATTTGAAACAACACTACCGGTTTTAAAAGAATAATGTTTTTTTTTTTTTAAATAAGGTTCTATTTTATCTAGTGTCTGTGGAGTATATTTAAAAACGAGAAAAAATATTTCTATTTGCCCTTTAAAAATTAAATAATTTAATGAATTAAATAATTTAATGAATCACTTAGCAACATGAGAACTGCCTCGTGTTTCAAATATATTCTGAGAAAAAATTTACAAAACGCCACTTTTATCTCGAAAATTAATTAAGAGATATAAATAACACTTCCCCTTTTCTTCAGGCATTGTAAATATTAAAGGAATAATGAAGTTTTCTTTTAAGTCATTGTATATTTTATTCAGTAATATTTTGCAGTGCGCATATTTTTACAAGTTTAGTTCAATAAACTTAAACGTTTAAAGAGCTTCTCAAAACAAATTAAACGAGCCTAATTTCAATGGGTTTGCATCGTTTCATTACAGAATCCCTATGGCCACCTTCTGACTCTTAACATCAGATCAGCTCCATGTCATGATAAAATATTATAACATGGTGCTGATCTGATAAATACGTATGCGTGCAAAATTTCAGCTCAATCGGATATCGGGAAGTGGGACAAATTTAACTTGCAAGATTGGATAATAGATAGACAACAAGACAGATGAAACTAAATCAAAGCTTTAAAAAAAACTCGCAAACAAACAAGCGATCAGCTATCAAATTTTGGGCAGGTCGAAATTTCTTATTTACCTTTCATGACCAATATTATTCACATCATAAGCAACAAATTTATGGTAGATAGTTATAGTCAAAACTAAAACACCGCCTCTATTTCTTCTCAAATCTGTGGCAAGTTCATTACCGCGGGGCTAAAGTAAACAGGGCGAAAGAATTTTTTCATCAAAATTTGACTTACGCCATCTGTTCGTAATCTGCGCTCGACAAATATTTGGCGCCGAGACAGAGGATGTCACATTTATGATTTAGTAAAAAAATGTACGCGGCCCAAATGGGGACTTGTGTTATAAAAAAAAACTTAAATTTTATGGAATGTTGTCTTAAGGCCTCGTTTTACTCAGCATAGCTATTTTAGGCAAATTTAAACATATAAAGAATATCTCACAAATTTATTCCTAGAAAAATTAACACTATTTACTTGAGAAAATAAAGTACATTTCTATTAGTTTTATAGCGCTACTTGAAAATCCAGACATATATATATACCATATATGGACGTAACTTGTTTTCTGTTAAAGATATCATATGGCAATGGTCTAGAGACCATCGAGAGCGTATCTTCGTCATTATTTCATAATCAGAATAAAGAAAAATAAGCATACCATATTATTTAATGATCTATCTAATGAGCCAAACAAACAGATCCGTATTTATATTAAAGACTGCCAAATTTGTATCGAAAACAAGCAACTAAATCAATCGATAGTTCCCAGAAGCGTCATTTCAGATCCATATTTTATGAACATTCGCCCAGTACAGTGCGTAGAAGTTTATGCGTTAAGGTAAACAGACAAACATACGGATTGGCTCACTCGGGACTGCTGCGAAGTCGTACCTGGAAACGAAAATAATAATTTAGTTCATGTTATTCATTTACTAAATAAACATTTTCTTTAACAACCTATATCAGTCCAGTGCTAGACTAAAGGCCGTTTCCAAAAATATATGTAAAATCACATAAAGACGTTTTAGTTTATACTACGTATGAAAAATTTTATTATATACATATAAGGTCTAACAAAATATACAGACACTATTTTAAGGGTGAATAAGTTCATCATACTAAACAACTTTCCCCAAGGTACACCTATCGAAATATGAAATAAAAAGTAATTTTTGGCCTCCCGTACAAGTTGACCGATCAGCTGATCGTAGTTTGTGAGGAAAGCCGAAAATTGTTTATCATATTTCGACATATACTTCGTGGGAAAAGCTGTCCACTATCACGGACTGAATTCACTCCTAAAATAGTTTCAGTATATTTTGTTAGACCTTATACATATTGACGACCTCCATGGCGTAATGGTCAACACGCTAGACCGCCAACCCGGAAGTCCTGGGTTCAATCCCCAGCCAGGGCAAGTTGGAAAATGGCCTTTTTCAATTTTTCCTGGGTCTTGCATGCTTATCTATATATGTATTTGTTATAAAATATAGTATCGTTGAATTAGTATCCTATAACACAAGTCTCGAACTTACCTTAGGGCTAGCTCTATCAGTGTAATTTGTCCCTATATATTTATTATATTTATTTATTTATATGATAAAAGCTTCATAAGCGCACATGTTTTTATGAACATGACAAGTAGACTTTAATGTTTTATACAATGTTAATAGTGAATACAAAGGTTATAAAATATATTTACATATATAATCCTCTCAGTATACCTCAACCTAAACCTAACCACAGCTTTTACTTAAACATTACAACAAATTATTCTTTTTCCCCTCAATACCTTTTCGAGCTGATGTACAAGGCATGTTAATGGATATGAATATTGCCGACGTAATATACAATATGAATTACAGTTTTAAAGCCTGGAAGTATATCCACAGAGGAGGATTTTATAAGATGTTACAGGTCAGACCTTCTCAAGACACAGTGGCATTTTGTTTTAAATCTTTTAGGTAAAGGTCATTCACTCTTTATTCTTTTTGTGATCGATTGAAAGATATTCATCATATTAGCCGAAGGAAGTCCACTGATGGAAGGCCTCCCTCAACGTTTTCCAAAACTACCCATTGGGCACCCCAATAAGCTAAACAAAGCTTATATAAACATCAGTGAGACCTCTCCAACCCGTCTGGCCAGCGTGGAGAGTGTAGGCCAAGCCCTCTGACTGCTCTGGCCAAGTATGGCTCTGGTAGTACAGAGAGGGTCGTGCTCCGGCAAAGGAGACAAAAAGACCTGATGATGATCAGTGGAAAAACACCATTTCCCAGCAGGCTTAACAAGGGGAAAAAACATTAAATCAATGACTCCGAACAATTATTGTTATAACAATACGTTCTTCAAAAACAAAACAATATAATTCCTTGCAGATTTATAAAAGTTGTAAGACTAAATTAAAATTGCTAATACGGCACTTTTGAAATAATGAATTCATTATTGCACCAACTGTATAAATAGAGAATTTAACTACCTACAAAAAGCAATTGATGGTAACATCAAAATGAAAAATAATGATGTTTCGGAAGTGTCTGTCATCATTTAATTTCAAAATTGAGCGATTAGAAGCAAACCTGCATGCTATACAAGTAGTGACTTTATTAGTTATTTTACCCTACTTGGGAATAGGGTAAAATACCATGAAGTGTTAAGCAATTTATTTTACGACGAAAAATAATTATATATACACATTAAATTTTCTTAAAAACTAAAATAAAGATAAAAAAACTACTCACTACAATACACTACAAACTAATATTTACAAATAAAAAAGGCCCGGTAATTGTTTACCCTGCGGTAACGTGCCCAGAAGGCTGGCTGCATTGCCACGTTGTATGGCAATGCTTATTTTCTGACCTAGATATAGGCCAGCCTTCTGGTCACGGGAAACTTCAATAAGTTTCCTTGAGATAGCGCCGTATGTAGCAATAAAATGATAATAGAAAATAGGGCGCCAAAAACCATTTCTATGAACGAGAATATGTTTTGGACGATACCGTAGTATGGTAAATATAAAGTTATAAACTTGATTGTTTGACTTAAATTTTGACTTAAAACCAACATCTATAATACTTCTATAAAACCAACGTTTGACCCAAATATTTTCAAATTCGACTGTTCCCGTATAAATCTCTATTGGTCTGGATTCTTGATACTTTTCCAATATAATCCAGCTTAAACTAGTTAGGGGCAGATAGTGCGGCGATTCTTAAGAGAATCCGCAGCCGCTGTAAGGTTACTTTAAATTGGAATTCTCTAGAAGCTTAGTGCTTGAGATGAGATGATCGCCCTTTGATTGAATGCGGAAAGATTTTCTTAGTGCCATTTACTTAAATACATTAATTGCGTATAACGGTCTCACGTTACTGCAGTTAAAATATAGCATCTTTGAAAATAAATAAAAATAGATGCTGGAATTGCGACTACGTACTGGCAAACGCCGTGAAAGATCTATTATATATCTACAAGGAGGTTAGACGACTTGACCAAGGTCGCTGGATAACGCTATGGAATTGTGTTGTGTTTTGACAAAAAATCACATTTGAAAAAGACGATAGATTTTTTGCAAATCTTTGTCTTAAAAATCGACATCAACAGCAAACTACAGAACCGACTTTGTTTCCTGACAAGTATTTACTCAAGTTCAAATTGGTCTAGGTGTCTTCGAATAACAGAGGAATACACATTATTGATCGGTCATTTTGGAAATCTTTGGAAAAGGCCTGTGTCCAGCAGTGGAAGTTATGCGGCTGAAATGATGATGATGATGACATTAAAAACGAACCTCCATTTTTAAGTCGGTTAAATGATGAGAAATCGAAGACAGAGATAGTGTATCTGTATACGTTTACTGACATCGGAATCCTATTGGTTGTCAAAACAAAGCAAATTCTCGCGCATATTTAGAATCGGTCTTAAAGCTTTATCTATGTAGGACTAGTATTATGTAGTAGTGTCGTAAATTACGCCACTGTGCAGCTATTGTTAGCAACTTACATAAGACTTGCTTCGTATTTTTAGACGCATTTAAGGTCAAAAACATTAAGTTTGTCAGCGCTTATTGAATTTGTTTTTTTTTTTTTTAATATAAACTTCTAGGCGCGTTGGGCATGCACGGTAAGCATTTTTTAAGATGGGAAAAACCACTGAACTAACATCACTGTTACCGACACCAAGTTATCAGCACTCCCGGAGTGCCATTGTTTTTAATTGTAAACTTTTAGACAAGTGGTGCTTTTGACTAGTAAGTAAACCATACTTATACTAAAAACTGTAAGTTATACTGTCAATTAATACTGACGTTATAATATCGTATGGCATGTTATAGTAGGTTTTTAGGTCAGTCTACGGCTGTGGAGGTAAACGATCCTTCAGAGAGAAGGTACCGTGGTCATTTCTCGGTGATGTGAGTGATGTGATGTAAGGTTTGGTGTGGTGATAAATGATAATAGCTACCTCAAAGAATAGACCGTTATAAAGATGGCAACAATTTATACTTTAATATAAGGAAAACCAAGTGCGAGTCGGACTCACGCACAAAGGGTTCCGTAAAAAAAGCACGTAGTTCAATATTTATTTTATTCTGCTTCTAATATTTATGGTTATATCATCCACGGAAATACATTATCTGTGAAAATTTATATCTTTCACGGTTCATGAGATACAGCCTGGTGACAGACAGACAGACAGAGTCTTAGTAATAGAGTCCATTTTTACACTTTGGGTAGACCCTAAAAAAACCAAGAAATTCATACTGGTTTAATACTAACCTACAAACCTCACGTTGAATATACGTGAGGTTAAACGCGTGATACAATTTTAAAACTGGAACACACAATGTCACTGTCAGTAAACAAAACTCATTACAAAAAAGGAACGATGTCAAAGCCACGTTCAAATCGAGCCAATCAGAGAGCAGACGTTTTACTTTTAAAAATCAAAGGCCAAGACAGCGGTGCAGTGGCAGCCCCACACGTGGCCGCACACACGGCCAGCTCCAGAAATACTCAATGTAAACACCGCAATATGTTCACAAGTAATGAAACGAACACTTGGCCTAACCTATAAATAGATAAATAAACTACGCGGAACGCTTTGTTTTTTTAGGTAATAAGTTTGTTTGTGAAAGAAACAAAATTGATGTTTTGTTAAAAATTTGTCTCGGAGGACAAAAAGTTAAGAAGTAGTCGGAACAATTTAAAAGATTTGGCTATATAGAGCTATTATGTATGCTACAGCCACAGAATGAATGTAAATTTTATAAACGAAACTTGCTTTCAGGTAAAAAGCCGTATCGGAATCGGTCCATCCGTTCGAGCGCTACGATGCCACAGACAGACGGACATTAGCGTGAAGCTTATAACACCCCTCTTTTTGTCGGGTTTTAAAAAAGGGTTTCGATGATAGATTACAAAGAGTTTGCCTATCCAATAAAGGAGGTTGTAAAGATATATATTTAGGTTATCTATCGTATAACCATAAACCGTATGTGTTGCCAGTACCATAAAAGCAGTGGCAATAAAATGCTGGTGGAAGCTTCTAAAGCCGCGATTTCCTATCGAATGAAATCGTTTCTACTGCTTTTTACTGCTTTTAGGAGTTAATAAGGCTTTTGTTTTATACCGACTAATTCATTGAATTGTTTTATAATGTCGGAATTATACCTATTTATTACTACTAAAAGTACTGAATGTAATTTATAGGACACTATTTCTAAGAAGTGTTGTAAATGCGTTTTAATTACTTTAAATTTCGATTCTCTTATAACCGTCTTATAGTATTCTATAAGAGAATACTAAAACTATTTTTACACAACTTTTCGATTGGAACATATGTTATGTATCTATACAAAATATTTCTTGGACTTCCATACAAGTAGTCCGATTCAATGAGCTGCGTTTGATCATGTAGTGTAATTAATTTTCCTAAAAAAATGAGATGGCCGGTAGGGAAAGGCTAAATCCGCCGTAAACAATTTTTGTAATAAATGTAATACTTTAATATTGATACAAAAATTGGTTGCCTGTAAAGTCGGTATACGGGCGAAAGTTTTACGTGACAACGACTTTTTATGTCTGTCTCTCTCGCTCTTAGGCGGGCTAACCATGCCCGAGTGGAAGGGACGCGTGCCTCTCACTCGCTCTCATTGTGAGCGCATAACGTGAGCGGAGCGTAACGCAGTTTCTTGAAGTGTCACCCGGCAAACCAATTTATAAGACGTTGTCACGTCAAAAATAAAGTATATAACTGTCAAGTGTACTTAGTTTGTATTGTAATGTGTACCTTATCTTTATCACCCTTAACCTAAAAATAGGGCCTCCTTGACAATTCACTCGTTATATACGTTCTGTGGAAGCAGTATGACGCAAAAAGCTGTATACTAGCAGTAGTTCTATTTCCATTTCAGTTCACCTCCTTTCCGCGAGAAACGCCAAACGCATAAACAACTTCAGTTTACAATGTAGCACAAGTTATAAAACAAATAAAGTTTACTTTGACGAACTTCGAACTCTCAAAATATTTTTATCTCAAATCATTTCTGTTGTCATATACTTACCACGTATATAGAATATTCTTTGCAAGTATTCATTAAAAATCTAAATTCCCTAATTCTTTTATAAGTATAGTTATAATGTTGTTTATTTTAGGAGCTTGGTTTTATAAGTCTCTTATAAACACATGGCGTGAGTGTGTCCATAAGACGGTTTCTAAGGGTCAGGACAAATACTAACAAATCCATGATCGAAAAATGTACACATGACAACTGTCATAAAGCCCAAACCCATTAAAGGCATAAAGCGTTCAAACGGACAGAAATAGAAACGTTCTATACTACGTATTGGTAAACCTCAGTATGTAAGTACATATATCTTTGTATGTCTCGACATTGACGTCGGTCGACTCGTCGGGTGTCTAGGCTTAAGGGCACAACCCAAATCACCTGTGACCTCAAAATGAATGAGTCGAAACGTAAAAAAGATTTTTGGAACAATGAACTGTTAGACTAGATTAAAAGTCTGCTTTTAAGGCTTTAGCAGTGTTGACTGTTGACATTAAGATTTTGAAGGACACGAAAAAGTCAAAAGTTTTGTTGGAACCTTTTTTGTGCTTACTATTTAAAACTATTTAGGTACTCGACCTGATTCGTCCTTTGATAGAACCAAAGTCGCGTTTTATTATACATTGAATATATGTAAAATTAACCACTGGCTAAGCACGCTTTATCGTAGTAAAAAAACAATGTGTATTATCTGCCTTATTTACAAACACAAAATCTTTCTTTTTCTAGGCAAGTAGGCATGTTACCGATTAAAAGTGCAAAAAAAAATACACTTTCATGCTACAAATTACGCCTATCTTTTTTGTTCCAAAATAAAGAAAAATCAAAGAAATATAAATTTAAAACGCAATCAAGCAAAGTAGAAAAACCATAGTACCATCAATAGCCAAAGAGACACCAGTTGCATCAATGCTATCTCTGCAACAGACACGGGCAAAACGCCTTGAAGCCAGCGCCGTACAAAAAAAGGAGCGAGCCCGGCCCACGGACCTTTGTTGTCGTGGTCAGTGCCTCGGCGGAACAAAAATAAAACAAAACGGGATGAAACAGGTCGCGCCTGTGGGTACCAGTACCAGTTCAGCGAGTTCAGACCACTTTTCCGATCCCACTTATCCACAAATTTAACATTACGACTCATTAAATATTCTAGTTCCTTTTCTTCAAGCCGTAAGACTCAATTTTACGTGATATGTTTAGGGCGGACAGCGTTTATTTTTGGTAGTATGTTGGGCTATGATTTAGTAGAGTTTCGATTTCTTTAGGAATTCGGGTGAACTGTTACGCGTCAAAACAGGATTCAAGTTGCTACATTTAAAAAGAATCCGGTAGGATTCTCGGTAATAAATTTTAAAAGGTATATTGTTTTACGATAAGTACTTATTGTTTTCCCGAATCTGCCTAGAGGGACCATATAAATTTAATACCATTCGGTTGAATTAGGTAGTAAATAAATCTCATTTCAATATAAAAGGATCAAATAACGTATTATTGGCATGTACACTGAGATTATTTTAAATTGGGGACTGCAGTAAATCAAACAAACCGTATAGAGTTATAAACAAAGGCGAATATTAAAACCGAAGCAAATAAACCCGAGTAAGTGGAATTTAAAACGAAGTATACAAGAGAAAAACTTACACCTATAAATAACAAGACATCAACCCACGGAGCAGAGACCAGACATTCTTTCAAGGCCAACAAAACGACCAGAAAACATATGGCTTAAAAAAGAAACTCACAACTGACAACCAAAGTGTGTTGATCCCACCCGGCCGAGAGACTTCCTTTATTTAACCTTTAAGAATAAGAGCAGAAGGGGTCGGTTGGGTTCTTAGTAAATTGGTAGGAGAAACCAGCCAGTTAACAAAGGACTCTGACGCGCTTCCGATTTCGTACGGCAAACTTAAAAGAGGCGAGGTTCAAGGCACGGATGGGAGGTCTAGCTTGGTTGGCAGAACAGTCACCCCACAAAGGTCCCTTGTGGTCAGTGACCATCGCTGAGAATAGCGCAAGTACCTGGTGCTTATGACGTCAGAGTTGTACTCGATTTATGGGAACAAGATTATGTGCTCTCGAGTTCTTATTATGAGAGAGCTTATTGGATACGATACAATATATTGCATGCCGCATGCAAGAGTGTAGTCAGTAGAATTTAAAATGCAAAGAATATAGTGCTAATACATTCGCGAGCAATACTATAGCGAGCATATACTACAGTTAATGAAGCTATAATTATGTTACCCAGATTGTTAATGACTTGGGAGATACTGGTACTTACACATCTTAGTTCATATCAGCCAAAGGAAGACCACACTGGACATATGTCCAAAAAAGATTTCCAAAACGACCCATTAGATGCATGTTTCATCAGAATCTTTGAAGGAACAGCGCCACGGGCAAATGCCAATAATTATATAATCATATAAGCTGGTGTTTTGTATACATAAATTCATGGTAGAGATCTAAGCCCTCGAAGAGATGTTTCAAGCGAACACGATTCAAGAAAATATTCCAGGAAAATCTATTCTCAGGAACGTCTGAAGACTACGACGCTTTAGGTATTATGCTGACGATTACATATTCCAGCAACAAAGTATTATATAGTTAGTAATATTTCTTATAGAATTTAGTAGGATCTTACGTACCCGGGCTCTTTGTCCTGTTAGGGAAAAAGACGTAATACTGTATCTAGTGTAGAATGCTTTATTATAAATAAATTTCAGAATTTGAGAAACTGAGTGACTAGTTTTAGACAACGATAAGAATAATTGAATTACACTATTTAGGCGAGAAGTTGCGAATTTCTTTATTGGTTTTACTCAAAAATATCACAGAATTTAATGCCCGTTCCGTATGCAATACCTTAACCCGTCGATTTTTGTGAATCGAAATTTTGTGAGTACAAACTCAAAATCCGGCTTCGGTCCCGATAAAGACGTAATATACTTGAGTAGGGTTGATTGAAGAAATTTCAGTAAAATGTTAGCTGAAAATTCAATTGTCCTAAATGAAAACGAGTAAAAGCAAAAATAAATATACGGATGAATGATTTTAGCCCAAAAAAGACTAGAATGGTGTCTACAGGATATAAGTCAAGCGACTATAGTAGAAAATAACATTTGAACTTACTTGTCGTTACGCTATAGGGATGATTTACTATAAAATAGGATAACCCAGTTATTGAAATTAATATGCATACTGCATATAACAAGTATAATGATTCTACTCGTGTTAACAATATTTAGTCATAATATAAGTTATTTAAAAAAAAAAAACTTTTATCTAAAACACAGAACTTAAATGCTTAAAGTGCTATTCAAGACAAATCAAAGGAGCCCAAACTCGATGGATTGCGTCCTTTCACTACAGAGTTCTTATAGCCGCCTTACGGATCCATCATCATATTAGCTCCATGTCGATATACGTGTGCGTGCAAAATTTCAGATCAAACGAAAACCAGGTAGAATTAACTTACAAGATTTGATTACAGACAAACAGACATGGGCAGGTGAAACTTAATTAAAGCTAGAAAGAAAATGGATTATTATAATATTATTAATTACTATGTGTATATGGATATGTCTTGTACCCCATTACATGTTGCTATTCGAAAAGTGTTCTAAAATTGTAAATTTCTTTTGGTGAAATAAAGTTTTTTTGTATTGTATGTGAAATACAAGACTCTAAAATTTAAAAATTAGTCCATTTGGTCAATTGGTTGGCACGGCGTGGACGTGCCGATAAAGCGGCATCGGCTTTCTCAAAGACGTTTTTTATACCAAAAAATGGACTTATAAAATCTCAACTCAACGCAAAACAGAAATAGTCTTAGTACATTTAACATCCATTTCGAAACGGCCCATTTACGCCCTAATGCGGCTAGGAAGCGGCATTAAACCATACGTTAACTATCTCCTGCAAGTGGCAACCCTGACCTGACGTCACAGGATTTATATCCCGCCAAAATTAACGTTAAGACGTAGCCAGAGATTTATATAAAGGAAATGAGCTGAGTTTTAAGAAAAGTCCTTTACATTTCAAAGGGCAATTTATTTCGGCGTTTTGAGACGTGATTTTTAACGTATGAGCGCTTTGGCTTTGTTCTTCTGTAAATTGCTAGTAGAGAATCTCAACAAAAGTTGGTTTGTGGGGGTTTTGAGGGTGAAACATCGCTCTAGCTAGGTTTCATTTCTATTAGACCACTTTTTCTCGATGTGTTTTTTATCGAGCGTAGTTCGATCGTCAACGGGATAAATTAATTTTTCGGGGTACCGTGCTGCGCCCCCCATTTAAAATAAATTATTTTAAAGGAAACGGAGATATCATTTAAGATTCTAACTCATGCGGCTTTAGATAACAATTCATGAAGCCTTTCTTAACATTATTGCGAAAAACGGCCACATTTGGCAAAAATGATTCTTTTAAATATTTTGAATGAGTCCAGTAGCTAAGTCAAATTATTTTTATTATACATAATTATATATAATAGTCCAAAAGTGATTTCGTTGACAATCTAGGGATTTCAAGGTTCCAGTCAATGGTCGAATCTTCGACGTTAAATTGACCATAAAGAATTTGATTTCACAGCTTATTTACATTAAATTTATGATGAAAATAGAAGCTTAAAGAAACATAACATCCAATGGATACAGCCAGAGCTAGTAAACTCCAAAATAAACAAACACATGTGATATATTATTAGAGATTTTAATAGATTCTCTTGACCAAAATGTGGCTCGATATCCATACCAATAATGACGTGTGCTAGTTTGTTTATCCATCTATATTGTGACTTGAATGCGTCTCTGTAAGTGGTATGAACTCTTTTAACCCCGAAATTATTTCAGATTCCCTAGGGACAGTAATTCAACGCAACCTGCGATAAAAGACTATTTATAGATACTCATGAGGCTAAAAACATAAAGTACAACGAAGTTAACGATAAAATAAAGTAAGACAGAAAAAATAGCGATCAAAATTAAAAATATTTAAAAATTTCGCCACGAATTCATCGAGCCTCAAAAATTTTCATCACATATTTTTAATTTAGACATTGTTCCGAATTATTAAGAACAAGTACCTTTAGAATAAGAAAGAAAGTACTTAATGCTGCCCAGTTTATAACAAAGGAAGTAATTTTACATACCAATAGGCCTAATTAAAATTATTTAATGTTTATTGATTAAACTTGTAGAGTCTTACACATTTTGTCATCACTGACATGAAAATCTAATCTAAATTGATATAATAAATCAGACATGCAACAGTATAATTTTTATATTCTTTATAAAATCCTCTATATCTAGTATAATATAAAAATGTTTTAAGTTACGCAATGCATGCAATTATTTCTTTTATTGTCAATTTAAAATTCTGATTTAAATTATTATTACAAGTCAATATGCGGATAAAAAACTCTTTGACACTTTAAAAACGCTTTGTTGCAATTCAGGCATTAAGCTAAATGAATAATAAAATCAATGCATAGTATTAAATTATTCAAACAGAAACTAATTTTTGTTTGAATAATTTAATACTATGCATTGATCTGATATTTTAGGCAATTCATTGTAAATTCGTACAGCCAGAGGAAAACAATCAGATTTTTACAGCCCTGCTTTATTGTAGGATCGAATATTTTTTTTTACTGCACTTACTTGGAAAATCATTGTTGGTTTTAAATAATACATAAAGACAGTATTAATTAAACGTAATTTCGACATATAAGTAGATATTTGACATTGGCAAGTGATATTTGACCACGACCGACCGCCTACGACTGAAATCAAGTCAATTTTAACCTTGCCAAAAGGAAAAGTAGACGCCTTTGAAGTCTTGAACAGCGGTCATTTCGATCGGAAATAATACAATTATGAATATTGTTATCAGACAAGGAAAAGTAAAAAGGTTGGTTAAATAAGTACCTATATAATTAAATTACTAACAGAAAGACTTTACTACTTGACATATGGATAAATTACTGGGATTATACCTATACATATACTTAGAAACTACGAATTATTGATTTCCAGCATTATAGAATCCATTCGCTGTGTGGTATCCGGCAGAGTAGAAAAGGACCACTCTAAGTCTTCCTTTAGTTGTCGTAATAGGCGACTTAAGAAATACATTCCAAACAAAGCTTATAAACATCAATGGGACCTCCAACACGTCTGGCCAGCGTGGAAAGTGTAGCCCATAGTTCTTTGGCTGCTCTTACCAAGCATGGCTCTGGTAGTACAGAGGGTTGTGCACCTGTAGTAGATACAAAAAGACCTGATGATGATGATGATAATGAGATGCAGTTTTCAATAACATGTAAAGAATCTCACCGGGACGGTTTACACGTTCTAAACCCGGGCAGCTAATAAAAACCCAGAATAAAACCCTAAGTAAGTAAAATTTCCTATTTTGTCTTTATAAAACAATAAAGTAAAAAGGTTAACTTTTGGCCCACCAAGGGAACCAAGTAGCTAAATAATTAAAATAGAGATATTACAGAGGGTCTAACAAAATATTCTGAAAATATTTTCAGGGTTACTTCAATCCATGATACTGAACAAATTTCGTCTAGGAACATATATCGAATTATAAAAATTCTTTTTGGCCTCCCAGACTTGAACGATCAGCTGATCCAAGTTTATTTGAAAAATAAAACATATTTTGTTAGACATTGCATAGCTTTTGATTCAAAAAGATTTTATTTCCTTGAAGAAGTCCCTTTAAATCGAGCGTCACGATCACGAGTACTTGATTCATGTCGCCGCGATCAATTGTACTGCTGCCACCTGCATCCGCTGTCTTGACAATAGCTATTTAAATTAGCTTCTTTATAACAAACTAGTGACCTATATGGCTTTAACTCTGCAGAATAAGCACCTAGTCGTCCTTTCTTTAAGTCGTGTGTAGCCAACACTGATGTGTTTCAAGCTGCCTAGAAAGCACCAACTACCACCTAATAAAGACAGAAGAGATCAATGGATTAAAATGCCTTTGGAAGAAGTTTAGAATTTTCTTTTAGTAGGTAAGAAATTTCTTTACTACATATAAATAAACCTTAACTTTTCAGGCTATTGCAAAGTAGATCATTCCCAAAGTATTGACTGCCAGATGTCAAAATACTAAAACCTTTAGGTAACATAGTCAATGAAATGTAATAGATAAACGAACAAACATACTTGAAAACATTACCTTCTTTTGGCAGTAAAGATATAAAGAAAAATATACGAAAACAAACTCGCAAACAATCTTACAATAAAATTAGTTTGCGCGCTCAGCATTCCGCTGAAAAGGTCGCAATGAACATAATGAGTGCAGGCTGCTGTGCTGACTTCTTTCATTTATTAGTCACAGGGCCAGGGTGTCAAGGCGACACGTGTGTACAACATAATGATCAAAGGGGACTTAAGGTTTACTCAGAGTTTCGCGTCCAATTAGTCTCCCGTATTTTTTTCTCTTCATTAAAATATTAGAATATAGAATAGAATAGAATAGAATATGGTTTATTAGCGAAATATGTATACAGTTGCAATTTTACAAATTGGTACATTAATTAATCTAAATATGACGCTAATCCGACGTCCACTCAGCATGTGTCGAGGCATTTTACAACACCCCAACGCTGGTCTTCCGTGACACCGGCCACACAAGAAGTACCACTGCGCACTGCAACGACACGCCGAACCATGTCATTTGACATGACATAAGATTCTATTTCGAAGCACCACTACATGCAACAATATCATTATACGTACAGTGAGAGAAACCATTTTGGTGGCATATTCTGTTAGTTATAAGTGATTTTCTGTAAGTACTTTTTGTAGTTGTATATATGATCCAAACAAATATTTTTCTATTATTTTGCTACATACCTTTAAACAAAATCGCATAATAACAGAACTGTGTGAATCGATTATAAAAATAACGTAAGTTTAAAAAGAACAAAACACTTAAACACTTGCAAAAGGGATTATGGTATCTGTTATTAAATAAATAACTAGAATAGATTGTACAACACAGCACAGGCTAAGTTAATTTCTGTTTATTCAAAAGATACTTTTTATACTCAATTTTAAAAGATTTAACAGTAAGACAGTTCCTAATGGGTGGTGGAATATTATTCCAACACTTCGTGGCAGCATAACGAAAACTGCCACGAAATGCTGCTGTGCTATGATGCACACCCAGCAAACGCTGGGCAGATCTAATTGGACGTTGTGAGAAAGTCAGCTTAGCATATAGATAGGGAGGTGATTTTGTATGCACAACGTTAAAGAGCAAGCAAGCAAAATGATAACTGTGCCTAGTTTTCATATTCATTAGATTGCTCTGATTGAGAAACGGGGTAACGTGAGCCCGTCGCGGAATAGGGAAGCAAAACCTAGCACAAGCATTTTGCACACGTTGGATAAGATTTTTAGTGTAACCAAACAAGCAATCGCCATTGACGGTATCCGCATAATTCAGCTTAGAGAGGATAAGAGATTCACAAAGCATAATACGACTATCAACATCCAAATAGTTGCGCACTTGGTACAAAACCTTAAGCCTATAAAAGCAGTTTTTAACTGTCTCTAAAACATGGTTGTGGAACCTAAGAGTGTTATCCATAAGAACTCCAAGATTTCGCGCTTCTGTTACTTTCTCAATAACAGCTCCTCCAATTTTAAGCTCAGGATTAAAAGAGTTAATTCGATCTATTTGGCCGATAGATCCAAGGACGAGGAATTTCGATTTTTGAGGGTTGATAACCAAGCAGTTTCTACGTGCCCACTCACTAATTCTTTCAAGATCTGCATTGATATTAGTTACTGCTGATAAAGTGTGTTCAGGTGAAAAGGTTATGTATATTTGAACGTCATCGGCATAGATATGGTGACTACAATTTTTAATATTACTTGGTAAGTCTGCGGTATATAAATTAAAGAGGATTGGACCCAATATAGAACCCTGTGGAATGCCTCGGACTATAGGAAGCGTTTTTGAATATGTTTTGATTCCAGTCTCACTAGTAATCTCTACACGCTGTGAGCGACCATTGAGGTAGCTAGAGAACCACTTTAGTGCTTGGTCATCAAAACCGTAAAATGATAACCTGGACAAAAGAAGCTCATGGTTAATGGTATCAAACGCGCGCGAGTTATCAAGTAAAGCAATTATACATCCTTTTCCTACATCAATTCCGGCGAGTATATCGTCTATAACATCTATTAAGGCTGTAGCTGTACTATGGCCAGCGCGAAAACCGGACTGTTTCAAAGGTAAAATGTTATTAGTACTCAAAAACTCAGTTAGCTGCTGACATACGACTTTCTCAGTTATTTTCGACAAGAATGGAAGTATACTTATAGGTCTGAGATCTTTTAGTTCAGTGGCGTTAATTATTTTTTGTAGGGGTTTAACAAGTGCCTCCTTCCAAATCTCTGGAAACACTCCATTTTGAATAGACAAGTTGACGATCGCGGTTATAATTTTAAGCGTTCGTGGCAAAGTTAGCATGACCATGTCACGAGTTATACCATCCAAACCTTCGGCGTTGGTAGTTATCTCCATAATTATTTTTAAAACAGTGTCCTCATCAACAGTTTTCAATCCGAATGATGCCTCGGAGAATCTATTGTTTTTGAAGTACATGAGGTCTACACTAGAAACGTTGTTATTACCAGGGACATTAAGAAAGTGATTGTTGACAAGATCGGCGTCATTTAGGCCATAAGGGAGGGGAGTTCGCTTTTGTTTAAAATCAACAACATTTCTTTTAATATTACTCCATAATTTTTTAGAATTTTGCGCGTTTAAATTAATATTGTGGCGAAAATATGCGGCCTTTTCCGAGAACATAGCCTTATTGACAGTAGACTTAAGTTCTTTGTAGTATTTTATATCGGATTCGCGTTTTGACAATCGACTTTTATCATAAGCTTCATCTCTCAGCCTCATCATCATCCTAACAGTTGGTGTTATCCAAGGATAGCCGTGATTTTTAATGCAAGATTTAATAATAGGAGCATGAATATCGAAAACATGTAATAAGTAAGCATTAAAAGATGTCACGGCCACGTTTACGTCAGTACTAAGCAATCGTTCCCAGTTAATGGAATTCACCAGAGTGTCAAACTCTTTTACGTTTATATCTTTAAGCGGTCTATACTGTATCCATCTAGGGGATGGTTTTGGTTTATCAAGCCGGAGTTGGCATGTAATGAAAGCGTGATGGCCCAAGTCAGGAATATAGTCAACAGATATGTTTAAGGCCCAACGCAGACGACAGACTATCCGTGACGCACTTTTTAGTCTGTGATAGTCTGTGAAAATAGAACCTATGGAATCATACGCAGTAACACACACGATGCGCGCCGGACTTTTTGCGCGTCGTGTGCGTTACTGTGTGTGATTCCATAGGTTCTATTTTCACAGACTAAAAAGTGCGGCGCGGTCTGGTCTGTCGTCTGCGTTGGGCCTAACACTTTGGTGGTACTGCACACGACATCTATCAGTGTTCATCTGCTTTGGTGCATGACATCGAGATTCCTTATGTGTTCTATTCTATGCATGATGTAAAGATCGGTTAAGTAGACAAAATTTATGAAAACGATCTTAAACAAAACTATCATGTGGGAAATAAAACCGGTTCGGATAGTTTTTTTATTTACAATATTTGGGCAGGTCACGTTAGCAGAACGTTCCCAGAAAATTGGGCTCACAGCATATCTCCTTGGATACTCGAAAACATAGAGTTATTATGTATACCACTGTAGTATACCTTAATTCAACCCGAAAACAGTCAGCGTCATAGTGTCGCAGGTTCGCAAGGATAGGCCTCGATAGCATTGGCGAGATGACCTTAATCATTTCCTTGTGTTGATCAGAAGCAGCTTTGGACAGAGAAAAATTGAAGATCTTTGGCCAACAGTAGTAGGACTGTGGGACAGTATAGGTTAATTAAAATAAATAAATATTGCTCTAGCATCTTAATTTCCAAAAAGAGGATAATCAAGGTTCCCATATTGCCTAACCCACCAACAATGGGCCCGCCACTTCAGAAATGTAGATTGTAGGGAGAAAGCGTTCCCAAGTGCCTCCCTATTGATAAAACAGATAGGTAAAGAAACTAGCAAATCACTCGAATATATGGATGAAGTATAACTATATATTACTTGTAATAAAGTTACTTAAATAAATAAATATATATCTCAAGAACTTGGAGTCAAGAGCGGGCGAGATAAGTCAGAAAAGAGTCGTCTGGAGAGATTGTCTTAACCAGACCAAGGTCTAACCGAGGATAAACAATGTCCTAAGATGATAAAAACGTGCACCAAGAGTCAACTGCATATTGACATGTTATACATAAGAGTAAATATACATATCCTTTGTTATATTATCTGTCAATGCTCAGCTGATTCTTGAGTGGTATTCCAATGCTGTACTAAGTGGAGTGTGGTAAGATCCAAATTATGATACTGCGTAGTAGTGGCACTATTCCATTAAGATATTGTGTTACGTGTACTCTAATCCCTATTAGATTACAGATGGAACCCGCAATATAGGTCTGTAAAGTTGCTGTAATTTAGTTTTTATTAAATTTGAAACTTGTGACTTAACTCTGCAAAATGTTTATCTACCTATCACCATCGTCAAATTTAAGAACTGAGCTCTCATTTATGAAGTAGGTATTTTCCATATCTTCCTATTTTCTTGGATGAAGTAAAACTTATGAATGGTCTACTACCTTGGAAAGGGCATCATCATGCAAATTTAGCATCTATGTGTACTGTATTCAAGCCTTATCTGTGTGGTTTGTACCTATTTATTTAAAGGTTGAAACTGAGAATAATAAAATTCGCATCTAGCTAAGGTGGTCTAAGAATCACTGGATTGCTCCAAACGAAATTAAGCATGCTGACCGCATAGGATCCCGCAAGAGATACATTTGAAATTCAAAAACGCGCCAAGCATAGTTATCGTCGTAGCTAGGACTTTTAAAAGGGGGTGCCGTCAAACTGTCGTCTCGGCAATGGGAGTATACGCCTCCATTTACACTGCAGCAGAATCGAAAAGAAGCGGTTTTTTGGACGAAACCGTACGATTTCGTCCAAAAAGTCGCTTTTTTTCGATTCTGCATAGCATAATGAACTTTACGTCAATTGAACAATGTTCAAACAAAATTTAAGAGCAGTTGTCGAGCTTCAAGCGGCCAAGTCTCGCGAAGTCGCCGCGCCGGTTGTTGTGCCGCGCGCGAGATAGTGCCGAAGTCAAGCGAACCGGCGGCGCGGGCCCCAGTTTATGCCACACAGTCTCGAGGCGAATTCGCGCGACTTCGCGCGTCTACTAGCGATAGGGACGAATTTCACGCTTCATTTCCGCCGCGGTGTACATTGAGCCTATCCCATCCCCAACTAATATTATAAATGCGAAAGTAAGTTTGTAAATTTGTCGTTAGTTACCTCTTCGCCCTTCGCGCTTCAAGTACTAAATTTACCTATTTAGATGAAATTGGTATGAATATAGTTTCAACCAGGAAAGGACAAAGGGCAGTTTTTATCCCGAAATTCCCACGGGAAGCAGAGCCCACGGGCACGGCTAGTTAATATATACAGTACAAATCCTTTTGTTTTCTCTTTGTGTAAAAAAACTCCTTCAAATTATTTTATGAACAACGTCATCTACTTAATTAGTTTCACGACTACACATAAAACTTTACAACCCTAGAACATTGCAGTAGGTACAAGGCATATTAAATAATTTCACGAGCCTAAACAACACCAACAGAAAATTTACATTTTCTTTCGGCGTTTTCGTAAAAATATTTTATAAGAAGTAAGCTAATTTTCGACCTTTTGCTGATGCACTGTCCATTTATTAAAGACTAGCCGAAGCCCGCAACTTCGTTCGCGTGGACTTTATGTCTCTGGAAAATGCTCATCAGGCTGATCAACTTTTACTAAGGTGGCATTTTTATATCTCTTATAGTTTAGCTGGACCATTATGGTTCTGCATCAGGCGTTTCATTTTCCAAAATCATTTATACCCTATATGTTGCCCAGGCTTAATAGCTATATAACAAAAAAAGTTTCATTCGAATCCGTTCAGTATTTCCGGAGATTAGCGTGTACAAACAGACAAACAGACATACAGACAAACAGACAGACATTTTTTTTTAATTCTTCCTCTATTACTACGTCTCCATCGCCCCCAATATTTTTTTGGAAATATATTTAATGTACAGACACACTTTTTTTAGTGTTTTATTATATGTATAGATTTAATATGTGGAGAAATACGTGAACTTGTCATATTATCTCTATTTTCAAAGGAAGAGGAGGCCTTTGCCCAGCAGTGGGGCACCTCTACAAGAAAGTCCGCCATTTACATGTATACATTTATATGTATTGTAATGAAGTTAAATAAATTAAAAAAAAAAGGGGAAATCTCATAATTCATAAGCATACCGTACAGTATTTTTAATGCTATGATAGTGGTGTCGGGGTGGGCAGCACCCAAATTTGACCGTCCTATCTACGAACTAAGGTTTGAATTTCAATACGATTTCCATACCCAAATGAGTTATTTGATTGCTATTTATTTTATGACATCGTAAAACTATTGTGTTATTTGTTTCAGAAATACATGTAGTTTCAAACATATTAATTGCTAGTAAATACCTATATTGTTTATTGCTTTTTTAACTGCCACAGGACCTACTCAAATAGACAATAATTTGATGGTTGTCGAAGAAAGATACGGATCTGCGTTTTTAACATCCAGCCATACATGTTCTGTATTTTTAATTCATATTTTAAATAAAATTAAAATTCAGGTTTGATTTGTAAATTTTCAATTGTACAGGAATCAATAAATATAATATATTTTTATTTCAGATAATTATAAATCCATATAGTGTTAGTAAGCTTAAACTATAGTACCTGGGCGACCGAGCTTTGCTCGGTTACATCTCAAACATTAACCAATTTTTTTTAAACTTGTCTAAAAACAATGAAAAATAAAAAAAAATATATAAACTTAAACATAAAAAAAAAACAAAAGTAAGTCACCGAGTGGGATTCGAACCCGTAACACTCTTTCTAGCAGTCGCTATCCTTAACCACTGAGCTAAATCAAGGCGGTCGCGGCGTGACGAAATTAGCGAACATATTCTGCGTGGAAAGAAAAACGCATGAAAACTCGAAAACACGCGTTTTTCCAAACATAAAACTAATCTAGATCGATTGTTTACCCCCGAAAACCCCCATATACAAATTTTCAGCGAAATCGTTAGAGCCGTTTTCGAGATCACAGAAATTTATAAATAAATATATATATATATACATACAAGAATTGCTCGTTTAAAGGTATAAGATTAGTAAACAGAAAGAAAAGCAAATTAATTAAAAACATTGTTAGTAAGGCTTTGGATCGGCATTCACGTGCGAGACACGTGAATTCCGATCCAATGCCTCATCATCGGACAGTCTAGCCTAAATAATAAAATAAATCTCCTTTCTTTATTTGAATATATATAAGTATCTACTTTTACCGGTTCATTATTCCGTTTTCTTTTAAACACAGAGTTTCGCATATAACGATGAAGAATATATCCAAAGTTTAATGGACATAATATGTACATTCAAATTCGTGAGGAGACCTAATTATTATTCGACACGCCAGCTTGGAAAGGAAAAAAATCGAAACCAGGCATTTAAATTTTAGATACTTCAATGGGCGGAAATGGGTTAGTCTCGACTTCTCGAGCTGGTTCTTGAAAACGGATGAGACAACCAAGGCTAAGTGACCAAAGGGCTGGTAGCTATAGCTATCTGGCTCAAAGAATCAGGATTGCTATACACGCCACGCTGCCGAGGGGTGATATTTTAGTTTTTTTAGTGGGACTACTTTGTTATTTTTTTAGTTTTAGTTCTTACATATTTAAATTTATTTAAGTATAGTTCTAGTTTATTTTAATTACTAATTAATTCAATTCAACAATTATTTGTACATTGGCGACTATTGTTTACGCAGCTGCTCGTTTTATTTTAAAATTTTATCAAGACTAAAATTAATAAAATCTATACGTACGTAGAAACTATAAGAAAATTTAAAAAAATTGAACCTATGGAATCAAACGTAGTAACGCACACAATGCGGCCGGACTTTTTGCGCGTCGTGTGCGTTACTGCATGCGATTCTATTGGTTTTTTTTCACAAACTAAAAAGTGCGGCACGGTTTAGTCTGTCGTCTGCGTTGGGCCTAACACATGTGGATGTAAATGTGAAGATATTAGTCGTATATAATAACGTCTTGTATTGGCGGGGGCACTCCCGTGCCTCTTGATTGTCCCTAGTTATACCAAAGTTTAGTTAAAAAGACTTTAATTTCTTTTGTAAACTCATCTCATCCCAGATTTCGAATTGCATAATTTAAACCCTATTTAAGATCATTATATTTCTCGATTTCACCACTGAAACTCGTAATCTTAAGGCTTTTAATAATAAATCTGTAGCCGTCTGGGTTTCAAAAATAAAGTAGACACGATACTTGTCAAGTAGAATGTACGAGTCGAATAGCGAGTAGGTATCTACTCGCCCTATCACAATGTTTTGCAAACCCAAAGGCGTATGCTACTGCAATAATGTTGAAAGAACAGGTATCTTCATTGAAATAATTTAGAATAGTTTATTTCATTCGATTACGCTAATTAAGCAAAATGCCCAGTCTAAAGGATTAAGTGTACTGTCAATTCTACCCCGTGATTCTACCCAACTAAACATTCAAATTGCTTAAGGCAATGGTTGCTGATGAAGACCTTACAAGTAACTTACTACGAAAGACTAAGCTAGACTTGACTACAATCTCCCAAAATGCATTTTGGTGGATTGTGTCTCGACTAATGTACACATATTTAAAGGTTTAATGCTTTTTGTGGTTACAGAAGCATCGTTGGAACGACCATTAATAAATAAGCGGTTCAATTAAACATTTATTTTTATCCAATGTTTAACGATGATATTTGAAGGATAAAAAGAATTTTCGCTAACATGCAAAGCTAGGTAACCCAACAAAAGTTAGTCGTTAGAGATTTTTGACATTTTTGACGCGATAAGAATGTGAAGAAATGGCGGTGTGATTTGCAAAGTGCAATCTGTGAGTCATTATTTTAAAGTAAAAAATGTCGAGTTCATTACAAAAAATGTAATGATTTTATGCTATAACCTACGCTTAAAAAAACACAAAGTTAGTCTGTTTTTGTTTAGAATCGTGACGCAACTTTTATTTGATCACAAAAAGACATACCTTCACATCCTTTATAACAGGATTTTTTATGCTCTCGCTTGATTAATAATCCACAGGGTGTATTCCAATGTCAGGTCGAAAAATACAAAAAAAATGACACGTCACATCATCCGACCCCGAATCACAGTCTATTCAGTGCCACAATGGGACTTTTGAGCGCTGATATTTCAAAAGAGACTTTATCAAAATGAGGTTAAGTTCATTTTATCCTGCGCCCTTTTCATGTAAACTTGGATGAAGTGTTTTGGACTTTATACAGGGGTGATAAAGCTAAAATTAGGTTAGGGAGGGTTATTATGGAATTTCAATATGGCGGCTAAGGAAAGGATGCGTCGGTCGGAACATAAAAACGTAGATGTGGGCGGTCGGGTTCAATACGATCTAAGATGTTTCGTCAAAATTTAGCTGCAAGCAGTTGAAGTTTATGAGTTGAGATAAATATTTCATGAGGTCGTTTTAAAGAGACTTACGAAAGGCCGAGGAGGCTGGCTTGTGGGAAACATAAATGAAGCAATTCGCTTAAAAGTAGTCGCTCTTTTATTTAAATAACACTTCTGGTTTGATTTGTAAGTCGGTGGCCATCACTAACAAAAAGTGAGTACAGGGTCAGAAAGGGATAGGCGACGATAGATCTATGATCGAATGTAGAGATGAATAAATATGGGTTTATAGATATCAGTATGATAGAGTCATAATTATGCCGTGTGGTTTCCAGCAGAGGAGAATGGAGCCACTCCAAGTCCTCCCGTGGATGTCGTAGAAGGCGACTTAGGCAATATAAGCTAAACAAAGCTTATAAACATCAGGTCTTTTTGTCTCCACTGCATGAGCATGACCCTTTATGTACTACCAGAGCCACACTTAGCCAGAGCAGCCAGAGGACTTGGCTTACACTCTCCTCGTTGGGACGGGTTGGAGAGATCTTACTGATGTTTATACAAGCTTTGTTTAGCTTTGTTAAGCTAAACAAAGGTTTATAAAAGTAATCGTATTGAATAAATGTTCCACAAAGAAACAGCACTACCTACTAATACAAACGGAACTGGGTCGAATGACATACGACCGTAATGACGTAATTATACAGAAACGTTATGATAAATAATATCTAAATATGTACATCCTAGTTATGAGAAAAAACACAACCTTGCTACAAAAGCGGAATAATGACTAATAAAATTATCAGGTTCACAAGTTCTCTTTGTAATTAAAGAATATATGGGTTAATATGCATAACAGTACGTCCTTAGTGACAAGCGGAGCGATAAAGGTAAGCGATTAGAATTTCTGTATGTGTATAACTGTATGTATGTTCAAGTACATAGTTACACGACATGTAGAATACTAACCTTATAGCTTGCAATGAGTTTATTTTGCGGAGAGGTCGTCCACCAGGATTCACGTTAACCAGTCTGTTAATCAGAATCCCCCTTTAATAAATGAACATTTAAATAGAGATGCTATTACTATAACACTAAATTTAACTATAAAAAAAAAATATCGGTGGCTCGAACCTTAATTAACAACATAACTAAACAACAAGCTGGTCACCGTAGCAAATTTTAGTAGGTACTATAATAAGCGCATTTTAAGAAGCAACTTACTTTTGAAGGACGCACAAGTCACACATACTATACCGCTAACTATATATATGTAGGGTCCTATAAACGATAGGGACTGTATTATGTATGTTAAAAGAGACAATACAAGTATTTTTTTTAAATATCAGTAAATGTAGAAAAAGAAAACAAAGATATAATAATTGGCCAAGTGCATGTCGGGCCACGCGCAGTGTAGGGTTCCGTAGTTGCGAATGCCAACTTTGAGTTCTTGCCACTAAAAACGTCTAAAAACTAATATCTATTGAATTTGTTTGAAAAAATATTTTTAAGTACATTTTATAAGTTGATCGCCTATAACTATTTAATTTGTATACACTACTTGGCTCTAATAGTTTTTCTTCAAACTACATTATATATACTATAGTTGTGATTTTTTTCACGTGGCCATATATAACCGTTTAGCAGATAGAGGGGGGGGGACACTTGACTCGAACTTTATACCGAAAATTTTATACCAACCTACTTAAAAACTTTACTTATAATTTAAGCCATTTTCGACTCGATATGAAAATGACTTAAACGCTATCGCTAGTCAATAAGGAAGTCATATATACGTGTTACGTTGCGTAACACTAACACCGTCACTATCACTGCGCACGCTGCAACCAAGTGCAAGAGCAAATACGATTGTAGCATAAGTGTGGAACGCGCTTTGGAACGGTTTACCACATTGGGGTGTTACTCCAAAACTGCATGTCAAGCAAAATTCATTTTTCGATAGTGTCCGATATTATATTAGGGTGACACAGGGTAGACAAATTCTATGTGTGTGTATTAAATGCACGCTACTGGCACAGAATTAATAATAGTATTACATACAGAACGGAAACTCGCACCGTCCCCCGCAATCTGGCGTCCCCGCAACCCCTCCCCCGTTATTGAGACGTGTAAGAGCCTGTAAAACAGGATTCTTGCTAGTCGCACGTTGACGTTACGCGAGTTACTTAGGATTATTGAATCATAATGGTGAGAAACTGCGCATATTATCATTGTATATCCACGGAAAACAATAAAGAACGAAAATTTTATAGATTTTCGAGTGATGAAAACAGGTAAGCAAAGCAACAAATTCTGTGGTGGCGACCCTTGTTGTTTAACTCACACATTTGACGTGTGCACGGATATTGTTTCTTTTGTAGTAGTACTAGGGAAATGTGTTGCTCCGTTCCTATGAAGTGCCATACTTGTGCGTGCTACTGGTGTTAATGTCATACTAACTTTCTTTATCATTTTAGCTACATAACGAGGCCTATGTCCAACAGTGGACATTATGCGGGTGAAACTTAACTATACTTACCTAGTACAGGGCCAGGATTAAGTCTCTTAAAACAAACGGGTTTACTCCATAAAATACGTTAGTCGTTCGAAAATTACGTCCTATTTCTATATCGAACCAAATTAGACTTAATAATCATAACTTAGTGCTCAATTTTGCTTGGCACTGAAACGCGGATACGCTGTAACGTTCATGTTTCCTACTGCTTTTGTAGTAATCCCCCTGAAGTTCTTCACTGTATAACCCATCAAACATATAATTTTCACATATCTAGCGCAGTATGTTAGAGTAATGTACGCAATAATCAAACCTACGACCCGGTTGTCAATAACAGAAGCAGTAGCATTACATAATGTTGTTATAGAAACGAGTGTTATGGTTCAACGGGCTTGTTGAACGTTCTTGTTTAACTATTACGTGTGACGGGTTTAGATGATATGGTTTTCTAGGAATGCTAGTATGTAATCACAACTATATGATATATTTCTATATATATTCTTAGACAATGCGTAGCTGGCCTCTAGGTGGTGTTATTTTTAGGGTTCCGTACCTAAAGGGTAAAAACAGGACATTATTACTATGAGTCCGCTGTCCGTCTTTCTGTCCGCCCGTCCAGGCTGTATCTCATGAACCGTGATAGCTAGACAGTTGAAATTTTTACAGACGATGTATTACTATTGCCGCTATAAAAAACAAAAACTAAAAATAGTCCGACTCGCACTTGGTCGGTTATTATTTCATTACCTACGAACCATTATCCGCGGTTTCGCAAGTGTGGCCAAAAAATCCGTAACTAGCTCTAGGGAACTTGACTTACACATATTTATGGGATAAAAGTATATTTGGTCTCATGTACCATCATCACGCACGACTAACGTTTGGGACCAATTTATTTATGATATTTTCTCGAAATATCTTAACATTCATAAATTTGCTATCGCGTTGGAGAAAATGATTTATTTCTCATCAGAATCTTTTTTACCTGTGTCATAGAAAACTGAGGAAGCAGCCTTTCAACCTTCACCACACTCTTGGTGACGTCACACGGCACGGCACACCGCATATTAGCCGGCATTCGCCTCACGTGTTGGGAGATTTATGGACTTCCCCACGTGCCCGCAATGTTGCCAGTTACAATGGATATACGTTTAATATTGTAACACCCGCGAAGGCCTTAATGCCTACGAATAGAAACTATTTACTCATTTTCTTCAAACAAGTTATCATAAAATGAAATACAAAACTATTATGCCATAACCCTCAAAAATGACCTAAAAATAAGGCCTAAAACATCAAATAGATATACATTATAAGTCATACAATCTAAGTCATTCTTACAAGTTCCTCTTATTTACTAGTAATTTCTACTTACAAATGAAAAAAACTGAAGCAAAAACACGCAGTCATTGATGCTTACCTGCAAAAAAAAACAGATGTTTATTATTTTGTCAACGGTACTAATATTTTTCAAGCATCCTAAAAGCACTACTAAATACATCAGTTTTAAGTGCTTTCCAAAGTACTGAGGAGCTCAGAAGTAATACCATTTACTATTATTATTTACTTTTTTGAACCTATTTCGTCCCACAGTCCCATTTTTAGGCAAAGGTCTCTCCCATTTCCTTCCGTCTGTCTCTGTCTATTGTCATTACCAACTAACAACGCTGAAAATCAGAAAGCCCGCAAAAGAAATACGGTGGCTAATGAATAAGTATTTGAACAAAGTGAAGCTGTAAACAAACCGTCGACAATTTAAGACAGCATCTGTCAACCATAAACAATTTTATCCGGGCGTCACAAAAACGGGTAGGAGATTTCCTCCTACCCACAGATTAACAACTGTAAGGCCCTTAGCACACAGACCGCACACGTTTGCGCTGTAATCCTTTGTTTATGGTCGTAGCCATAGGGTTAGGCATAGGCATGGTTAAATTATTATATTTTTTGTATTTCTATTTTAGGAGGAAAACTGCTGGGGGACCTAATTAGGCAAGATGAGGTTTTTATTAAAATTATATTGAAAGAGAAAATAAAGTCAGGAAAGGTGAAAGATAAAAAATAAGCTTAAGATGGTATCTGGTAAAGTAAAAAACAAGTGTAAGCAAGCAATAGTTTGAAGGGTTTTCTAGGGCATACTTAAGGCAAAATTGTAAATGATATCTGCGTTTCCCTGTACCCACTGAAAGTGTCTTATTTATGTTATTACCAAATAGGAAATTCAACATTTAATCGTTCTGAACTATTAAATCGAATTACAAGAGTAAAACAACACGTAGTGATGGTTAGTATTACCATCAGATCATTTACATGCCGTAAAATTATTTGCAATTAAATAAAATAAAAAATTTGCAATAACTGTATCTCTCAGGCACAAGGTTAGTAAGGGGTAGTTGTCTAATACATATACCATACATTACATACATGTAATATATATTATATTATAAAAAAAATATATTTGTTTGTGTTAAAATAAGTTTTCCCTTTCAGAAAGGATTTAGTGGTAAAGAGTACTTAGCTTTAACAAAAAAAAGCAAAGGCAATGTAAATAAACAACGCGTAGAAGAATTATTTATAGCAGATTAAGAAGGTTTATCCTTAAGGAAAATGGCGGTTTAATTAAAAATAAACACAAAATACGAGATGTTTTTCCATAAAAATACAAGTAATGTTTGTATTTTTTATAATTTAAAATCATAGAATAAGTATTAGACATTAAATTTTTTCAATTTCTCCTTTTATATTCATAGCTCTCCTAAATATAAAATATCAGGCCTGTATCTCGAACAGGGCAGACAGAGCCCACCCTGGGAGTAACCTTACTATAAGCAATTTATATAAAAAATAGTAAGCGAAATAATGAGCGTAAACACGGAAAAAGGGAATCGAAATATGATTAAATATGTTGTCGACATAACTCAGATTGTCGCCCATTCCCTTGACCGGCTTTTACAATCTGTGCGGGGGGAAAACAGCTGGTTAGTACATACTATGTTTCATTTACCTCCCAGACAAGGATTGAAGAAATATAGTAAAAATAATTACTGAGACGGCGCTAGCTAATCTATAACGCGATATGAACTTAGCCGATATAGCTTATCCAAGCATTCCAAGCTAGAGTACGCTCGCGTGGCTCATCTACAAAAAGTTTATAAACCTTTACCACGTTCCGTTTCGCACAAGGCATTCTTACTTTCAGTAAGAGCTCTTAACTGCCAATGCGTGGAAAGGAAATAGACCAGATTCGCTGTTTACCGATTAAAAATAGATAGTTATTTTGAGTTTCTACGATTCAGGTAAGGGAACCAACCTGTTGCTGGATCTATTCCTGTTTACTTCAACATACACTCTGATGGCACTGTATCAATTTGATTTTACGTTTTAAAATATTTTTAATACCCGACAGAAAGAACTTCCGTACTGGTCTTGGAGAAAAGGGAAACGTTTCAGCACAGCTGCTTCTTTTCGCACGCAGATAGTAAAAGCCGATTGAAAGAATGGGCGAGAATAATCACGTCACCAGGCGATGCGACTAGCGACCCATCACTAAATAACTTTTTTTCCACCTTCACTCCATCACCATATGCAGAAACATTGCACATCTTAAAATAAAACGAGGTCAGCAATCCGCTAGATTTCAACAAGTCAAATCACATACTTTTTTTTCTATAAGTACGTCACAACAAGCATTTTCTATGGTATTTGTACGAAATACTCAACCGTGACGTCATAGTTTTCAGGAGTCAAATAGCGTTATCTACATTAATAAATCTAAAGTCACGTTGAAAATGGATATGATCAGTGTCAATCAAGTGACATTATTTTGTGTCGTTTTTAAAACCCGACAAAAAAGAGGGGGACACTAATATCTGTATGTCTGTCATCATAATGCTCGAACGGATGGACCAATTTCGATGCGGGTTTTTTACCTAGAACACAACCCCTTAAAAAAATAAGTGTTAGTCGAATATCCTCAACTAGTAAGTAGTTAGCCTTGTTCCCAGAGATATGAACAACAAAACATACACAATACAGACACAAAACATAAATAACGTCTTATCTTGGTTTATTCGCCGTAACTCCGGTTCAAGATCTGCCAAGCCAACATAAAATAATGTAGGTAATGTTAAGCTTATGATATGATACTAGAGTGAAATTTATTTATTTGATACTAAGTAGTAAATCTGACTTAGAAATTGTCATAATTTGTGAAATTAGTCCACTTCAGGCCCTATTTGACTTAATACATACAAGTAAATACCGTATTACGTATCATAGGTAATACGTTATTTTCCTCAATTATTTTTATTATTCGTATCAATAAGTAACAGAAACCGAAACCATTTTTTTTTTCTTTTTTATGCCCAAAAATAAGTAAGGTTTAAGCTTTTAACATCTGATGGAAAGGAAAACTGTCAAATAACAGAAAAAGGATGCACGTACAGCGCTCTTGACGTCACTGCTATTAGGTCTCGCGCGTACGAAAGAGATAGTGAGATGACCCCGCCACGCTCCACTCTTATATTTGATATGCTAATTAGTACTTCATCAATAAACCAATTTTCTTGCTTTCATCAAATAAATTTCTATTCAGTGGTATTTTTTGTTTTATATAAAGTATTTACCAAAAACATGCACAGTAAAATAGCCTATCAAACCGGTATACGAGTTATCATTCCGTAAAAAAAAAACCATTTCCCGAATTTACAATTGGGTTAAATTCTTATACGTTTTTCCTAGTCCAAAAAATAAAACGACTATTATAATTAATAACGTTAAATACAATTTTATCATATCTAAGCCGCGAAATAACCCAGCTTCGACATACCTATTATATTATGATGTAAATTTGCTACGTTTTAAATTTCTATGTTAGGCAACACTAGAACATTAGTTCTAGGATAGTTGTTACTATCACTTTTAGCAAAAGGTAAACACGCAGCGACCTCTGATCTTTTAACTCAGTGGTTGTCAAAGTTTTGTATCGTTTTACTGTTTAAATTTCAGAGCTAAGCTCTTGTCGGTGTTGTATGGAAAGACACTATGACGATTTTTTGGTAGTAATAATTGTGTAATCTGCCACTGCCTTCTCCATCATTTGATTTTGTGCCAAAAAGTGTATAAATGAATTTATCTAAATAGGGACAAGTTATAAAGATTGAGCTAGCCCCCAAAGTCAGTTTTTTTTTTAAATTTATTTGTTAAAATAAAAGAGTTGATTTGATATGTTTACTTACTACATAAGTGAGTATGTCTAAAACAATCCGATTCTTCGACAATCCGGCGTGCGGCGTTAACATGTATGTGTGTACCTACGTATTACAACAATATACCTATATGTAAGTATATTCGATGATAACTTAAATATCTTTATTTGTAACTTAATGAAAATTATGAAGGCAATAGATTTGATCAATTCAATTTTTGAGTTTGAACATGAGCCAAATGTCAAAATGTGACAAGGCGTCGCCAAAATAAAGGATTATAAAGGTCCACCAATTTAAAGTTTAGGGCGAACTACTAGTTAAGCTGACAAGTCCATCCGTCATCTACCAAAATTGATAAAAAATCGTGCCCCAGTTCGAGAAACACTGTCCTACCTATCATATGGCATCTCATTATTCTAAAAATACCTCGCAGCTATTTCTAAACTAATACCACGAGGCAGCATAGTAATTAGTTAGTGATTAATTACTCGGAAGAATTTCCTAGTTTCCTCCTACACAGCTTGTTTGAAGTTTGCTGAAAGATATTGCGATAGGGAAATTATCTAGCTTACAGTACATCCTGCGAGATCTAAAAGCCGGTAATTCTATTGGACAGGTTTTATTAAATTTATTTTGCTTTCGATATTCTATGTGGCCCTCTAGCGATTTGTTGGTTTATAAAGCTTTATTGTACATAAGGAAACAGATATAAATCAGAAAAGTAAACATACAACGGCGGTCTTTTTCCGTATAGGGATCTCTTCCAGTCAATCAATTGAGAGGAATTTGTTTTGATGATCTTGGGCAAATGTTCATATACTCGATTGTTTTAGAAAGTTTGCCAGTTCAAAGAGTAAAGATGCAAAAAACAATTTCTCTTTCAAACATTTTAAAATTATATCAAAACAATTGCCGCGTGGATTCCGGCTGAGTAAGAATAGGACCGTACGAGTACCAGGTCTTCCCGTGGATGTCGTAGAAGACGACTTAGGAAAAATAAGCTAAACAAGCTTATAAATATCAATGAGACCTCTCCAACCCGACTGGCCAGCGTGGAGAGAGTAGGCCAAATCCTCTGGCTGCGTCAAGTACAGCTCTAGTAGTAACAGAGGGTCGCCGTACTGATAGATGAGTTCAAAGCCTAAAAGCCCATACATATAGTCCAGCATTTCCATGCGATGGTGAAAGCAGCACAGATAAGAATTGAGATGGGTCAACATAAAGAGGAATTATTTCTTATATTTTAATCATGGTAAAAGGCGAAGCGGCTAGCAACCCATCACTATTTTGATTCCTTTTCCACCTTAACGCCCACCACCACGCTAAACGTGGCCTTTGGGCCTAACTGCCCTGGGCTCTGTCTACCCCGTCAGGGATATCCCTGACGGGGTAGACATATACATTTTTACACATATACATTACAGATACATTTTCACGTCTATATAGACGTGAAAATGTATCTGTATCTGTATGTATTTTTTATGTGGTGCTTCGAAGCCAGTGGTGTGCTTTCGGCTCCTTCCTCACCAAAGATATGCATGTCAATGGTATCCACACATTTCATAGTTCTCAATGTTGTTCGTTTATATGTTATAGTATGTACTCCTATTATTTAATTGTATAAGTACTTTTATTCTTCTACACTGTAATACTCTAACTGCGCCAACCCCCCACATCTTTTATAGTCTTCTTTACCCAAAGATTGGCTGGAAGAAATCACTTTAGTGATAAGTCCGCCTTTGTACCTACTATATTTCAAATGTACTTTTGATTATTGTCATACTTAGTTGCTGCAATAAAGAAATTTTATCTTATCTTATCTCAATGAAATGAGAACATAGTTATAGTTACAGAGGACCTCATCGTCCAATATCCTCTCAAAGCGCTCTGAATTGATGTAATTTTGGCGTAGGTACGTCGATGAATTGCATTAAATTATCGTTTGAGATATAGAGATTCGATGTTATATGGTTCTTGGAAGCGGGTTTTCCTACGACGATGCCTCTTTTAGTATTTCTTGGAAATATGTAGTAATTTTGCAAAAATTCAATATCCAATGTCTCAAACTGTGGCGACCTCTTCAACACTTAGAAATGAACCTCAACAGCGCAGCATACAACATAGTTCACTAGATGTTAATAAAAAAGTAGTAATGGTCACCACGCTAGCCCGCCACCCAGAGGTTCCGGGTTCGATCTCTGATCAGGGCAAGTTGGAAAATGGCCTATTTCAAATTGTCCTAGGTCCTGGATGTTTATCTTTTTTTGTATTTTTTGTAAAATATAGTATCGTTGAGTTAGTATCCCATAACACAAGTCTCGAATTTACTTTGGGGCTAGCTCATTCAGTGTTATTTGTCGTTGAAGTTTCTCGAAGTAGGAGGCGTAGAAGTCGCCACAGGTAAACACAAAGGTAAAGAATTATCGACATCGATACTATCGTCGACATCGGCCAACCCTAATTTTAGCATAACAAAGAGCAGGGCTGGACTGTCATCAGCCATTGTTTAAGCCAGACGTTATTTAAATATCCCGACTCGGACGAATTTCTCTTTTTTTTTTTAGACCGGGATCAGTCTGTCTGCATGTTGTTGGGATGGATTAATATGGGTTGAATGTTACATTGTATGTGCACTTTTAAAAACATAGTTGCCCATAACATGCTTATTACAAGGAATTTATGATCGAATAACTAAGAAATTCATTTTAATTCCCATTGAATTGTTGATTTTCGAAACCGTATGGATATACAATGTCCTTTTTAATTAAGTACAAATATTTTAAGGGGTGATTCAGTCCATCATTTCGAACAACTATTCCCAATAAATGTATATCGAAATACGAAAAAAAAAATTTCATTTTCGATAGTAATGATATCACGTGACTACTTCGATTTGTATGAAAACCTAAAATTTTTTTTTTCGTATTTCGATATACATTCATTGGGAAAAGTTGTTCAAAATGATGGACTGAACCACCCCTTAAAATATTTGTACTTAATTAAAAAGGTCATTGTATAACTGCTCTTAATAGTAATTTAGGGAGAATAGCTTTTGAATGCTGGAATTAAAATACGTTGTGAAATCAGTGAAAACAGACTCGAAAGGCAAACGTAGCAGAAATCGATTTTTATTAAGATGTCATTATCATTAACTATTCCTTCAGAATACAACACTCTCTAGAAATATCTTTTAAAAAGCTGCAGAAGCAGAGCTGTAAAAACAAACTCATTGGAGTTTGTTTAAAACAGCATTTCAAAAAACTCGTCCTCAATTTTAATTCAACACGGAGCATTCGTCGATTTTAACAACGCTGCGAAATATTTTGCTAAATTAAGGAAAACGAGGTTAAGGTAAAACATGAAGAACGTAATACTACCGCGAAATCACGCAATGCAGTACCTACATTCAATGTCATACATTATTTCTGGTCATTAATCGGAGTATTTGAAAATATAGGAATAACTTGCCGCGTTTCTTTCGCGTAGAATATATGGATCTAGAACCACAGACTATAAAGTATAGTTAATAATCACACATATTAAGCTAGCAAAGTTCGAGACTTGTGTTATGTATGGGATACTCAACGATTATCTCATACCTTTAAACGAGCAATTCTTGTATATTTATTTATATATTTATATGTTTATACATTTCTGTGATCTCGAAAACGCCTCTAACGATTTCGGTGAAAATTGGTATATGGGGGTTTTCGAGGGTAAACAATCGAACTAGATTAGTCTTATGTTTGGGAAAACGCGTGTTTTAGAGCGTTCAAATTTATAAATAGTTTTTTATTTTGTATTGTTTTTAGACAAGTTTAAAAAATGTAGTCATTGTTTGAGATGTACCCGAGCAAAGCTCGGTCGCCCAGGTACTATTTTATAACAAATACATATACATATAGGTAAACATTCAAGACCCAGCTCAATCTGACCGCTACCAGCTTGACCGGACCGGGGATCGAACCCGGGAGTGGCAGCCTAGCATGGTGACCTGCATTCACGACCAGAGGTCGTGAATCAAATGATATGACAATAAGATCAGAAATGAGCTTGCTGCAGAGGCTGCCAAAAAGCGGAAGTACGCTGGTCTGGGAGATATTTAGGTACATGTTTCTTCCATTCGCAGTGGAGATAATGGGGACCTGAAGATAAGTAGTTACAACGCGTCCCATCGAGGTAACTGGTGACCGGAGGGCTGCTTTTTTGCTCAACAAATAAGTCTCACTATCCGGCAAGGGAATGCTGCCATCATATTGGGTACGTTGCCTCGATGCATTGGAAGATATATTTTATTTATGCAACTTAATCACACTAATATTATTAAGGCGAAAGTATGTAAATGTTTGTATGTTTCTTATGCAGGAGGCTGACACCCTGGATTAACACATAGGCTACTTTTTCCGCGGGTAACACCACGGGGATTGTAATTTTTGTTTTAAATTACAATTAACTGATTGATATATCATGATAAAGAAAAATACATACGTATACATTTATCGTTCCTCTGTACATAAAACGAAAACGGTAAGCAGAACAAGAAGACATCATGCCAATACCAAAACTGGATGTTGAGACGTGGGTCTGGAGTTCTAGACTCACAAATATACAATAGGTCCGTACCTTGACCCGGAATATTTGAGCTTAACCTTATATTTTCAAGGCAAGGGACACTTGTACAATCAGTGATATTAATACAGAAAATAACTCGTTCATTCATGTGTTAAGGTCATTCAAAATTCAAACTGACACATTACCAGTCATGTACATAATTATTACATTCCGTCAATGATTCGTAAGAAGTAGACTAGGTATGTAAACCAGTTATGATTTTAGTTTTTGGAACGAAGTTCCTTACCGCGCGTTGCGAAAGGGGGCTAGACAGAAAAAATTAAGGCCAAAAGTTGTAACGACACTTTTTGCTATAGTTGTAAGCCGTGCGGCGTGCGCGTATTTCTCTGTCTGTCTCTCTCTCTCTCTAATTAATCGAAAGGAACTTCGTTCCATCCGGGTGATTGACACCTCTCAAGTTTTTTTTAGTATTTATTGATAGTATGGAGACAGCAGAATAGACAAGTGCCGGGCAAATTAAAAAACCCCAGACAATATCTAGTGATGAGTGGCGGAACTACCTATTCCAAGTGATGTAAGTGGAATTGATATCCGTAGCGCAATCTATTTTTGCCTGGTATATTAAAAAAACCCCGACTTTCAAGCGTATATAAATTTAAACGGCTAAACCGATTTTCATCAAACATAGCTAAGAATCACTTTAGCTTGCTTGCTTGCTCCCCGTGTCACACTTACACCATCCGTCGGCTGGGTCACACACCAGTGTCTAAAAGTCGTCCGCTCTCGCTGGCAGCTCGCACGTAACTGGCGTTTGACTACCCGTGTGTACGAGACAACAACAGTTTTTATTTATTTATTTAATAATCACAGAATCAGTTGGCTACAGAACACTACAGAGGCCTTTAGTCCAGCTGTCGACTCATGTATAGGTTAACTGTAAAAAAGAATAAAAGATTGACAGACATTGACTTTACTTCTCAGTAGATCCATACTATCAAAGATGCATCTATGGATGAAGAAAAATTCTTATTAGATCCATTATGGATCTGATAAATAGATCTACTGAGAGTAATCAATGTTTTACAATGATGCAACAACTTTAGCTTTATTTGTTATACGTAGCTTCTAAAGAAAGTATTATATAAATAGGTCCGGCATGTAATATGAAATGTCAAATCAACACAACATTGACTGACTTATCGATGCATGCGCCTCACTAGTCATAACAAAATAAAAAACAGGTTATACTTAACACACTTGACCAACTTATAAACGTAAGCCTTATAAACCTTATTAAGCTTAGAAATAACGATTATATTCCAATGTCTTACAACTGGACAAGTTGGCGATATGCTTCATTGTTCGAGTCATACGACTCGTATTTTGACAAAGGGGACACGTGCGTTTATTTTCTTTTATGAAATATGAATGCGTAACGGTTGTATTAATTACTACAGTCTGTTAAACTGTATTAATAAGTGGTAATTTGGAGTAGTTTCAAAGTTACTTTGCTGTTATTTTTGAGTTGTGACAGTTACAAAGTGTCAACCTGAAATTACGTAAGAGGTCGGATTTGGGTCGGATAGAAATCAAAAAGGCAGTAATATCGTCAAATTACCTGGGTTAGACAGCGGACCCCGGGCTCTGAAGCTTTACCGCTGAGGATGCAACCGGGATGATGATGATGAGATATAAAATAAGCCATATTAGGTGCAGTTAAAGGTCGATGTATAAAATAAAGGATCATATGTTAATTAATGGCTCATACGGCCAAAGTGCATTGTATGAAAGAAATGGCAATAAATATATACCTACATATAAGCACATCGCGTGATATCAAATACGCTCTTTAATCAATCTGGTAAAAAATCTGTTAGAGACATGAGAAGTCAACCCCATAGTCTATCTTTAAGTACAACTAAAAAGAAGTTCCCCATGATAAGGCTAGTGACACAAACGTCTGACTTCAAAAGTAAAATATGATACGGGTTAACCCTAGATAACTAACAAGCGCACTTTAAAACGGTCAAAAAGACCCAACGGACCGAGAGGCTATTCAGTAATCAAAACTTGCGTGATAAAATGGAAGAGGACAGACCCTGTCAGAAGCAGCCGTCCCATATCACACTTGATGTATTGTGATTTAAATTGTGCAGTCCTTCAGTGAATTCAGAACGAAGTTTTAGGGTTAAGATGGAATGCATTATGTAACAGGTGCGCGAGAATATATGTTGCGGAATTGTGGGTTGCATGGTCGGTGTATTACACTCCTACATGGGAAGTGTATTTTGTAATAATACGAAAGAAGAAAGGCTTTAACAGTTAATAGAAACAGTTCTTACTTTAAAACTATAATGTAATTTAATATTCTTTATTTTAAAACTATGCTTTTAAGTAAGTAAACTTTATGAAACTAATTACTTACTTTGCATAAAAAGTTGCACTACCGCTATTAATAATATACTAGATTTTGTTTAATCATTATGTGCTTTACTCATGTACCATGTATATGTATTATGTGGCCTTTTAGTGTGCATTTTAGCATTTTATGCAACAGTCGTATAAAAAGGGTAAAAAAGCGAGTGATGCAGGTTACGCCGTAAAGTATTTTTTGACGTAACGTACTAATACAGGGTGGCCAAATAACAGGTATACACTTTAGTTTTGTATTTTTATTCTATGAAATATAAAATATATCAAGTATTCCTTGTTAAATATAATATTTAGGGCCGGCAGTTAAACATGGAAAATAATGTCAGACATGTCCACCTCTAGCAGCATCACAGATGTGAAACCTTTTCATCGCGTTTTTCATCACATTTTCATACATTTCCTACGTTATCTCAGTGATGTGTCTCGAATATTTTGATTTAATTGCTGAAGGTTCATTGGCCTGTTAGCATAGACACGTCCCTTTAGAAAGCCCCACAGAAAAAAGTCAGGAGCTGTTAAATCAGGTGATTTTGGGGACCAATCAATGTCACCGTTTCTCGAAATTAATCGACCGGGAAACATTCTTTTTAATGTTTCGTTAAACGTTTTAATAATTAAAACACGTTGTTCCGTCGTAAAACGCTCCATAATAAATTTGCCGTATCTACACAAAGTAATATTCATGCAACAACTGTCATATTTACCGCCAAAACAAAATGGCGGCAAAAAAAAGTTGTATACCTCCAAGTTGGCCACCCTGTACAACGTTGCATACAACACTTTTTCGACGACTATATTTACTAAATAAAATACAAAATATCCATACCTATACTTACAGTATTTTTGTGTACACACAGCAAGTCAAATTACCTTCCTATTTGAGCTGTAGACTAAATATTCAAGCAAATTAAAAAAATTGTGTAATATTATATAAAAAGAATTATCCAGTGAAAGATCTCCCCCAATCTGTTCTTTTGTACTAATATAACTCAATTTTCAACATTGGGTACTATTCAAAAGAGAACATATTTTTTGAAAGGGGACGAACCCACGAATTCTTGAAAGCGTCAGACGCCGGAAAATCCATTTTCTTGGCATGGCCATTCAACCTAAATAATATTAAAAGATTATCATTCCCTATTGACAGACTTGGAATGGGAATGGCGACTTTTACGTTACGTCATATTAGGAGAAAATGTTGGAATTGATTTATCATCAATTTACCCTCCCTGCTATTTCTTTTTTTTTATCTGTACAGAAATATCAGCTTAAAACCGCTAAAAATATCAAAACTTTTTATATCTCTACAGGTGTCAAAGGGTGAATATCCAGAAAAGTCGAATGTGTTAAGTCTAAAAATTTATTTAAAAAAAAGATAGGCACAAAAAAACTTAACTAAATAAAAAGTTAATACTAAATGTTTTATTAATTAAAGGGTAACAAAAAACCAAGTTGAAAATAGATCATTTTTGCTCCTTAAATATGATACATCATTCATCACAGTAAAGAAAATATAATAATGTAATCAGCACACTAAATGGTAGCAATTAAGTGCCTCATTGTGATTTATTGGATTACTAGATCATATTTCATAATAGGTCTATTGTTACAAACTAAATAATATTTTATCATTTAGAGCAAATCATAGCAAAGCTATCAGACTTTATTCAAACTGCTTTTTATCCTTCACACTATTCATAAAATATACACGTCAAATAAAACTAAAGTCATGTCTACTCTGCGTAAACCATATCCTTCCGTCAAAAACTTCCAGAATTCATGTTTTTCTTCAAACAAAAATTGAAACGTACGGCGCCCTTTGGGGAACGTGAATATGTTAGCAGTAGTGATGTAAAGCACTCGAGACCGGGAGCCTTAATTTATTAAGACGACTAATTTTGTAAGGCTCGGTGGCGTAACACAATCTAGACATGAGCGCCAGTCAAATAAACATTTACTTACGACTAAGAAGCACTACAGTTTAAAAAAGTCCGAACTTTTTGTTTTCAAACACGTACGTAAAAAGACGTAAGAAATTTAATATTTTTTTTTATCTTTATGGGATTTTGGAGAAAGACAAAGGTTTTATGAAACGATAATAAATAAATTATTAAATAAAAATGTTAATTTAAAAAACTTAAGTCCATTCTACAGTTTATACCGGAATTAACTATGGTGTCACGGTGATTTTTTTTTTCACTTCGAACCAAAATATTGTCACAACAAGGCTATTTTTACTCCTGGCAACACATGTCTGTGACTTCCGCCATTTTGTAACATTTGCCCTTGTGTCATCAAGATCGAAGTCGGGGATATGGCAAGAGTTCATTGATTATTTTAATTAATTTCGGCGTTTCTCTTCAGTAGTAATTCCGAAACACTAAAACCCTAGTATTCAGCATTAAAAAAAACATTCTGCCCTTGACATTCACATAACCTAAATGCTTTTCTCTATATACCTTGCCACTAGTGGTGGAATTCTTAAACGTAGACTCCGGGTCTCCCCATCTCACAACCCTAGTCGTAAACTTTCCACACTATCTCGAGCATCTTAACATAAACATGAGGCAAGTCTTAAAATCTCAATGTGATAATCGTGACGGAACCACGGCGATAAAACTTTGGGTGGTTAGAGATCAGGCGCATGAAAGCCGAAACGACCCCTGAATTCAAAATTCTAGGTCAAAGTGAAGGTCCTCTACCTTTACTTTATCCTTTCTTTAGTGGCCAACATTAAAGTAAAAATTGCTAGTCTGAATGGACAAGTTAAGTTCTGTATGAAGAGTACACTTCGCAACTCAATATCTAATCTGTGATTCTACTATATACCTATTTAGCGTGCTATCTAGCGTTATACGCATCATTTTCGTATGTAAGTCGTCAATATTGATGTTTTTGTAGCCGCCTCTTATAAACGAACATCTGGCATAGTCCAGACTCTATTATCTAGTGATAACAACCAAACTAACGGCATGTTGTACTTATGTGCACGAAGCACGCAAAAACTCAGTATTTAAAGAGTGCAGTTGATTTGTGATTTAACTATCATCATCGTCAGCTTTCAGGGTCCTCATGCTAGGCATAAAACTTCTGTCTGCAACTTGTTCTATCCCTTGCCATCGCGATCCAGTTTCTTCCAGCAATCTGCCTATCATTGTCGTCCCACCTAGCCGGTCAACGTCCTACACTACGTTTACCATTTCTGGGATACTCCTCGGTGACGGCCTTTCTCCACCTAACATCGTTCCTTCGAGCTAGGTGTCCCGCCCAGTTCCTTTCGTTCGGCGTCGGATCTCGAGCGAACTCGGTCTTGCAATTTGGTGCCGAGCATGCTTCACTCCATGACTCTCTGCGCAACTGCAACCTTACACGTAGTACCTTTTGTAAGAGTCCATGTCTCAGCACCATTAGTATTTTACAATACCAATTGACAACAATTCGCGGACTTAACGCTAAGACGGTTCTCCCTTCCAATCAACCAAAGGGATAAACAGATATGTGTTTGAAAATAACGCGCAAATCTCTTCTATTGCCCTAACCCTAAATCAATATTCAATCTATCTTTCAGCATCTTCAGCGGCAACACGCAAGCCAAAAGCCATAAAATAGATCAATTAAGATCTAATCTCTGTTTAACTGTAGAATTTCGATAAACAATTTAAACTTTGTCCCGAACGGAAGACGGTAAAATGTGGGCGCGTAAACTTTCAAGTTAACGTTCAATTTATTTTAACTAACTGAAATAGCCCCGTTTCCGTTGCTCAGTTAAACGGGGGGTTAAGGGCATTCAGTTACTTGAAATGACTTGCGCTTATTTATAGAATTACGACTTACGAGCGTGCTACAGTGTAGTGAAGACGTTATGATTAAATTCGTCTTCATCTGAAAGTAGATTGCGTTCACGACCATTCGACACCTCCAAATTCTTATTTTATTATTCAGAAGTGAGTTATATTCTATTTAGAGTCGTACTTTTCTATTGGGAGAATCTCATCCTCATAAAAGGCGATTCTAAAACTCAAAATATTTCTATCCTATTCAAAAGTGAGTTATATTATTTTTAGAATCGGAGTTGTCTTTTGGGAGGACTTTATAGTAGGCGGTTCTAAAACTCAAAATATTTCTACCCAGTTTAAGATACAAATATAAACTGCAAGATTTATTTAGCTTATAGAACTAAAGGTTTTTATTTTGATAGACTTAATTATTCAATTTGTTAGAAAAGTTCAAAAGCTGAAGGCCAATCAGGTTTGAAGCGGGAAACAGTCCGCAATTTATTTACACTGCTGTTATCTTTCACTCTGACTAAAACTAGTAGTCCAATTTTAAAGCCCTTCCTCGGATTTGGTCGCATTGACAATTTCCTTTTCCGGACCCGTGTTCGACCAATCCCTTTTCGTTTTCCTTATATTTTGCTAAAACTAGAACGAAACGAAAGTAACTGACATAGCCCAGCGGATAAGCTTGTTAAAGTGGCAATGGACGAGACACTGCGACAAACCGATGGCTGTTAGAAGAAAAGATTCTCGAATAGCGAAGAAGCCAGAAGCAATAGCAAGCGAAGTGTTGTACACCTACCTAGTACAAGGTGGTCAGACGACCTGACCAAAGTAGCGCTGGATGCAGGTCGCTCTAAATCAGTCATTTCGGCAGTCCTTGAGAGAGGCCTATGTCCAGCTGTGAACGTTGAAATGATGATTATGATAATGTGCTAGCTCTTATTTCTAAGGGATTTTATGTGACTTGACATTGACAGTTATCAATTAAAATTGGATTTCACGAGACGCAGTACATAATAATTTTATTCAATGAAATATGGATTTCGTCAAATGAGCGACCGAAGATTTGATTTTGTTTCCTCGATCCGACATTTAAATATGTAATGTTCGACGATTTATTGAGTATTTTTGATAGAGGAGGCAAATAGAATCTCTAAGTTTAAACATTAGCCAAATCTTGTGACGCCACAAGGCTTAAAACGTAGCACGAACTTGAAATGTGTTGATCTTCGTGACTTCCAAAAAAAGAGGAGGTTATCAATTCGTCGCAATCTTTTTATAGTATGTTCACAGATTATTCGAACACGCCTGGACCGATTTAGAAAATTCTTTTTTAGGGTTCCGTACCTAAAGGTTGAAAACGGGACCCTATTACTAAGACTTCGCTGTCTGTCCATCTGTCCGCCTGTCTGTCACCAGGCTGTCCGCATCTAAAGAACCGCGATAGCTAGACAGTTGAAATTTTCACAAGTTATGTATTTCTGTTGCCGCTATAACAACAAATACTAAAAACAAAATAAAAAAAAATATTTAAAGGGGGCTTCCATTGAACAAACGCGTTTTTTTGCCTTTTTTTGCTCTATATCAATAATGGCAACAGGTAGGCACTTGAAATATTCACAAAATACTCAGTTGTACTTTTATTTTAATAATAAATAAAAAAATACATATTTAGGGGGGCTTCCATACAAAAACCTTGATTTTTATAGATAATGGTACGGAACCCTTCGTGCGCGAGTCCGACTAACACTTGGCCGGTTATTTATTTTAATCTCATAGATTTTATTCAAATTGTCTGTGTAGTTCGGGGATTAAGTTGGTTTTAAGTTTTGAAAAAGTATCGTTTAGTCAGATAAAAGAATAACTACGTGTACAATATTTTTTTATAATCCATCTAATAAGTAATTTTCATCATGCCTCGTGATCTTGCGGATTAGGTATTTTAAGCATCGATGTACCTTAAAATATTCACAAGTACGGTCATATTCAACACTTTTAACGACGACGAAATAAATCGATCTTAAAATGCATTAGCAGTAATACCCGACACGGAGCCTCTACGGTTACCTGCAGCCTGCAGCAAAAAGGTGCAGCTTAATTCAGAGCCTTCGATCGAAAAATAATGCTATAAAAGTGCATTCCACTTTTATAGCATTATTTTAAAGACCGTCGTCTGATTTGCGCTCTCTCTGATTTATTTACTTTTGTATTATGATGTACCTTTAATAGGCACTCAAGGTCTATCTTATACCTTTAAACGAGCAATTCTTGTATGTATGTATATATATATATTTATAAATCTCTGTGATCTCGAAAACGGCTCTAACGATTTCGCTGAAAATTTGTATACTCGTATGGGGGTTTTCGGGGGTAAATAATCGATCTAGATTAGTTTTATGTTTGGGAAAACGAGTGTTTTCGAGTTTTCATGCGTTTTTCTTTCCACGCAGAATATGGTCGCTAATTTCATCGCAGCGACCGCCTTGATTTTAGCTCAGTGGTTAAGGATACCGACCGCTAGAAAAAGTGTTACGGGTTCGAATCCCACTCGGTGACTTACTTTTTTTTATTTTATGTTTAAGTTTATATATAATTTTTTATTTTGCATTGTTTTTAGACAAGTTTAAAAAATTTGTTAATGTTTGAGATGTAACCGAGCAAATCTCGGTCGCCCAGGTACCAGGATACATATAAGATAGCTATTAAGTATTAACTTTTACATATTAACATGACTGTATGTTGCCAAAATAATTGTTGGGCAGACAGAGTTTATACCCAATCTCACCCAAACGCCAAAACGATAAGACCCCAAACGTCAAAATAATATATTGAATTTAGAATCTTAATTATTCAAACAGTAGAGTTCTATCTAGTTGGATTTGAAAAACAAGTGTAATTTTCAGATGAATTTTCTGTCAAAACTTTGTCGTCTCAAATAAGTGACCATGATGTCATATCTTCACACATGTAAGTAACTAGTCCTAAGAGTAAGAAAAATATTGCTAAAAACTTTTATTTGAGACCTGGACCCCAAAATAGAAATTCCGTAACACCCTTAAATTACTGTAGCCTGTAGACAAATTAGGACACCTTTCCTTTTTACCGGACTACGTTCTTAATACAATTTAGCGCTTAACACATTTCGTGCCTCTACATAATCCTATTAACTTGCGCCTTATATACTCGTATTTATGATAATGCCTCCCTAGACCTACGGGGAACTCTTTAATCCCTTAGATCCTAACCTTACATAATTCAGAATTATGAGTATGGAAATGCCACAAGAGGGTAGTTTAGGAAGTACGAAGACGCATTTGAGGCAGTGTATCATTCTATGGTAATTTATATTGTATAGGTATACAAGGTTAATTTGTATACACCGAAAACATTTTTGGAGCAAGTTTAGTCCGTTAAACTAAACTATATATTCTTATTCAGTTTTAGTTTAGTTCTTAACTAATATTTGATTTATTTAGGTTACTTACCTAAATATTTTAAATTAACCCATTTCTTTGTAATAACTGATGGGTAATCTTCAAAACTTTTCAAATTATATAAATTTTTCAAGTTATTTTTTAGCAAAATAAAATATATATAGGTATATAAATTTAAAAACTATAGGAAATATAAATTACTTTCCTAACCAAATTTTTCCATCAGTATTTGTAATAGAATTTTAAAAATATCACCAGCTCCAGCCTCTATAGCTGACGCCTAAAAAAACAAAACCAAAGACCACAGGATCCAATTTTCCGGGTCAGTCACCCCAAGACCTCCGATCTAAGTAATTTTATTTTGTTCATATCGATACAGTATAATTTATCCGCTCAACCACCGTGAGGTCAAGACACCCACATTTTCGTTACATATATACTGTACAGACGCGCGCAAAATTCCCGTCATTGTTTGTTTGAACACACTTAGCCAGTACGTAAGTATTACTTCGTACAGACACATAGACTTGTCTACCCTGTGTGACTCAAATATAATATCTAGTACCTGGGTGACCGAGCTTTGCTCGGTCGGTTACATCTCAAACATTTTTTAAAATTTGTCTAAAAACAGTACCAAATAAAAAAATATATATAAACTTGAACATAAAAGAAAACAAAAGTCACCGAGTGGAATTCGAACCCGTAACACTCTTTGTAGCGGTCAGCATCCTTAACCGCTGAGATAAGGGGATGGCGGCCGGCGCGACGAAATTAGCGACCATATTCTGCGTGGAAAGACAAACAAATGAAAACTCGAAAACACGCGTTTTCCCAAACATAAGACTAATCTAGATCGATTGTTTATCCCCAAAAACCCCCATATACCAATTTTCAGCGAAATCGTTACAGCCGTTTTCGAGATCACAGAAATTTATAAATAAATAAATATACAAGAATTGCTCGTTTAAAGGTGATAAGATACTAGCGATAATTGTATTTCGATACTGTACAGACGCGCGCAAAATTACCGTCAGTGTTTCTTGATCACACTTGGCAATAGCGTGCATTTCATATAGACACGACTTATATACCCTGTGCCACCCAATATAATATCGGATACTAGCGAAAAATGTATTTTGCTTGATATGCAGCCGTTCTCGTAATTTAGGTAAGATGGCCTACCCTGTCTAAAATATTTGTGCACGTCACTGAAACTTGGATATTAAGCAAATAACTTTTTTTATTTGAAATAAACATGGATTTAGTATTATTAGCTATTACTTTTATTTAAAACTCTTAGATCTGTTGTAGCAAATAAGTATCACGATTTGTAAACAGTATTGGCAGTTGTCATTGGTGTTGCCAAATTAATGAAATCTAAACGGTAGTCCTTTGATACAGTTGGTACGATCGTACGGTCGGTTATCTTTGGCAAGTTGTAACGAGGAGACAAATATTTTATAAATTGGCAACACTAAGTGACCTGTTGGTGAGAATTCATTCTGAATGAATAACGAAGGTAGAAATAAAGGGGTTTGGTAAAAAAATTGTAACAAGCTCGCTTGGGTGTTGACGGTGGAGATTAAAACACGTGTCATGGAATCTATGCGAATCTTTTATTTAACATATCAGAAGTATTCGTTTGTGGACCACATATCGTGGTCTGCCCACGTGCCATGAGTGAAAACCGCAGACTAAATAATATAATATGTGAAACAATGACGAATCTAATAATCCTGACTTGCGGCCATCAGAAGAAAAATCAACCACACACGAGGAATCCTGAACGGAAAACTAGCTTGGAATTATTGGAATGGATCTTCGAACGTTAATGGATAACCAAGTAACAACAGCTCCCGGATCATCACCGGAGTTGCCAAGAAAACCTCAGTCTTCATCGTAGGAGAACATACCAGTAACAGGTACGTCGGTCAATATAAATAACTGTATAATATTCACTAGTTAATTGGTATTAATACACAATATCACTAATTATTACTTGGTACCGTTTACCGTTATAAAAATAAATACCTTCCAGTAATAAAATAAATTAATTTCTAACACATGAAAAAAAAAAGGAATAAGTTTATTTTGCTGTATGAAATCAAGTGGGTCCAACGGACTTTGGTACATAGTACCTTTTTTTTTTATTAATCTAGTTTTTTTTTTTTGAATCGAAATAATATTTAATGTTCGAAGATTTGAAATTCAATATTTCGGAGGTCTGCAGATCTATTTTTTCAATGTGGTTATATAATCGATTTTTGATTACAAAATTAAAATAATTATTTGGATTTTGTTCCTATAGTCAGTCTATTCTTTATTTTTATTTTTTTTGAGAATGTATACAAGTTTGAATTTGTAATTATTTTGACAATAAAATGAACAGCTCAAATAGTATGGAATATGGCCATTTTATGTCTTTGTAGGTACTGACATTAAATGTTGTAATTATTTAAAATATTTTGGGTTAATATATACAACTTATTATTAATATTGTTTGACGACTGATCAAAGCGCAGGCACGTCTAATACCATTTCCTTACTGTCAACTATTTCCACGGTAGGTGATGATTATTTGATGGTGACACTAACACTACTTTTGTTTACATATGACTACATCGGTGGGAGTCTGGAGACAGCGACCGGGACCGGTAGACGCTGATCTGCACGACGGTCCGTCACGGGCAACGCGCTTCAGTGCAGTGGTTTGACCATCTGCATAATATCGACAAGCTTGATTACTTCCACGCTGGCTGACAACCGACTTCTGCGCTGCACGACGTGGTCAATAAATTGGGAATAGGTGAAGAGAAGATAAGGTAACAGGTCTTTATTCAATAAAAATAAATATAGCTCCGTGTATGTGAATTATCTGATCATTTGACTAGTGATGTTATTATCTATAATTAAATATTTTGGTGAACCACTGTTAAAAGCTGGAGCTCGTGGCGCTGGTTGTAGAAGTACCCACTTATTTTTAAACTATGCAATTGACCCCGCAATAGATCTTCGTTTATAGTTAAGACAATACATTTTCAGAAATCAAGACTGTTAAAGATATACTGGTTTTTAAAAAAAAGGGAATGGCTGCCGGGCCACCTATATGTCGATTCCTAAGCCGCGAACATGTTTGATTTAACATATAAAAGTAAATAACTCAAGGCAAACACGAAGTTTGCAAAACTTACTTTTCATCTGACATTGTACTTATGACTTCATTCATTATTGTGGTAAAATTAGTCGAATAATGATTATGAGTAATTATTATTATTAATAAGAAATATTATGTTTTAGTTTTTTTTTTTATGACTAATAGAACTAATATTAATAATGATGAAATTATAATCAACAAAATAATTGCAAAAAAAAATCACAATTAAATATTATAAGTAATTGAGTATAAATATTACAACTAAACTGAAATAATACAGATATATTTTACCGAGATTAAACTAATTAACCGAAAACTAAATATAACTAAGTATGAATAAAAACTAAACTAGGTATAAATACATTAAAAAAAAAACATCAAATTATATAAAAAAAAATTGAGCCTAAATCACTGATAAATAAAATTAAAAATAACTAAACTAAAAATCTAAATTAAAAACAAAAAGTAATAGAGAATAGGTATGCACGTATTTCTTTTATTTACTTAATAAAATCCGTATTAACCACAGTAAACAAATATGAAAGAATTTTAAAATATCTTGATCAGCGACGAACATGATACTTTAAAGTTTCAATTAAAAAGAGAAGTCCGATATGGATTGGTGACGTCAAAGTCAATATCATCCATGCACTTGCCAAAGAAAATAGCATTTTCGCGAGTGAGATAGACATATTTTCATAAAATCGTTATATCTCATTCGTTTTTCAACCAATTTTATTCTGTTAGTGCTTTACTTTTAAATATTTATTGATAAACTGGTAACTGGTATAATAAAACAATATGTCAAGTTGTATTATGATAAAAATAATTATGAAAATTTGAAGCCCAATAATTATTTAGTAATTATCCAGTTTCATTTATTAAAAACAAATTCAATAGTCGATTACACAATTTAACGTTACAAAAAAAAACTCCAATGAAGTTATGACAATTGTTTTTTTTTTTATATAATAATTAATACAGAAAATTAGGTATAAATAAACAGTCTTAATTTCTTTTATTTCTTGAGCTTTTTCCAGTTTTCAAATTCTACTTTGAAATGATATGTTTATTTCCTTTAAATAATGACGCTTAATTTAAGATTATGCAAAACATAGTCGCGCCGAAAACTACAACCTGCATCATGGTGATGGTGACGTCATACCCACAGTATTAAATGCTAGATTCTAGATTGTAAACTTTTCATCAATATACACAGTTTTATGTGTATTTTTTTTAAATAAATATTTACAAGTGGAATAAAACAGTAATAGAATTTATTTTTTTAGCATTTCAAAAACAATTCTAAATGCCTTATTCTATTAAAAATGGTTTTCATCATTATCAGTGATTCAAGCTTTGTATTGCGATGTGAAAAACGCTGAAAAAAAGAGATAACTAGTTTCACAGTAGAATTCAATTTTAACCTGGAAAAGTAGAAGCGTTAGATAATTTCAATTTAAAAAAAAAATTAATCTTCATGAACTGAGATGTTTCTTATGGCTAACAGGTTTCCAATCATCATGAATACGGTATTATTATCCATATAAATAAGTAGCATAATTCAAAGCCGAAAACAGAAAGGATTTTTTTTTTAATACGTCCAAAAATAAGTAAGTTATATATTTTTTTACTTACATTTTTTGTTTTATATAAAATATTGATCAAAAACATACACAGTAAAATAGCCTATTCTGCAAATTGTTTCGATGCCTAAAGATTATCTATTTTATAATGTGGTTTAGTACAATGATGGTGATTCGTGCTTCAACTTGTCACCGAGGAAAACTCCATTCACATGTTATTAAACAATATACATGTTAATGTGTTAAGATTGTGATAAATTAATAATATTTGTTAATCGATATACATAATATGATAATAAATATAAGCCCTTCTGGCAAGTGGACGACGAATATACTGTTTAATAAGTTTCTTTCGGCGTTTCTTCTGAGCAGTGGTTGCAAGGCGCTAGTATATAGTAGCTTTTCTTTAAAATAATTAAGTTTCAAATAAACATTACACCTAACCTAAACTCATTGACGTAAAAAGCAGCCGTAAAGATATAATTACATAATAAATATTTCAATTTTTAATTATTTTTACTAGTTCATTATTAAAATATATTGTTAATGGCAGTGAGGTGTCGACAACAGAAGTAATTTTAATATATTACAAATATCTTTTCATCAAAGCTTGTACTTTTTTTTTACAAATTTGAGCTTTAAACCCAACTGTGCACCTTACACTTCAAGTTATGGAGTCGGCGCTTCACAAAAGTAGTTAGACGAAAAAACTTATTATAACAACTTTTTTTTAACGGTTTTTCACGGTTAACCTCAGCAATGGTATTTATTTTGCTTCGATTTTATCATAAGAAAATACATCCTTGTTTTAACCAAGCTACGAGCTCAAGCCCATCAAAATATTATAAATACTGCTAAAAAAAGCAAAGAAGATATTATGATTAAATATAAAATAATATAAGTAGCATTATAAAGTAGATAAGTTAGTGCAGGTTTAAAGTGTATTATTATTTAAGAAAAGATAATTAATAAGTCGCAATAGATAAATACTTTAAAAAAGTTAATACTATATATAAAATATGATAAATGATAACATAATAATATAGATTTAAGTCTTAGAAAAGCATAGCAGAAAGTATAATAATACTAATTAATATGAAATGAAAATTCCTATCATGATACAAATAAAACTTTATTTTGTAATAATTAGAACAATGTCACAAAATAATAGCTTAAGTTGAAATTTAAATGTTGATGTACAGTTTACGTAAGGGTTTCGTTGTTGTTTCGAGACTATCAATTACAAATAAATAAAAATAGGAGAAATGCTCCACATTATAGTTGCGGGTGTGTCCCAAATCTACGAGAAAAAGGGTGTGTCCCAAATCTACGAAAAACGGGTGTGTCCCAAATCTACGAGAAAAAGGGTGTGTCCCAAATCTGCGAGAAAAAGGGTGTGTCCCAAATCTACGAGAAAAAGGGTGTGTCCCAAATCTACGAGAAAAAGGGTGTGTCCCAAATCTACGAGAATAAAGGATGTATCCCACAACTATAATGAGTCTCTCACAATTATAAAAGGGTGTGTTCCAAAACTACAAAGGGTATGTCCCACAAATACAAAGGCTGTGTCCCCAAACAACAAACGATGTATCTATAAGGTAACTAGATTTGTGTTTGTATTAAAATACGAAGTGGATGGTCCACTAGCACTACTACTATTACTGGACTTAAAGTGAATTGTCATGGGTTTATTATAAAATTGACTTATGGTGGTTTACTTGTTTTTATTACAACATGTGACAAGCACAGCAATGTTTGGTTTTTTTTTAAAGTTTTATTTGTGTAACAATTGGATTAATTATATTCCGAGGTCGTAATAGTGTCAAGAAGGCCGAAAACAAAGGGATATTTGTCATAATGTCGTAATTTTTTATACTGTTTTATAAAAAAAAACTCGCATGTATTGTTCAAATTTTTAGTTGTGATAAATTTTTTAGCATTCAGATAGCACTGTATCGAATTTTAGTGATTAGAAATACGAGGTCGCATTCTAATTTATCAGGAAAGGCCGAGTATTAGCTATTACTTTTATTTAAAACTCTTAGATCTGTTGTAGCAAATAAGTATCACGATTTGTAAACAGTATTGGCAGTTGTCATTGGTGTTGCCAAATTAATGAAATCTAAACGGTAGTCCTTTGATACAGTTGGTACGATCGTACGGTCGGTTATCTTTGGCAAGTTGTAACGAGGAGACAAATATTTTATAAATTGGCAACACTAAGTGACCTGTTGGTGAGAATTCATTCTGAATGAATAATGAAGGTAGAAATAAAGGGGTTTGGTAAAAAAATTGTAACAAGCTCGCTTGGGTGTTGACGGTGGAGATTAAAACACGTGTCATGGAATCTATGCGAATCTTTTATTTAACAGTATGTAATAGTAATAGCCAATAGATAGATTGATATTTGTAGTAAAACCATGACAAGTTGTATTCGTAAAATTAAAAAAAACAATAGGTAGCTAAACCTTTACAGGTTAGACGGTTACAAATATGTTTGTCTCGATCTTATTATGTTAAAGATTGAAAAAAGAGACAAGGACAAAACGAATATGTATTAACTTAAATTGGTAGGTATGCTATATTTTTATTTTTTATAATATGCGGGCTAGATAAATTATTTCAATTTTTTTTCCGGACATTAGGAAGGGTTAGAAGGACAGCTTTGTTTAAAGAAAAGGTTTAGGAGTTACCGATTTGACGAATAACTATTGATTGAATAACGAATAAATAACCATTTCAGATAAAAAAAATACACGTACTTATCTTTATTTATGTCAGTATTCGACTAACTCTGAAACTGGCGCAATTTGATGAGGTTTTCGTTAATATGTAGAATATTTTCCCAAAATGGTTCGCATGTAAAGTACATAACCGTCCGAAAGCGGGGTGTGTGCTTGTACTAGTACCTACTTACTAAGTACCATAAACCTAGACATATTTCAAATCATGTAAAATATGATAAATAATTAATAAAGAAAAACCGTTAAAATTAAACGTACAAGTATATATAGTATTATTATGAAAAATATCACGTGTCTATCCACTTGTACCTGCTTCATTTCGAGTAACGTCAAAGCAAAAAACCTTTTAATACGAAGCCCACCACGATGGCCAAATAAAACCGAACCCGAATAAAAAACACCTTTTTGGATGACTGTACCATAGTGAGTCACCCCGATTACACATGGGGATGGTACGCAGGTAAACTAAAAAAAACAAGCGGTCAAGTGTGAGTTGGACTTCATTGTAAAGGTTTCGTACAATGTACCTATACTTGTAATTTTATCATTCTGATAGAATCTTATGTAAAAATTGATTAGACATACCTAATTTTTTAGGGTTCCGTAGCCAAATGGCAAAAACGGAACCCTTATAGATTCGTCATGTCTGTCTGTCTGTCCGTCCGTATGTCACAGCCACTTTTTTCCGAAACTATAAGACCTATTCTGTTGAAACTTGGTAAGTAGATGTATTATGTAAACCGCATTAAGGCCATACCCAAATTTTCCGGGGTCCAGTGGCGCCGCCATTTGAAATAAATCATTTAAAAGGAAACGGAGATATTATTCAAAATTGTGTCTTGGTCAAGCTCTAGATAACCTTTAAAACTATTTTATGAACTACTGTTTATAATTTGAAGTGCGAACGTGAAGCTTTTCTACGCACATTAGCTAAAAGTGGCCGTTTTTCGCAAATGTGCGTAGAAAAGCTTCACGTTCTCACTTTAAACTACAAAAAGTAGTTTAAAAAATACTTTGAATAAGTATCTAGAACTTGACCAAGACACAATTTTAAATGATATCTCCGTTTCCTTTTAAATGATTTATTTTAAATGGCGGCGCCACTGGACCCCGGAAAATTTGGGTATGGCCTTAAGGTTTTGACACAAAAATAGAAAAAAAACAATAAATTTTGGGGTTTCCCCATACTTAGAACTGAAACTCAAAAAAATGTTTTTCATCAAACCCATACGTGTGGGGTATCTATGGATAGGTCTTCAGAAATGATATTGAGGTTTCTAATATCATTTTATTCTAAACCGAATACTTTGCGCGAGAGACACTTCCAAAGTGGAAAAAAGTGTGTCCCCCCCCCGTAACTTCTAAAATAAGAGAATGACAAAACTAAAAAAAATATATGATGTTCAATACCATGAAAACTACCAGCGAAAATTGGTTTGAACAAGATCTAGTAAGTAGTTTTTTTTTTAATATGTCATAAACTACAATTTACCTTTCATTCAATCAACTCAAATATAAAAATTAAAAAAAACATACTACAAGACTTTTATATTATGTTATTTGCTACTACGGAACCCTTCATGGGCGAGTCCGACTCGCACTTGGCCGCTTATTTTTTAATCTGGCAACTTCGTTTGTGTGGCTTTTTTTTATTTATTTGTTGTTTTACTGCCGATTCGGTGTCGTCAAACACCATAAAATTTATTTTTAGGTTTTTCGGTTCCAAATATTTAAGACACATTAGGTATACACCGTATACAATGTTTGTTGTTTTTACAACACTGGCAAACAGACGGATAGGGTCGGATACCTTAAACATTTTTTACTCTTTAGGTAAAGAACCCCAAAAAACAGGTATCGTGCGAGTGAGATGACAGATAGACCGTCTCGTTCCACCATGTCGTCAAATTAAGCCATATCACGATTTAACAAAAACTCCGAAATGTTACCTTGAATTTTTTCTTTGTTTTACTAGGCGCTTCGTGTACTAGATGACTGTCGGATTCTTGTTGGTGGGAAATTTAGGATGGAGAGGCTTTAACGCAGATAGGGATCTGGCCACATCTGGCCCATAGCATGGTGTCGTAGATATACGCCGTAGACAAAGCGTCGTAGATACGCAGTAGACAAAGTTATTGTCGCGCGACCGACGCTGTCATATGTATAATTTTTTACAGGCTAAAGTACTTTTTTATAGCTCTTAAGCCAGCTTTTGGCACAAAATATAATACTTTAGATTGCCCGCCCACATCCGATAATCGGTGACCGATTTTTTGTAGGAGAAAAATAGAACGTACTGCATGCAATAGGGCAACACGTCCCTACAAAGTCGGACGTGGGTGGGCACCCTTTACAAGGTAATGCCCGAGGTTCTAAAACAAACAGATTAAAAATTGACGGTATTCGTTAGTTCACAAACATTTAGAAGCAAAGCTCTAATGTAAGTACTGTCACGCACTTATCTATGTATGTAGATAGATACATATTATGCGAAAAATAGCATGTGTTGGTAACACAGACTAACTTCGTTACTAGGTTTAAACCATTATCCGACCAAATCAAGTTGACATTTTCAGATGAGACCGTGATTACTAGATGTCAACTTGATTTGGTCAGATTATCAGATAATGGTTTAAACCTAGTAACAAAGTTTAGTCTGCGTTTCGTAATAAGACTGCTAAAGTCAAAGGATTGTCTTGCCTTTGACTTGTATCACGTGATTAATTCAGATTTTTCCGTGTTACGAGACGTAGAAGTAGCACTGGTATAAATAAGTACCTATGTGCTCATTTTCGGCTTATTCCGAACTCACTGCATTCCCACTTGCCTGTACAAAATAATTGTCAGTTCAAAACCCATCGGTGATAATTTTTTATTACATTTTTTAAATAAAATTCCTGGGATCGTTAGGATTATTATAAAATTAACTGAATTATTTAATCACTTATAAGTACTTTGTGCGCGATATAGTAGAATGCACTGTTACTATCATAATATGATTTGTCTTAGATTTAGATATTGTAGGTATACTGCGTACGTACTCATGTAGGTACTTACATTTCGAAACGTGGTAACTAAGATGTGAACAAACTTTGTAAACATATAATAGCATGCTTACTTAAAATCCGCTAACAAAATTCTTACCTAATAAACCTTTAAAAAAATATTTTATTTATAGGAGAGCTGTCGTTATGGATTTTATATTTACATACATTTAACAATGTTATATAATTATTTTTAAATGTTTATTACCTTTTTAATTAATAAATTACGCAACAAACTACACAAATGATCAACAAGTACAACACCGACATACCTATTCACATCTCAAACAAGCCTACAAAAATAAACCTAATAGCTTACACTATAAGACTTAAAACGAAATGAATCATCGGTCTTTCCATAAACACCATATTTCCGTACTAAAGATACAGAGTTCGTTGAACTCAACCTGAGCAACCCGACTTAGCCCCTGTATTGTGTCATACTGACGTACAGACGAGAGTACTGACCGTTTTCAATACATATGACAGATATGCATAACTAATATGTTACTGTTAATTTTATTTTGGAAAACTACGCAGTTACTAGGTTAGAAAATAACAGATGGCTACGCTTTACGGGAGTGGAATATTTTCAATACGAAAACAACAAACTTTAAATCTTAACAAATTCCGTAAAGAACGAGATCTTTAATACAGTTGGTTATGGGTAGTTCAAGTCCATGATTTCGCTGAAAATGTAAATTTAAGATCGACTGTCAAATATTACAACGCTATTAAAACCAACCGAAATTCAACCAGTTACTGCTTTGGAATATAAATAACCTATTTGAAAAGTAATGTTCAGTTTTTGTTCACAACGATCCTTAAACTTTAAAGTTTATTTTAATCAGTGTACAATATGACTACGCAGAAAATCAAAAAGGTTTTATCTATTCCCAAGTCGTCACTCGATTTTTAACTCTTTGGCTACCACATAAGGATTCTTGGAAATTCCATGTTATTATTTCGTCATAGACAAAAAATGAGACAGTAGAGACCTTTCTAAGAAAAACTACTCTCAGAATTACCAAAGAAAAAAGAAGAATTAAGAGATTTTGTTACAAATATAAATCCTACGTGGAATTATCATGGCCTTTGATACATTAATATACTCGTAGTATTAATACTGTTCCATGCTAGTCTGGGAGAAAACAGAAAACTTAGAATGTACCAGCTGTTTCGCTTCCTGCGCAGATCGTAAAAGAACCATGTTAATTAATAGGCGATGCGGCTAGCAAGTTTTTGAATCTTGCGGCCCTAGGCTCTGTCTATACATAATGCCGATACAAAATGCTCTGTCTACCCCATTAAGGATAAAGACGTAATAGTATGTATGTTATGTAGTATTCATAGCATTTAGCCTTTATTACATTTAAGTATTTCGGTAATCCGTACTTGTTTTGTTCTCCGAATGGTTTGTTCTAAATCCTTGTAGGTATAACCGATTTTTATATCTGTCTACTACTGTCTGTTTCTCGTAAAATCACGGATTTTTCGTTAATTCATGTGTACAATTAATCAACCAGTCAGTTTATTACACTGTATTATGCATATTTAACTAAACAGGCAATAGGATATTTATTTGGTAGGTATATCATACAAAACTGCAGCATAAAAAAACTTAAAAGGAGATTAACTATAGTATTCTGAATACTACTTTTGTAAAACACACCTTTTTAATATGGAAACGCCACGTACCGGCACGCACACAGCACGTCGCTTACAAATAAAGAATTATTTATAATGCGTATAAAAAACCACGCCGGCGACTCGCCACGTCCGTACCTCCGGTTAGATAACGTGAAATATTATCATTATATTCACGTTTCAACGCTTAAAATCCAAGTGTTAAACAGACCAACCCCGTCCAACATAAAAACGTTAATACCGCATCTTTACAACCGTGATAAAACATTGCCCTCTCTAAATTGAGACATTTTATTATTAGAAATACGCTTTTGACAGTCGTAAAGCAATGTCGATCTCCTAGTTATTATATCAGTTTACGATTTGATATCACAATGTCGAGTTTTATGTATGAAACAGGATCATTTCAAATAACGACTTGAGAATAAATTTTAAAATAGGATAGAAATGTGCAATGTGTCATAGGAACTTCCGTTTTCCGCGTTGAATATGAGCCAATGTCAATGCCAGCCAGTCTTCTTTGTTGCAGTCACGCTAGTAAGTATGTCATATTATAAAACGGCGAATTCTCGTGGGCACCTAAAACATGTTGTAACATGGCACGCTAATTTGGCTAGTGCTTCGTGTCAGTGAGTCACGTTTTTTCATCTGTGACGCAGTTTTTCCTGTCGCTCTGCGTACGGCCGTGACATTTGGATGTCTGACCGATTGTGCGGCCTTCGCGGCTTGCCTCGCGGTCATCAACTCCGCGCGTGAGTCGGTACATTACCTTACCTTACGCTGCGTTTTCACTAGCCAAACGAATCTCGTATCTTGCTCACTCTTATGTCAACAGACAAAGAGGTTCATTTTTGGAGTAAGAAAACATCAGTAAAAAACTATTGCCTCGAAACAAAAACTAAAGAAGTCGTTACAGTGGATGATATTATAAGTCGGTTGGTTACTTTAAAATAATGGTCGTTAGAATGACGAAATGGAATTCGAGGCACAGGAAACGTGTGGTATCTATGTATAGATCAATTATAATGTAAAACGAACCAATTTGTATCGAAGCAAACAATAGATCATTTTTTCAACAAAAACGGGTTCACACACACATTATAAAGAATGTTTTTTACTTGGCTGGTACAGTCGCGAAGGTAAATACTTACTTGGTTTATATGTTTAATAAAAAATACACGATCATTGTGCCTATTCTTATTAATAGAATTTATACCTAGTCTAATCGAGTAGTATCAGGCTAGGCAGTAATGAATTTTAATCATACATTGAAATCTGTAGGAAATTATGGTTATGGCGGATTTTAAAGACATTAATAATGTAGTGGTATGTAAAAATAAACAACAGAAGCCAAAACGAGTGAGATCAGGCACATCCTGTCTAGTCAGATATTGGTTTCGCTAGCGGACATCCGCTCATTTCGTTGTCTATCAATCCGTCAGAATTTAAATAATTCACGACGCTGTTGCTACACGGATGATCACGTTTTTACAAAAATCGGAATTATTATGCAGGGAAAAGAACAATGGTTACGAGAAGGAAACCTTAAATTTTAGTCATAGAAGTATCTATATTATGAATATAATAAGGTATGATGTAGTAAAAGTGTACTAAACATGTACACATATCAGGACCACCCGAAATATAGGTAGGTACCTATGTCGGCTCGGAGTCAAAACACAGAACACTGAGTTAAATACCTTTTGTTTTAATTTTATTGCAAAATTTAACTGTTCTGATGTAGGTACTTGTACGAATACATTGGATATAATACCTACTCAAATGACGGCGTTGCACCATAAGATTATTATAATATGAAATATGAACTTAGTCATAGCATAAGCAACGGGGTTTATTATAAAGGCATGCTATTGGCAACTAATACTGTGTCGTAGATCGCTAAGAAAGACTGTAAACCCTCCACGGAAGTATTTTCAAGGAAATATGCCTTGTTCTACACAGTACACTGCAATACCAGCAAGGTTACAAGTGAAGGTAGTCCGCATGGTTAGGAAATATTTCTCATTGCTAAGCTCTGTTTCGAGTTTTCGACTCTATCACTGTATTTCTCAGTGAGTGGGTCGAGCTTAATTCATTTACTAATGACACGATGAATAATTGAGTATTCGACGCGGTGGGTCCTTAAACAATGGGCCTGCCAGGTCGTGGAGTCAACGATCTTCAAAATTCAGATAAATGTACTAACTGTGACTCTAGATATGGTATTAAACAGACGTGACTTGCAAGTCATTTTAATACTTTTCTCGTAAAAGGAACACTTTTGTAAATAATACGTCATGTTTGCGTTAATATCACGCCAAGGAAAAACAGAATCTTGGCAACTGTAGGATTCTGGATTGACGCTCATGAAAATAATCTGATAATAACAAAATTGCCACTTTTGTACCTAAATAAAATCTCGAATAAATATCATTTTCAATTACTACTCAGTGATTTAAGTCTTGTTTCGGGCATAAAGAATACACTCATTCGTGTCTTTAAATAATTGACCGAACGGTTGCTCTTCTTTGAATTTCAGTAATGGTGGACGGTGGTATAAAACGAATTAATAGCGTTGTGTTCCAAACGGTCAATATACTCAGAGGCCAGTGGAACATGAAACAAAGAGTGGCGATGACTAATTTTACTCACAACTTATGAGTCAACGCAACACTACTAAATCGGTCCAAACGAAGCATAGGCCTGAGAACCGACTTGCGTGGCGTTACGCTTCTTGAACAAAGAAAAAAGGGGATGTAACGACACGGGCGATGACTATACTAGTCTCTGAGAATTTGTCTGTCCAATGTAAATTGGCTCACCCTCCCTCGCATGTGTCGCTCCAATATACGGAGAGGTGAAGCCCAAAAGGTGAGTTCAGAGTTCTTTGTTTCTTGGTCGTCGTTATATAACAAAATCAAAAGGGGAAGGTGCGTAGAAAAAGAGCATTGGTGACTGATTACTACGATTCCCATGTCTGTTTTGCGATTACTTAATAATTACTATGGCGTATTAGTTGTTTTTTCAATGTCAATACACGAGGAAATTGTTTCTAGCACAGTGTAAGAACGTTAACGCTTTAATGATTCGAAATGTGTTACTAACATCATAAAAGCAGTCCGTCGTCCAGAAGTTATGACATCAGGCAATAAAAATAATTTGTCACGTTCTAAACTTAATAATAATATGTATAAAACTGCTTTATATAATATACAGGCACATTTAGTTCGGTTCGGTACTCGAATAATAAGAAATTGGGGTAAATTATGTATAACCTCTATTTTTTCGACTAATAACGTGGTCTTAGGCAGCAATGGCATATTAAATTAACCATTATAGTCGGTTTACTCATGAATATGAAAATAGTGTATAGAAACTAAAGAAAATTAGTGTTCAAACAGTAATAATAGGTTAAAGTTCCATATAACGATGGCTGTAATGCCGATGGAATACATTATAAACGTAAGTCAATCAAAATTTTTCGCCTTTGGAAGTTTGACCGATACAAACTAGTGTCTCAAAGTAAATCGTAGTCATGGCAACAGTTGACTTTTACTTGGAATTGCCCGCACCCTAATGTACCGGGTAATTGAATGATTGCCCTTAATTGCAGTACTCCAGACCTTTTATTAAAAGGCTGGGGATGTGGTTTAACGGCCACATACTGTCCCCTGTAATTTATGGGGGAAAAATGTGTATTTCCGACCATTTCCAATGTCGTGTAATGTATTGTATAGACACTTTTGATATCGAAGAGACGTTTTTATACTCGTAAAATGTAAACACTGATAATTCTGACATTAATTAATATGAATGGTGATAACGCAGTAGTATCGACCTCACTTTTACTAGAAATGTTGCGGAAGGTCAGTTTTGTTTATCAAACTCTAAGATAAACTAAAACTTGATCCGAGATTAAATGTTCAGTCTGGCGCGAGCTTTTTCTTTAATTTATTCAAATTTATATGTAGTAATACTAGAACACTAATGAACTCGATGATCTAGTGAGGGTAGTGGCAATCCAGGGCAGTACTCACTATAAGAGCACATACTAATAGAAACACATGGCACGGGTATTTGACTGCCCCATAGGTATTATTTAGCTGACCATATAAGTCACCAAAAAACGTTTACCTACTAATGTTTAAACATTTTTATTAGGTGACACATTTTTGCTGCTGAATGAACTTTTGATTTTGAAATGAAAACTGTGCCTCAGTAAATAAAATCTATAAATTTACTCCAAAAATATCTTTTATTTCACCCTGTGCAGCCTTTACTGATGGTAAATGAGAATTTTATTGAGAATACACAAAGAAATACATTCAAATTATAATAAATAAAAACTTAACTAAACTTAAAACGAAACTTTAAAATAAAATCAGCCTATTTAAAACTTCAATAAAAAAATTATTATTTATCTATCCACGTATGATTGTATGTTTTATTAGCAGCAGTAAGTACTGCGGTGCATGTATCTTAGCTAAAGTAGAGAGAGCCATCTCTCTCTCACATGTCTTCAGTGTTCCATAATTTTTCTTAAACATGAAATATATTTTATATATTTTATATATCTGTAGGCGCTACATGTGTAGTCCCACATCCCTGCCCCTGCGGGGATACCGTCGATGGCCTTGGACTTCACGGACTTTCCTGCACCAGGAGTGCCGGCCGTTTAGGGCGCCATGCAGCCCTTAATAATATTATCCTCCGTTCTCTCGCCACCATCAATATCCCGGCGGCCCTAGAACCCAATGGTCTGGCCAGGGATGATGGCAAGAGGCCGGACGGAATGACCTTGGTGCCTTGGAGATTGGGACGGCCCTTGGTCTGGGACGCTACTTGTGTGGACACCCTCGCACCGTCCCATCTTCAGGTCACCAAGTCAAAGGCCGGCGCAGCAGCTGCCGCGGCAGAGAACCTTAAAAGGCGCAAATATGTAGACATCGGAGAAAACTACATATTTGAGCCTTTTGGGGTAGAGACTTTTGGTCCGTGGGGTCCTTCCGCCCATAGTTTATTTCATATTATTTCTAAACGTTTATTCCAGGTATCCCATGACCAAAGGGCTTAGTTTTAATTTAAATTTTAATAAGTTTGTATAGTTTTAATTTAAGTTAAATTTAATTTTTTTCCAATAAAAGGCCCAATTTTGGTGACCTAAGATTAAGATCGTACTTCAAATCAACGTGCACGTATTAGCGTTCTTCCAAAAGTTGCTATGTTTAACCAGGTAATTAAATTTACCTACGTTTAATTGAAATAATGACTCATTGTATCTAAACACTGTCATGCAGCAGAAATTAGATCAACGTAGGACCAGATTTGTATCAAAATGTAGGTCCACATTATTGCTTCACTTTCTTAGGCACACAAACCAGTCCAGTTAGGAAACAAAACAGCCGGTTACCTAATGCGTTAACAAATACAATGCGACTATTCCACTTTAGTTTATATATTTTATCACAAGCATATCAGATATTTTAAATAAACTTCATATCGGTTTGTCCTATATATTTTGTCCAGTATTTGTTTTATTTCTTATTCCACAGGACACAGGTAGAATTTTATAAATTACTTAGTTTATAGTTAATTCTAAATAAAGGAATATACACGTAGTCCTGTTTTGCTAATGTTTTCCTCATAAGACATAAGAATATGGAGACCATTTATTTACATGTTCAATAAGGAACCCATGAAAAACGAGTAAGTAATTTTGAGACAGGCACACTTTGTGCGGTGAGTTAGGATCGTGGCGAATCAGGAGCTTTGGCCTAATGATAAATCTTTCTTATCACGTTTCGTGTAAAAAAACAGATACCTATCTAGGTACTAGTACTTTTGGTGTCTAAGTGTAGAAAGTCTTGAGAAAGGATTTTATACATGCAGAAAATTACTAGGGAATATGTCAGTACTGATAATCAGTCTATGATTCATTAATATTTATTTTTAAATTTTGTTGTAATTAATAAACGATGAAAATAAACATATTCACGTTTCAAAGTCACATTTACCCATGTTTTTAACCGACTTCAGAAAAAAGTAGGAGGTTATCAATTCGCCGCCATCTTCTTTTTAGTTTTTTGTTCACCGATTATTCGAAGACGCCTGGACCGATTTGGAAAAATCTTTTTTTGTTTAAACAAAAAATTCTCGTTAGGTGGTCTCATAATTTTTTTTTATTAAAATCGGTTGTGTAGTTTGGGGGTGTAGACGGTTTTAAGTTTTGAAAAATTATTATATATACTTAGTAGGTAGGTACCTAGATAAGTTTGTAAAAGCATTATTTTATTTTCACCCTGCCTCCATTCCCTTCAAATCTACTTTGTTGTTCCTATTACCTATAAGTTAATCAATCAAGATAGTAGGTTAGGTAGGTTCAGTGACATAAGATTTGCATTTCTCTAGATTCCGTTGCATAACATCGTTTGTCATTGTCTTCCAACATTCATTAGAGTGAGATAAAAGATAGGGTCAAAGGTCAACCGGCTGAGGCGGTGAATTGAAAATCTAGGTAGGTAGTTAGTTTATCAGTTGCTATGAAAAATTAAGTATTAAGTACCTGCTGCAGAAAAAAAATGTTTTTTTCTCACGCAAATCGTAACAGCCGGTTGAGGGAGTAGGAGAGGACATGAATCATATCAATAGCTAGGGGATTCGGCTAGAATAGAAACCCACAAATTAATTTTATCCCTAGGAGATTTTTTTTTGTCGGATGTCTTCCAACTTTAGTTTATAATTAACCTAATAGGGTAGATGTACCTAATACCAGCCCCGTACCTAATACCAGCCTTTCAACGTTTTATTAGATAATAAGGTTTCTGTAAATATAACTGGGCAAGAACTTTTAAATATGGTTACACTGGACTGAGTACTTTGACGTCAATCGTCAATTACAGCTAGGCGAGTACGGATGGCGGCCATATTGCTAAAAAATGATAGGTTCCGGAGTCACTAAAACAAGGTATTTCTCTTATTTCTTCAGCTCTACTGTTCTTGATTTGGTTTATTTTATATTATGATGAAGTTGTGAATCGATTTCTAAATAATAATTTAGGATTTGCCTGTCATATCAGCTGAAATTAATGGGGCTGTAGTTAGATACATCAAATGTATGGAGTATGTAATTCCAGCCACTCTAGGCCACTCTAGGCTGATATTAGGTTAGATGGAGTACCTAATTTCAGCCACCCTAGGCTGGTATTAGGTTAAATGGACTACCTAATTTCAGCCACCCTATTAGGCTGGTATTAGGTTTAACGGAGTACCTAATGGCTGTAATTAGAGCCGAAGGGTACTTTCCTATATTTTATTGTTTTAAAAATATGCAGTTAGATTTATGGTCAATTTAGATGGTAATTATGATTCTCAAATACATAACCTATCAACATAAAAAAGAAACAATTGATTTCAGCCTAAACTTAAAGCAGTACAATTTTTTAAAGATGAAATTTGTACCAAAAGCCTGACATTAGGTACGTCCACCCTACCTACCTACTTATTGATCCCTTTTTGCCACCACGCTAAAGTCGTCTTTGGGTTTTTAGGCCCTAGGTTTTGTCTACCCCGTCATCTTGAAACATAGGTAGGTAAGTAGGTACACATACACTAGTACGGGAATTAACTAGGTAAGAACCTATCACAAAAAATAAACAAGCTTTTATCTGCTTCAAAGTTATAAGTGCCTTTTAAGAAGAATCAAACGAGCCCAGATTTGATGAGGTTGCATCCTTTCATTACAGAGTTCCTATGGCAACCTTCCGGCTCCATCATCAGATCAGCTCCATGTCATCATAATGCATTATTATGTCAAAAATTTCAGCTTAATCAGAAACCTGGGTCAAATTTAACTTTGATTTGATCACAGACAGACATCGGGACAGGTGAAACTAAATAAAAGCTTGTAAAATAGGATAAAACTAGATCAGGTTGTGGACATCAAAAATATTGGTGAATAAGCTACCCACCTAGGGTTACCATATAGGAATTTGAAAAATCCTGACAAACAGCCGGACATTTCGATAAAAGTCCGGACTTTTTTGGAAAAATATAAAAATTAATTACATTTACCGAAAACTACTTTTACGTAAGATAATAGAAATAGTTTTACGAAAGATAATAAAGGGTCCCCCGACCCTAGACCAAAATACAACTTTCCATACAAACGTCTACGTTTTATTTCAAAACGGCATGTCGGATTTGGGCAAAATTTTGTAATTTCAAAGATATTGCAATTATCTAGGTTTATAACTAGTTTCCGACGGTAAAAATATGAACTTGAAATAGAATATAGTGTTTTATATCATTTTTGACCATTGGTATGGGAAACTTCTAAATCGTTATATTTTCTTTCCAGTTCATAATTTTACTAAACCAGTTCTAACCCTAGATAATTGCAATTTCTTTACAATTACCAATTTTTACCGGAATCTGACATGTGGTTTCAAAATTAAACGTAGACTACGTTTGTATGGAGAAGTCTAGGGTCGGGGGACTGTTAATCTTAACGCAAGTTTGATTATTATTTTACGTAAAACTATTTTTTCATTTTTTTTATTTGTTTGTTTTGTTTTGATTTGGTTTGATTGAAAAAAATGTTTGATTGAACTATTTGTTTGCAAATTTTAAAGAGAAGTTCGTTGTTGATTAAAGACTGATTTGATATACATATATTAAAAAAAGTTTTATTACTTATATTCCATAAATCCGGACAAATTAAAGGGCCGGACAAAGTCCGGACAAGAGTCTTAAAGTCCAGACATGTCCGGATTAATCTGGACGGATGGTAACCCTATACCCACCAAACAAAGGTTTTTGTGCGATTTGCACCATGGGACAAACAGCTTATGGTGCGAAACGACCAACCCAATTAGGTACAGGTACCTACCTACCTATCTACCCATTATATCTTTCCATTATAGAGGTAGGTACATAGGTACATAACTGTTGTAGTTTTCACATTAATAATCATAGTAGGTACCCTTTTCACCCACGGGTCCATGGGGCCCCGGTCCTTTGAGGTGTTCATGGGGCCAAAGCCAACATGAAAAGGCCTTTTAGTACCTTTTTATCTAAATAGTGAGATGGCTGCATCTACGGAGATCTATCCCTGAATGTACCATTGAAATGCACTAACGGACAGTCCAGGTTACCTGGTAGAGGTACCTACCTGCCTGGTATTGATGGTACTACATAAGTTATTTATGTATGTATGTATAAGCAACTAAGTAGGTATGTAAGAGATTCAATGTGCACCTAGGTAAGAAAACGGATATGCAAATGCTACCATCACGTTTATGGTAATATTTAGATACCTACCTACCTACATAACGAACAGATAAAGGTGTATAAAGGTTCGGAACACAGATTAGATATTCTCGATTACATTAGTCAATGTTTACTTGGCTATCAGATATCACACATGTCCAAATAACGGCCAGAAGCAACAAGTAAACGATTCAAGCTATTTGAAAGGCTTTACAAAATGCCAGACAAAGGTTACAAATTATATAAGGCAGGGTCGATCGTCTCGATATGCAACAACCAACAATCGCTTAATAACATACCTACACACACGAGACGAATGACGTTATGCAATGCTTAGTCGAGTTGCATAAAAAAAATTAGCAACCTACCGGCTAATGCGCGGCTATTGAGGGCGTTGACCCAAAAACGGACATACGTGCGACATAGCAATAGCAACTAGTGCTTTAATAAGTAATTAAAGCATGCAATAATGCGGTATTCCACATTTAAAAACATTTCGCTAATCCGATTTATGAATTTCGAATGTCGTGTCGTACGAACCTACCACCTGATTTTGATTGGACACAGTTCATGAAGTTCAAACATACCTGTAGAACGTTGAATGGAGCACGATCGTTCACCTTTAGATAATGTAAACCTTTGTTCCACACAAGTCAATGTCTCCCAATCAATCCCAACAGTTTATCTGGAAATAGAAACGACTTATATTAATGTGGGTACCGCCTTATGATTCATATGAGCGCGCGGACCTACCCGTATATTTAAACCCCGCATGCCGAAGGGAGAAAAAATAAAGAAACACATGTCTACCAGTAATATAACTACAGATGTAAACAATGAACATGTGTGGAACGCGGTGGAAAAAAATAACCGACATCAAGGGGATACGCACCGTTCACGTTTCGAGAAACAACACAGACCACAGAACACAGTTTTTTGTCCACAAAGCACGTAAAATTTGTCAGAGACGCACAGTGAGGGCGATCGGTCCGAACAAAACTAGTTTATTTTTCCGATCGCATCGCAGATGGCGAAACGTCCGCGTGTCACGAATGTCCGCGCGAGACTAAAAGACCGAACGCGGCGCAAGTAGCGCCCTCTCAAGTCTCATCCGTCCGCCCCGCTTGCGCGTGTGTGTGTGAGATGTGAGTGTAAATGTGGGGGTGCCGCCGCCCTGAGCCCCATCCATTTATTTATTTTCGAATATAGGGTGTAGTATAATATACAAAACAGTGCATTATGCTGTAGCTAGAAGTTTTTCTGATTGGAAAAGTCTTTTTAGCTCAGAAATTTAGCGTTTTGAAGCGCAAACGTCTTTTTAAACGGCCGTGAACCGCACAGCGCCGCCGGTCATTGCCACGGTGCGTCGATATAAAAATATTCACGACACGCACACACACAGACACATCTGTTACGTTTATTTATATTTTCTTTTCAAATTAACGTATCGTTCTTTTGATTATCCCCTAGGTATCCGGAAATTATCACAACAAGACTCCTTTTAGCATAAAAATAGATTGACTTACTTAGTTAGGTACCTACCACCTACCTATGTTACCAATTATCGCATGTAGCTTTAAACTAGAGATAAGTAGGTAGGTAGGTACCTACATAATTAGACATTTTCGGAATATAACTAGGCATATACGATGATATCAGACCATGTGTGGTGTACTTACCTAGGTCAGTTATGAACTTATGAAGGTACCTACGCATTTATAAATACCATAGGTAGGTACCTACAAAAAACAAAGGTAAGTAGGTAATATCTAATTTTTTGTCTATATATTAATATTCCTAGTGAAATATTTTTAAACAAAAAAATTTCATGCTCATCTGTGCTTTGAAATGCACGTTAAGTCATAATCATAGAATATAAAATAATAAGATGACAGTCGCCTAGTCTACAGCCGTCATGCAATATGTCAGTAAGTTTGGTAAGCATTTAAGTAAGTAGGTACCTCTGTTATCTATACTCCATTTGGTTAGGTATTTAAATAAATGTAAACAATCTTGACATGTCTTTTTATTGAAATATACACTTTACACATCAATACCTTTGCAAATTACGAAGTAATTATGTAATTTATAATTTATAACATAATTACTTTGTAATTAGCAAAATTATTGATTTAGGTATAAAGTGTATATTTCAATAAAAAGACATGTCTAGATTGTTTACATTTATTTAAATACCTAAACAAATGGAGTATAGTGGGTCTTGAAAATGTATTTCTGAAGTCAGTGTGTGAAATCAATAATACCGAATATCTACCTGGGTATAGGTACCTACGTTACTAATCTGAATGTCTTTCAGCGTATCTTCTCAGCAATGATTGTTCCGATTAACGCTAGAATGTAATTTGTCGTATGTCACATAGGTACAAAAAATACTGCTCTCAAGTAAAAAATATCGCTGTGAGTAAGTAAAATTTAAAAATCAATGTGTGTGATATTAAATAGATGTGATTTAAATAATAAATGGTCAAGAGTTAAATTTGACAGGTTTTTTTCAATTTTGACTTTCAACTTTTATTAAAACGGAACGGACTTCTCAATCTTGATTTCAAATTGATCAAAAGTTCTTTTTTTAACTGACTTTAAAAAAGGAGGAGGTTGTCAATTCGATTTATATGTTTTTTATGTACCTATTTTCCCCGATTACTCGAAGACCCCTAGATCAGTTTGAAAAATTCTTTTTTTTATTTGTTTGATTTTTTTTAAAATTACACTTATTAAACTAGCTTAGCTCCAAGGTAAGTTCGAGATTTGTGTTATAGGATACAAACTCAACGATACTATATTTTTATAATAAATACACACATAAGATAGATATGCTATAGATAAAAATCCTAGACCAGGTCAATCTGAAAAAGATTATTTTCCATCTTGCTCTGACCGGGGATCAAACCCGGGACCTCCGGAGTGGTAGCCTGGCTTGGTGACCACTAGGCGGAGGTCTTCAAACTTGAAACTTCTCAGGTGGTCCCAATGAAATTGTATCAAAATAGGTTGTGTAGTTTGGTGTTGAAGTCGGTTTTTTGTTCTGAAAATTACTCTTAAACATTCTTTAAATGTTTCTTTGTGTTACTTGCAATCGTATCGCGCAGGTCATTATATGAAAATAGTCTATATAATTATTTTAAATAAATATAATTACTATCCGTGGGAACCTTTTGAAGAGAGACATGGAAAGCACTCCACCGACAAGAGCCCAGCTCTTAAATATAAGAAGAAGAAGAAGGGAACCTTTTGTTGGCTTTCCGATATCCATTCAAATTATGTTGATTATTGTATTAGATATTGGATCCCCTTGAAAACAAATAAATAAATAGTCCGTCTGTCCGTCCTTGGCAGTGACACACTTATCACATGTACAAATTGTTGGAGGAGCGACTTGGAATGTCGTGTAGAAACTATTTTTTAACAAAGATTCCATGGACTCAGGGATGTGCTGCTTCATACTTTCCGACATTTTCTTCTCCACATGTACGGCCAATGGACGCCAAAGATAGTGCAATATGGAGAAGAAGTCAGGTGGACTCGTCTACGGTCTTAGGGTTGGGGTACACCTGTAAGCACGAAACAGCCCTTTGGCATGCTGCTTCTTCTTCTTATAGTGTGTGTTAACACACTAATACTAGTGTCAGAGTTTTTTAACCGCCTTAAAGGCCTCTGACATGGTTTTAGGTAACGACCAGTGTCAAAGACAGTGACCGGGACCGACGGCTTAACGTGCCCTCCGAAGCACGGATCATCTTACTTATCAGACAATCAGGTAATCAGCCTGCAATGTCCTAACCAAACTAGGACAACAACGCAAAGTCGTTGCCCCCGCCGGGAATCGAACCCGCGACCCCCGGGTATGAGCCGAACGCTCTAACCACTACACCACGGAGGCATGCTGCTATCCTTTACTGTCGCTCAGAACCGTCATTTGCCAAAGCGAGAGAGAGAGAGCGACGGAACTAAAGGTGCTAAAGTGCTGATCCGTGCTGTGTAGGTGTAGCTTAGTCAGACGGAGACAATAGTCCGCTGAGCACTCCGTTGACGTCAACGTTTCACGGCAGTTGTTTTGTTACAAAATGTCCTTATAGTAATAGTAACACGTTTCTTTGTGTTACAATCGCGTCGCGTGGGTCACTATATAAAAATAGTCCCTCTGTCCGTCCTTGGCAGTGACACAGTTTGTGCGAGTAGTTGGCAGAGCGACTCGGAATGTCTTGAATGTCGGATACCGTTTTCGAAGTATCTTACTATCGAGTGTATCGTAATAGATTACTGGTTAGATTTTTCGAGCTGCCTAAAGGCATCTGACGTGGCTCAATGACTGTCGTCTAGTGACAACATACATACCTACTATCATGTATTTATCCCTAACGGGGCAGACAGAGCACTTTGGGTCTTTGTATATAAAGTTCTAAGAAAAAATATCTAAGTACTAGTGAAAACCGCATCAACACTGCCGAATAGTTTCAGAGTTTATCGAGTAGGTACCTACAGACAGACAGACAGACATATTTACATGCTCTTAAGTGACCTTAATTTATGAAAAAAAAAGTTTAAAAATACTGAGGTGGAATTCAACGATTCATTTCAGCATCATATGGGAAATTACGTCAAAAGAATTTCATGACTTTTTGACTCCCTCCTTGTCACGGTTGGTCACAATTTTGAGATCCTCACTCCCTAGTGTGACGACACAGATACCGACTTTATTATTTTATTAATAAAAACAAGTGAAGGAAACTACTAAATATTTAAATGATAAAGCTGGTAATATTTAAAAGTTTAATTACTATTAGTCAAAATTTTGTGTTTTATTGCTTAGATATAGATTTAGTATTATGACGTAACAAAACTTATGACCCCTCCCACCCCTTGTCACACAATGTCAGTGACACTTCATTGTCCCTCCCTTTAGCTTTATTAATAAAAAGTACCTTTGCGACCGAGCTTTGCTCGGTTACATCTCAAACATTAACTACATTTTTTTATAACTTGAACATAAAAAAACAAAAGTAAGTCACCGAGTGGGATTCGAACCCGTAACACTCTTTCTAGCGGTCCGCATCTAAAACCGCTGAGCCAAACGGAAAGCGGCCGGTGCGACGAAATTAGTGCCGATATTCTGCGTGGAAAGAAAAACGCATGAAAACTCGAAAACACGCGTTTTCCCAAACATAAGACTAATCTAGATCGATTGTTTACCCCCGAAAACCCCCATATACCAGCGAAATCGTTAGAGCCGTTTTCGAGATCACAGAAATATATAAATAAATATACAAGAATTGCTCGTTTAAAGGTATAAGATTACTCTCGTGCACATACAGTTTCCCAAAGCGTACACTGGAATCAAAAGCTTTGAAACTTAAATGACAATTACAAATACAATCAATTTTTTTGTAAATATTATTAATGAATGACGTTATTAATTGATGGTCCCTATAATACAGCATAGTTGATTGTACCTATTTTATGACGATATCGTCGACGTAATGCGCAGGTGAATGATAAGTTATGGTGGTAGGTATCATTTACCGATCAATACTGATACTATGACTAATCCGGGGTTTTCTAGTGCGGACTGTGATTAACTGTAACATACCTGCGTATACATCTATATCTATCTATACATATAATAAAACAGTAAAAAAAGTGTGTCTGTACATTAAAAATATTTCCAAAAAAAATATTGGGGGCGATGGAGACATAGTAATAGAGTAAGAATTTAAAAAAAAATGTCTGTCTGTTTGTCTGTTTGTCTGTTTGTACACGCTAATCTCCGGAAATACTGGACGGATTCGAATGAAACTTTTTTTGTTATATAGCTATTAAGCCTGGGCAACATATAGGGTATAAATGATTTTGGAAAATGGAACACCTGATGCAGAACCATAATGGTCTAGCTAAACTATAAGAGATATAAAAATGCCGCCTTAGTAAAAGTTGTTCAGTCTGATGAGCATTTTCCAGAGACATGAAGTTCACGCGAACGAAGTCGCGGGCTTCAGCTAGTATAATAATATAGTAGAAAACGGGTGTGGACAATAAAATTGTTCATTAGGTAGATTATTAAAAGGTATTAAACGACTTTTTGGAACGAAGTTCCTTATCGCGCGTTGCGAAAGGAGGCTAGACGGAAAAAAATAAGACCAAAAATTGTAACGACACTTTTTGCCATAGTTGTAAGCCGTGCGGCGTGCGCGTATTTCTCTGTCTGTCTCTCTCTCTCCTAATTAATCGAAAGGAACTTCGTTCCATCCCGGTGTCCCTTGACACCTCTCAAGTTTTTTCTTTTTATTTCATTATTATTTTTTATTTGATGCATTAGCAAACATTGACGAAGATACAACACTAGTTTTGCAAGACATCGCGATGAGGTACGAAATTCAACAAAAAGTGACGTAAATCGCCCCATTGTGAATTTTTACTAAAAGCTAAACGAAAAAATATGGGTCCATTAATTTTTAGTTAGACTAGATGACGGACTAAAAAAAATAATATACTTTTTAAAAAGTCCGCAACCCTTTCTGGTGTTGCTACTTTATAGTCTTAGGGCTCTAAAAATTCTATACGTATAAATATCGAACCTGCTGTCACGAGAATCGGTTAAGAAATGGGACCTTAAGGCCGGAACCCAGAAACTGACAGACTGACATAAGCATTTTTTGGGCAATCTTATATCTGAGACGCATCGCACACTCGGTGAATTTTTTAAAATTAACTGAGCCAGGTTTTCCAACTTGCCTTGATTGGGGATCGAACCTAGAAATTACGAGTGGCGGACTAGCGTGTTTACCTATACCACCACGGAGGTCATCGTATTTTTTAACAGGTTTTTGCAACAAAAATTAAATTTATTTTACGTTACCATCATAGCAATATTGCATAACGCCGATGTCAAATGTGAATATATTTTCCGTCACAAAGCCCAATCCAATCAGATGATACTTTTACTAAAAATATTACATCGTCCGCACTCACCGCAACTTTCCCGTGGTCCCACCGGCTAGACCCACTGGTGGGGTTCCACAGGTAATTTTTTTACCCACAAACCCACTGCAGTACAGTGTGTCTATACGGGTAATTGAAACAAAACCGCCTTTTTGCCATGGTCCCACCGCTGTTACGTTTGGAAAAGTATGGTTGAAGGTTTTATTATTATAATCTCTTTACATTTTAATGTTTATTAACTGCGTCATTATGACATTTCAAAGTCTATTATCCCTTTGATAGTTCCTAAAAATTTGCTAAATAAATATTGCAAAATGGGAGCTGTTGCCACGCGCGTATCTAAATTAAATTCATATGCCCTTTGTAGAGGAAAAAATGAGTTTTTATTCATTTTCATTTTCACAACGTAAATCATATCTTCTTTGTTCGAATTCTGTGTAAAATTCGCACCAACTTTATTGCCAAATATATCTTTGGGCATTTGTTTGCAACGTTAATTGTGGCAAAAGCCATAAAAATGGCAGTTAACAAGATGTGTTTTTCTAAGCTGAACACGTAATTTTGAGGTTGCACAAGCGCCAATTTGTGTTACTTAGACTGAAAATCGATTGATTGTTTTATACAACTAATTCTAGGTCTTCGTGTTAATGTTTCAACCTACAAGAAGGTATAAGAGTTGACTTTAGATACAGAGAGATGGAAGGCATTGGTTGCTCTCTTTACAAAAGATAAAATAATTACTAACGTAGATACCCAACGCCATAGAAACTATTGGAGGCCGTAATAGGCAAAATTGGTAGTCGCAGGTAGACACAGAGATGGCAGCACATATGACTAGCAAAAAAGTGACAAAAAATGTCTTTAATATGCTTTAAAAATATTTATTGCATTTTATATAAGTCATATTTATTTATTAGAGTACCTACGAATTTTGCTAAATAATAGTAATGAAAGATTTTAATGTTTTAAATATTACCTATAGCGCCGTCTAGTGACAAGGAAGATAAATTAATTATGTTTTTAAGGATGGGCAGGCATTAACTCTTTAATTAGAAGGATACTGAAAATCCTTGTTATCAGAAATGATACAGGGGAAATCTTTCTATAATTGTGTGACATCATTTCAGCCGCACAGCGTCCACTGCTGGACATAGGCCTCTTCCAAAGATTTCCAAAATGACCGATCTAGAGCGGCTTGCATCCAGCGCCTTCCAGCGACCTTGGTTAGGTCGTCAGACCACCTTGTGGGTGGGTGTCCTACGCTTCGCTTTATAAATGGCTAATTAGAAAAACAGATGTCAGCTTTGAAAACTGAAAAGGAAAGTGTTAAAGTGGCTCCTGTTTGTAAATCCACTGATGTTGTAGTGAACTATCAATAACTAGAGTAGAAAAGGCATAGATAGTATCGTTGAGTTAGTGCCTCATAAGCCATAGAACACAAGTCCCGAACTTACTTTAGGGTTACGAGGTATTATCATTGATATAAAAGCACACGCACAACAAGTAAACAGTAAATCTCCCAGTCATATTTCTATACATATGATATAAGACACCAAAAGATGGACTTTGAACGGTTTGGGTGTTTTGAGCCCACGCAGGCACGCACACACCTATTTCCAACAATATTGTTCTAACGCGTTACTCATCATTGTGAGTTTATAATTCAACAATAGCTTTACAACTAAACTATTACCGCGTAATTTGACGAAAATTTCCACACAGGCCAACAAAAAAGGTATAAATTTTATAGTCAATGACCAAACATCCTGTGGAGTCACGCTTGATGGTGTGCGAGTTAAGATGAATGATAATTTACATTGGAAAGGTCACACATATGCGTGACCAACGCACACAGGCGAACATTTTGGTTTGTACGTACGTGCTCATGTATGCATAATATGGGTACGGTCGTTGACAGAAGTGTCTACGAAAATGATTAAACAAACACCATTGTTTATGTCCGGGTTCAAAGATCATTGCTATAATTATAGAATTATAGACGAGACTTCATCTTTATAGATGAACATACTTAGTAGAGACAATGTAACGCAAGCAGGCCATGGAGCCAACCAGGTGATCAGAAGATTAGGATGGATTACCAATTTTGTAAATCCTTTGTCAAGCAATAGAAGAAGTGGTGATGATGACCTTTAAATAATTTAGGCCTTTGCAGGCACTTTTACACGTCAATAACCGTAGACATAGATATACATCTGTGTCAATAACTTTAGTATTCAGTACCATACATATATATATGCACGTGTAATGTTTATTAATATTAAAATTATTAATTATTTTAAAATTTTGCGAAAGAATTGCTTACAAATTTTATATACTTATTACAATAAGCGCTGCTAAAATCATTGCATGGCAAATGTGTACTGAAAGATAAATTAGCAGCAGATTTTAAACCCATAGTTTATAATTTAACTTACACTTAATAATCAGGCAGATGTTGTTATTAGTACCTGTAAACAAAGAAAATAAATTTATTATTACTTAATAAATTATTCTATTATAACTAACTCAAATTAAAACTTTACTTTAAAGTATTACCGTCATCTTATAAAACCTTTAATTATTTACACATATGAAGTTAAGGCCATACCCAAATTTTCCGGGGTCCAGTGGCGCCGCCATTTAAAATAAATCATTTAAAAGGAAACGGAGATATCATTCAAAATTGTGTCTTGGTCAAGCCCTAGATAACCCTTAAAACTATTTTATGAACTACTGTTTATAATTTAAAGTGCGAACGTGAAGCTTTTCTACGCACATTAGCTAAAAGTGGCCGTTTTTCGCAAATGTGCGTAGAAAAGCTACACGTTCTCACTTTAAACTACAAAAAGTAGTTTAAAAAATACTTTGAATGATTATCTAGAACTTGACCAAGACACAATTTTAAATGATATCTCCGTTTCCTTTTGAATGATTTATTTTAAATGGCGGCGCCACTGGACCCCGGAAAATTTGGGTATGGCCTTAATAGTGACAAACAAAAGAGAAAGCGACTTATTGCGAGCCATCTTTATGTTTTGGCCGGATAATAGTTTAAATCAAATACTAAAGTTAGTCCGGGTTCTATAATAAGACGGATTGTGGTTGCAGGTCCTGCCTTCTTGGAACATTGGGACTTTCCAGGATGACCATACCTTTCGCTTGGCGACATGCTTGAGTTTAGGCGCAAAAACAAACGTCTCGGACTCTCGTAACGCACTAAGAACGCGGGCTTAAATATTTTCATTTTATAGTTTTGATTTAATGTTCTATAACAATTTTAAGTCCTATTTATGTATCTAAAGTTTGTTTGCAATTTTCTACTTCTTATGTAATCACTTCAAGTACTTACAAATATAACTTATATATATTATTATACAAAAGATTAATATTTAAGTCATCAGAACTTGCACAAAGTCATTACTCTAGACTCTAGGAGTACTAAAAACAAAGGAGTCACGTGCACCAACAACTATGAACATCTCCACTACAACAAACAACAGAGCTTACAATTACGTTGAATTCGACACGCGCAATCACTGTCGTAATAATATCTGTGAATCCAATTTTGTTAATGACTGTACTAGGTGCATCGGACCTGCCTCAACGTAGTCGAGGATCTATTTAAACGGAATTTGAATTGCCTTAATGATATTCCTTATATTTACATGTGATTGATTGTTTCATATTAATCTAAGATTTTTTGTTATTTTTAACCACCGTTAAAAATTTGGGTGTATCTGTGTGTCTGTGCCATCGTAGCGCTTAAACGAATGGGCCGATAATGCGGTTTTTTTAAAGCTGATTTGATCGAGATGGTTCTTATGTTTGATGGAAATCGGTTCAGCTATTCTTCTTCTTTGCGTGTCGATGGATTTTTTCTTTTATATTTGATCAGCCCAGTAGTAGGCCACTTCGACGGCTTTATCGTTAATCTTTAGTATAGCTATTCAAATAGGGGTTAACGCTTGAAAGTCGTGTTTTTTTTAATTCACCTGGCAAATAAATAATCCTATGCTGATCTGGGAGAAATAAAAAAACTTAGAATGTACCAGCTGCTTCTCTTCCCACGCAGATCGTAAAAGCCGATCGAGGGAATGGGCAAAAATGCAAATCATGTTAACAGGCGATGCGTCTAGCAACCCATCACTGTATTGATTGCTTTTCCATCTTCTCGCCCACCATGACGCTAAAAGTGGCTTTTGGGTCTTGCGGCCCTGGGCTCTGCATAGAGCCGCAACACCCAAAATGCTCTGTCTGCCCCATTAGGGATAAAGACGTGATAGTATGTATGTGGCAAATAAATTTTCCGGGCTCCCGCTGGGCCACCGAACTCCTTAGAGCTGCCAGGAAATGTCACGATGTTTTTTTTTTCGCCGAAAGAAGGCATTGTTTGGCCGTATAAGTACAAACTCAAAGAGTGAGGATAGAACTTTTGTCTCACAGACGCAAAGCGACACCACCGCTTCATCTCCGAAATTCGCTTTATTGTGAAATATATATTATTTTCAATTATTTATTCGTCAAACTCGAAAATTCTTCCTTCAAATTCGGCAAAAATAACTTTTAATCCCCCTACTTAATCCTCCCTAATAATATCATAATGATTACCTTGGAAATACGCAAAAGATGACGGAAAGCGCTACGGAGCATTCTTGAATTACTTTTGGAGCGAAAAAATGGAAAATGGCGGTCGATTACCGTCAAAGGTTTATCGGTCTTTAAGCAATACGGATTATAATGGGTAATTATTTTAAGAGATAGGTTTAAATAAAATAGTAGTCTTCAAAAGATTTCGAGTCTTGATGCTTAAATTTTACGAATTAAAGATTCAAATATTATGTATGTTTTCAAGTAAGTATAATAATAAGTATTATAATGCCTTTTTAACCTACTTCAAAGTAAGGAGGTTCTGTGTTTGACTGTATATATTTTTTTTTATGAATGTTCACCGATTTCTCCGTAGATAGTGTACCGATTTTCAAAATTCGTTTTTAATCGAAAGAGTGCACTTCCGATGTGGTCCCATAGAAAATTCTGTGAAATCGGTTGTGTTTGGGTGTGAAGTCGGTTTTTAGTTTAGAAATTTTTCTTGTTCTGTGCTATCGTCTGATACAGAGGTATAACAAACTATTCTTAAAAGTACGTATCTACTTTAAAATCTTTAAAAGAAACTCCAAAATCGGTTCTTTGTTTGAGTAAACCGCAAACATATTTACGGGAACGGGCGGAAATCATCTAAAAAGAAATTCTTTAAGAATTTTACATTCCTTTAGAAAACAGAAATACTAAAAAGATTTAAACCTTCAAACTTACTCTCAAATGCATCGAAAAATAAAACACAGAAACATCTTAAATTCCCTGTTTTCCGAAAGAAAATTCCTTTATCCCGACCGCATTTTCATTAGTGCGACTTGTAAGTCGATTTAAGACCGTATCGAGAATAAAGTATATATGTAGTACATATATACGAAGCATCCTCTCACAGGATAGTGTGAAAGGTCTCAGGAGTGGGCGGTAAATCTTAAAGAGACTTCTGGCCACTACAACTATGTTATATATACAACGTGGAAGGTACATACCCGTAATAAATCGAACCACGGTCTGTGCTAGATCACTATAGTAAAATAACAATAAAATAAGTCATAAAACAAAACAAAAACGACATTCTTATACAAATTGTCCGGGTGGCTGCACAGTTTAGTATGGCAATTCCGATTTTTTGAAAAATTTTATCTATTATTTTGGTTTAATTTTACTGTCTTCTTCTTATCGTGTGTGTTAGTGACTAACACTAGTATCAGAGTTTTTAAACCGCCTTAAAGGCCTCTGACATGGTTTTAGGTAACGATCAATGACAAAGACAGTGACCGGGACCGACGGCTTAACGTGCCCTCCGAAGCACGGATCATCTTACTTATCGGACAGTCAGGTGATCAGCCTGCAATGTCCTAACCAAACAAGGACAACAACACAAAGTCGTTGCCCCCACTGGGATCGAACCCGCGACCTCCGGGTATGAGCCAAACGCTCTAACCACTACACCACGAAGGCAGTTGTTTGATTTTACTGTAATGATCTAGTTATAGCCCGTGGTTCTATTTATTACGGGTATGTCCCTTCCACGTTGTTTATTTAGATATCCTAATTCTTACTATACTATTCTACTAATATTATAAATGCGAAAGTGAGTTTGTATATTTGTTTGGTTGTTTGTTTGTTTGTTCACGCCTCAACCATTGAACCGATTTGGATGAAATTTGGTATGGATATAGTTTGAGACTCGGGGAAGGACATAGGGTACTCTTTATCCCGAAATTACCACGTGGAGTGAAGCCCACGGGCACAGCTAGTATGCTAAATACGGGAGCGTTGCCGACACATACTCTATCTATACGGATGTTGGTATTGACGTGGTACTGCCTGAGGTGATACATGTGGGTGTTAGAGCGTTAGATGGATAGGAGTATATGAGTATGTTGCTGACATGATGTGAGAACAGTCTTACTATATTTGCATCGTGTATATTGCGTCTTGTCGCTTAAGGGGTGGCTGAACGTTGATGGAGGGCCTTAGGAAGGAGGCATTTAAAAAAATAGAATTAAAAATGTCGTGTATAAATAATTTTAATTATTGTATATGTAACTCTTGTAAATTTGCACCAAATAAAGTATAACTTATTTGGTGCAAATTACTTATCGTGTATTAAAAAATATTAGAAAGAAGCAGTCATAAAAAGTCAAGCGGACGAAGCCGCAGACATATTATAAAAATCTTCTTTTTGAAATTTACATCAGATTTTTAACATTTTTCTTTTTACGGTCAGTTGAGACGATTTAAATGTTACATTATCCAATATTGTCTATATTTACAGAGCAGTAAAAAGTTAGTATCAAATGGTTTTAAACGCAAATAGAGTACTGTTTATTTTTTCAGTGTGCGTTTTCCGTAACTCGTTGTAAATATATGCGAAAAGCTACAATTTATTCAGAAAAAAACATTATACATATGTAATATAAATAAGCTTCTCTCGATGAAAACTCATGTATTTATCTTTATCCTAAAAATAATGTTTCCTGCGCATTCTTAGGCTTTTTTGATGTTTCTTTTACCGCAAAGCACAAAGAATCGTCGAGGAAATCGATAGGCCCTGAGCTGGAATATTATAAGAGGTACTTAGCCGCTATGTCTACGGTAAAACTTACAAAACCTATTTATAATGGTTGTTGTATTCCATTATGTCCAGCAGTGGACGTAACGCGTTTGAAATGGTGATGATGATGTAGAAATTAACTCAGATTAGTCAAGCCTCTGTTCTTATAAAGCTTTTAATCCCATTTTTTTTATCCCATAAAGGCTTTGATGTTTCCTATCTTTATATATTTTTTTCAAGTACATTAAAAGTACAAGGCAATTATCTTTTATATTCTGATTTCTGATATATTGTTTCTTGGGTTTTTTTGTTCGTATCATGGACTGAAGTCAGCTTTAAAATTCAGTATGCTTTGTTAAACTCAGTATACTTTTTCATATTTGTTTCAGTACAAAGAAATAAAAGAATTATCTATCTATAAGTACTCTATACGTACTAAGCAGTGAGTCGGCCGCAATGTTTCACCCTAATGAAACTGCAGTAAAGCTACGATATAGAACTTGTATAGCACTGATTTCATTTAGCACTGCCCCCTGTCTCGACGTCTAGCCGTCTACCCGGTAGGAAGGGGAGTTATAGGATAGATAGGTTGTGTCAACCCCGCTTACCTATAGCCAGTCGTGTGAGTGTATTATACGGTTAACGGTGATCGGATATTCATCCTGGTTTTTGGAGATTCTAATTAGTTTTAGCGACCTTTATGATGCTTAGGTAGAGAAGCCTTTGGTTTGGGTGAGGTATAAAGAAGTCAGTGGCTTAGTTCTGCATTTTGATAGATGGAATATTTTTTATTCTTGAAATGATTTCTTTGGAATTTGCTGGTTGTTTTTCGTGTTTGCTACTATGTTGAAATACTAAAGGTGAGGCCTTTAGTCTTTCAACATAGTAGCAAACACGTATAATTATATAAATAAATATATAGGACAAATTACACATTGAGTCAGCCCCAAAGTAAGATCGAGACTTGTTGTATCATGGAATACGTACTCTATCACACTATAATTTATAACAAATACATATACGGATAGAAACAAGATAGCTTTACCTAGCGTAATGTAAAATGAGACCAGACACTAAATATTTTTGTGTGACCTTTAAAGGGTTGTATTGTATTTGTACCTCTACCCGACTATTGATAAAGCAGTATGATACCGTCTTCCCAAGGTAAGATACCATATAAATGATAGATAAAAGTTCACATTTGAGAAATCCAAAAGCTAATGGATCCTACGTTTTGTATAAAAATATGTCACATTGTTAATTGATCGCTCTCTCTTGCGCTTGTGAGTTATAGTATGATTTGTTGCACTCGGCTAGTCTGGTCTCTTTACGCAATAAAAAAATATATAGGTCTATGAAAGGCATCCACCAAACAAAGGAATGGAACAAAGACGTTTTAATTCTATCCATAAGGGGCATTCTCCTGAAACCTATAAGAAATTGTTTTCTTTCCTGCACGCACCACATCGCGAAGTTTCAGCTTAAAAAGTATGCAATACTTAATCTCTCAATTACAAAAGAACGATTTTCGAAATACCAAAAGATTTTCGACTGCAACCAAAATTTGCGGCTTTAAAATTCAGGATATTTGCCTCCCGTCGCAACGTCTCGCCGTCTGGCAACTTGTCTGGCGCAGGCGATAGAGAAACACGTCTATAGGTGTCCTGGCTTCCGGAGGCAAAGATTTAGAGGATACATACACTGTTATGTATGTTTTTATCCCCAATGCGGCAGATTAATGAGAATGACGACCTCTGTGGCGTAGTGGTTACCAAGCTAGTCTGCCACCCAGAGGTTCCGGGTTCCCCAGTCAGGGCAAGTTGAGAAATGGCCTTTTTCGAATTGTCCTGGGTCTTGCATGTTTATCTATATATGTATTTGTTAAAAAATATAGTATCGTTGAGTTGGTATCCCATAACACAAGTCTCGAACTTACTTTGGGGCTAGTGATTGAGCTAGCCCCAAAGTAAGTTCGAGACTGTGTAATTTGTCCCTATATATTTATTTACTGAGCATTTTGGGTTTTGAGGCTTTTAGTGAATAGAACCAAGGGCCGCAAAACCCAAAAAAAGCCACTTTAACGCGTTGGTGCCCTAGACTTTTTCGATATTGCCGATTTTTTATTTATGTAGGTATATCAATTTCCTTATAAACAGTTGTAAATGTATTTCGTAAACTTCCTCTCAAGCGTTACTCCAAACGATTTCTACTAGTTAAATTTGACACTGCCTCAAATATTTGATAAATGATGACCTGTGAAACGAACATTCCTAAAACCATAGACTAGCACGCGGTTAAAAATCACCTCATTACAAAAGGACGCACCATAACGTATTCACGGAATGCCCACACTATGAAGTATGGAGGAATCGACCCGAACTCTCAATTATGCTAATGCGTCCCTGGAATGTTGTACCATTTATTTGACGAAGCCCTCTGGTCGTCGCTCACTCACACACGTCTAACAGAAGGATAATAGGACATTTGATTTTTTCATGAGCCTCTACTCGGGACTAGTAGTAGTAGTATCGTAGACAATAATAGTGGTATGATATGCGGTCAAAGTCAAATAATCTCCCTGGTTAGGTAGCGGACCCCGGGCTCTGAAGCATTACTGCTGAGGATGCAACCGGGAAAATACGTTCAAATGATCATAATGATGATGCGGTCAAAGGGAAAGAGAACTTTCTGATTAATAAAAAAGCTAAATTAAAATCCATACTCTGTTTCTAACGCACCTCATTTATGCAACGGCTAATACACTGGCAGCATTTCCTAGCTGTATGGCGCGATATCAAGCTGATTAAAAATCTGCCAGTTTTCCTTATCTCGATGATAAAAGTCTACGTATCCTTACAATTTCTTATGTACGTCTCCCGTGGGGTCATAGGGCAAAAGCCTTTAGTTCTGCTCACGTCTGAGGTAAAATGAGGATAAATTTCGTCGATTTTTATTTTACCTATTTCGGGGAAACCTCAAACGCAAGGCTTTTAAGTGGCAATTTGTTTTATAACATACCAGTGAGCCAATGGCAATGATGTTACTTCTTAAGATATCGCATAACATTCTATAATTTCAAATTTAAAGTTTGACCTACGTCGGGTTAGCTAAAATTTTGAAGAATTCTTAGTATAAAAAAGACGAGAAGTAAAGGGTGTATGTAAATTCTTTATTATGCAAAAAGGACACCACAAAAATACATTAGATAACATCAACCGAACGAAAATATCAACCGCTTATTAGAAAAAAGCTTCTGATTTTTCTTCGCATCTTCTGATAAAAGCAAGGTCGATAGTAGTACACTTGGTATAAATTATTCGCATTGACAAGTGTCTTGTTCCTATATTTGATATTACACTTAACGTAGATCGTAGTAGAGTGCTATTTCAAAGAAATAAAGAAAGAAAAATACTTAAGTTGGTGTAAATTTACAAGAGATACACTTAAACTTCATATTTTACTTAAATTTCATTCAACCGCACTCCGCATAGTCAAGTGCTTGGTCACGGTATGCACTAGTTTGTAGACAATAAAATTGAGCGTTGGTGTTACATCTACAAATTTTTATATCAATGGCAATGTTCGTAGAAATTCTGAAGTTATTTCTACAAAAAGCAAGCGCAGTGCGCTTCTTCAGAAAATTCTTATAGACGCTTAATAATCGCTTTGGCAGCGGAGTGAAATTTACGCCTTTGGGCTAATGGCTGTGATGATTAAATTGTGTGTTGTACAATTTTTTCTACATTTTTGTCTTGCTAGTAAATAATTAAAAGTTTCGTCAGACTTGGAGTACTATTAAACTACTTAGTAACTTGTTTTATAAGTTCGTATTTTCATGATAATGTAAAAATGGTTGCTCATTTTTCCAAGTCAAGAGGGTTCCTTTTGTTATGTTAGTTTCAAAGCTCACGTGTCGAACATTTCAAACTGCCCAAAAGCATTTTATAAGGCATGCTTTTGAATAATCAATAACCTGGGACAAAGCTTAGGGGCCATGGCCTATAAGTGCCTTCCGAATCACCTTTTGGTTGTTATTTGATACTCAATTACTTTCCTTCGTACTTTACACATTTATTACTCGTATATAAGTACAATAGTCTCTGCCTACCCCTGTGGGAAACAGGCGTGATACTATGTATATTATTATGTATAAGAACAAAAGTATCTGTGAGATCGAGCTTCGTCATCATCATCATTTTATTTTATTTTCGCTCGATGAGAAAAGCGCAAACAATGAGGTTCTAAACTTCCCAAATACTTTCCTAGATCTTCATTATATACATACAATCATTACTCGTTAAAGTAATAAACGGTCACTTGCTTCTACTTGTTAGGTCGTTACTTAAAACCATGACAGAGGCCTTTAAGGCGGTTTAAAAACTCTGACACTAGTGTTAGTCACTAACACACACGATAAGAAGAAGACTTGCTTCTGAAACGTCCAATAATTACGGGTCATACATTTTAGGTAACTTGAACATGCAACTTAGCCAAGTGCAAGTGCTTACCTGCGGAAACTGTCTAACTTACTTACTCGCCCACTTGTGAAGTTACCCTGTACGCCAACTTGCGGAATTACGTTAAGTATTTTTAGGGTTCCCTAGCGTAATAAGAAAAAGAACGATCAGTCTCAGTTTGTTGAGTATCTTAATATTGGCACTTCGGATACACTTACACGTCTTAATTCAAGACAGATAATAAAGCCTGTAGAAGCCATGTAGAAGTAAAAGTAGGGCGTGAATTCGACCCTTACTACAGACCCCGAAAAGATGGAAAAAAGAACGAAAATAGTGATGGGTTGCTTGCTGCATCCTTAATTCGCTATACGCTCTGAAGAAAAACAGCTGGTTGTTTCTAAGTTAATTTTCTCCCAGCCAGCCAGGATCACAAAATGTACGGAACCTTTAGTAAGCGAGTATAAATCCGCCTCAGCCAGATTTTTATTACTTTACAATTGCGTTTCGTTATAAACTGTAATTATGTTGCCACAAAGGGACTGCTTTCAGAAAAGCTGGGAATGCTATTGTAATTCGGTTGCGCGTCGACTGCTCCCGCTTCTGTATGGCTTTAAGGAAATCTAATTTGTTTGTTCCACTGAGTTAATAGGGTACGAAATATGAAAATTACATAGATTAAAGGCCCATTTCACGTCAATGCAATTTATAATTTACTAGCTGTACCCGCGGGCATCGCTCCCCGTAGGAATTTCGGGATAAATTGTACCCTATGTCCTTCTCCGAGTCTTAAACTATATCTATACCAAATTTCATCTAAATCGGTTCAGTAGTTTAAGCGTGAAGAGGTAACAAACAAATATACAAACTCACTTTCGCATTTATAATATTAGTAGGAAGTAGGATTAAATTTACTTATTTTAATTTATTCTATCACACTATTTATTAATATTAACATACACATAGTCTTATTTTTGCTGTTTATTTTCATAACATTTAGTATTGGATCCGCACCACACATCTCCAGGTCACAGCTGAAAATCAGTGTATTGCTCCCGGACAATATAGCCACTGAGCTGTGGCCTTTTTGTATTGCTGTAAAGCACACATTAAATTATGCAAATGGGTAAATATATGTTTATATATTTTTTTGTGTCTGCATTCAATTTTTTTATACAAACAAAACAGAATTTGTATTTATGTGTATGACAGCAGCAAATAAACTTGCATGTTTAATTCTACAAATTATTTATTGCTTTAATTAAGTGGCATCATCATATCAGCCACAGGACGTCCACAGCTGGACATATGCCTCCCCATGGATTTCCAAAATGGCATGCAGGCAAGAAACTTGCATTGTGTAAATGGAACTTGTATTATGTATTTTAAGACTCACTTTTACTATTTTTATATTTTTTAGCCTATTTAATGTCCCATTTTATTGCGACATTAAAATTCCAATTTAATTAAATACTATATGTGGTAGATTTACTATAATGTGGTATCATATTTCTTATCTCAATGGATTATTTTAGACAGTGCGTGGAGGTCAAAAGTAATATATTGAAAAAAGGGAAGGTCTTTGCCCAGCTTTGGGATAAATGAATCGTTATAATTTAACCAAGTAATCCATTAATCTTTAGCAAAGCGGCATTGATCATCTTTTACATCTTTATATCTACTCAGTACATAGTTTTTCATTTGACATCTATTCTACACATATGGCCCTAAAACATAATAATTCGTCCTGAAAGAAGCGATAATAAATGATTTTAATTTGTCAATGCGTATAGCGTGACAAATAATAACGTCAGTATCACAGAGTAAGTTAAGTTAAATTAAGTAATACTTTATTGTACACCAAAAAAATAACAATTATACAAATATACACAGAAAAAAAAGCAGCAGACCACGGTCAGACCCACTCGCGAATAATTTTAATATAATTTATGCTTCAAACAGTTCCTAACTTTAAACATACCTCAAACGTTTCGAACATTAAATAAAACTGAAACACATCTGCGTATTCCAAAACTCCCGTGCCAACGTTTTGTCATAAAACGGGTTGCTTTGACATTTACCATCCTCATGATATCAATTCGGAACACGATCTCTAAAACAATATACGTTCATTAACGGTCCACCAATGCGATAAAATTAAATTGTGTAATGTAAACCCTAATATAAACACAAAGAGGGTTTTAATTAAGCCCGAAAATGCGAAATTATTTCATCGTAAATTTCCTCGTAATTCATCGACTTGCTTACATCGTGTCACATCCCTAGTCTGGTGGAAATTCTGATCAAAAAGGTCGATTGGGGTTCTAAGTACTTAGTTTGTGTTAGACGATAACACAGGTTAAGTACTCTTGCTGTCAATCTCATTTTTGCTAAGTATTTAAGCTGATGCAGAGGGCTATAAGCGGCTTGAAGACATTGGTTGCCGAGTTGACCCCTTTATGGGAACTTTTAGAAGTTGTTATGTGAAACTGTGTGAAGTGTGATTATTATTATGTGAGGTATTTATTTTAAATATAAATTATATATATTTACACAGCGACACCTCAATTAATATTCCAGTGTTGTTCTAACAATGTTGATAAAAAAACTGAACATTGATTTTACGCAGAAAGAAGTATTCTATTACAACAATAATAGAGAGAAATGTTTTACTGCTTAATGTTTTTCGTCATAGTACAATGAAATAATACTTTGCTTTTGTTTCATGTACAAATTGTAAAGAAATAATAAATAATTTATCTTGTTTATTATTTATTTTCTTTTATATAAAAAGTTTTGAGAGCAAACTAAACGAACGTCTAGAAAAAAGATTTACAGGCAACAATACGGACCTACAGCGACGCAAAAATATCGACATCGATAAATCAACTGTCACGCCACTAAGTCGATCGGTATAGTAACTGGAAGCTATTAACGGTCCCCCATTCACTTAGCGTCTGTGGAACTAAACAATGCCGCCATTATTGGACTACCCGCATAAAAATATAACTACAGACACTAGAATAGCCGCGGTGGTCGATCGGAACTGCTGGTTTGTTTATCATAAACCGTCTGGCCCAGACAAAATGACAATAAAAATCTCTCCTTTCTGAAAGATGAACTCCACTAAGTATTGTTACGAAACTGGGGTTCGAGATTTGGAGAAAAAACGCTGAAGTTCGTATCATCATCAGGTCTTTTTGTCTCCACTGCAGGAGCACGACCTTATCTGTATTACCAGAGCCATACTTGATCAGAGCAGCCAGAGGACGGCCTACACTCTCCACGCTAGCCTGACGGGCTGGAAAGGTTTACCTTATTTTCCTTATTATCCTATTTCCTAAGTCGCCTTCTATCTATACTAAGGACTTGGTCATGGAGGTTGACGTGTAAATATGGTCTTCTGATGGCCAAGGTCCAAGCCGCAAAGCAGCAGAGGTACAGGTATATCGCCGAGGTTGTAGCAGGTACTTCCGTTTGTCGCACTTTGGTTTCCTTCGCTTCGGTTCCCTTCGAAGTAATCGCTTTTATCGATCGCTCGTATCGAACTGTCGTTGGGCACGCACGGTCTCCTTTTTATATGCGCTGAATATTTGGATATCTACATTATTCTCGAATAGATGACGGGATACGTCTCGAGGACTGTACATATACACGCTGACATTTCATTGGTTTTGGAAAAAGAAATGATGTATAGTAAATAAATTCCTCTATCCATATACGTAATCCAAATTTATGTATGACTTATAATAAAAAAGTAGCAAAAATTCTCGATCGAGACCACGTAGTTATGCCCGTGCAAACTGCCGCGTGCGGGCGATGAACCCGGCCGTCCCAGCCAGCGGCGCCTAGACTAGCGACGGCACTACTGATTGATCTCACGATTTTACTTTCGAGTTTTAGTTAACATTTTTTGATTCTGAATTTTTATTTTGACTAGCAAATAAGGTCTTACTAACGATCCTTATGAAGTGGCCTTCGACTCCAAAACCAATTAAAAATCACCGTGTATAGACTATAGACCTTGTTGCACACATAAAAAGGTAGACATCGTCTAACTCAAAAATAAACGCTGTGAGTGTAAACCTTGCAGTGGTGCGAGTATTTTTAAATAAGACGATTTCTACAAATTGCGAACCCGCCCTATTGCGTTCTCTGCCAGTTAATTAAACCAAGTAGCTAAAATGTTTTCATTATTGTTGCCTTGTTTTGTAATTGTATTGTCATCCGACTAACATACGTGTGTAAAATTTCAGCTAAATCGCTTGAGGGTAACTGGTTGAAAATTGAGTAGCAAGATTTGACCTAAACCACAGAATACATAATAGTACAAGTACAGAAGATTCACTCCGAAAAATCAATTAAAGGAATAGTGACTCTCGTTACGATACAATTAAGTTCAATTCAGATCGCACAATGCTAATAACCTACAGTTATATTCACCTAGACGTTTCATCTCTTTCCGTCTCTTTCTATCGCGTAACGCTTACCTTTTATGGCGCACTGATTAGCCAAGCCGGCGAGGCCGCCTTACGTATTTGCGTTTTTAATACCTACCGCGGAGTGAGACAGGCAGGCCTGCCTAAACCAACATGCATACATACATACAAGATACATCGCAAGTTTAATAAAAGCTTGTAAAATTGATTCAGTTTTTTTTGTTAACCCCTGTATACATACATACTATCACGTCTTTATCCCTAATGGGGCAGACAGAGCATTTTTAAATCTTGCGGCTCTAAACAGATAGAGCCCAGGGCTGCAAGACTCAAAGGTCACTTTTAGCTTGATGTGGGCTAGAAGGTGGATAAAGGTATCAAAATAGTGATGGGTTGCTAGCCGCATCGCCTATTAACATGATTCGATTATTTGCCCATTCCCTCGATCGCCTCTTACGATCTGCCCGGGAAGAGAAGCAGCTGGTACATTCTAAGTTTTTTTTTCTCCCAGACCAGCATGGACCCCTGTATAAGTATTTTTTAAAAATGACCTAGGTCTTGGATTTTTATCTACTAAAGCATTTAGCAAATTGAAAAACCCGCCCGACTTCGAAGGGTTCACACCAATAACTTTTAAACGGCTTAACCGATTAAAACGGTATCGAAATCGGTCCATCCCTTCGAGAGCTACGATGCCATAGACAAACAGCCAGACAGAACACCTCTTCCCCTTCTTTTTCCGTCGTAAAATGTATTACGAAAGGTCTTCTTGTTTGGGTGGATGGCCAAGTCCTTCATATTTTGTGTTTCGTAATAAGACGGCAAATGTTAACAACATAGAAATAAAAAAAAACTACAGTTTCAATGTACCACTAGTTGGCTTACAGCTTCAAAGTAAAACATTTTAAATGCATTGAAAAGGCTTATACAAAAAGCAGAAAATATTGTTCGTTTCCAAGATACTTCTCGATTCCTTTGACTTTGATATCAGAATTTGTATACGACTCAGAGGTCTGAAAGGCGCACGATTTTCATTTTTCACTTTTCCATTCAATTTCCATTAAAAACGCAAACACAGAAAATAAATATCGGGATTTTTGCATTCCAATATCACAAGAATGCTAGGTAGCGTAGGGCTGCTACAATTAAGTTTTTGGCTACTCAGCAAAATTTGAATTTCATTTGAATATTTGGATATCTTTTAATACCAATCTGGAAAACACCTAGGTGAAGTCAGGCTTGTTTGGACATGTTTAGACAACGCTACGGATCTGATAAAATATTGATTTGGGGTTAGTGTCCTAGAAATAGTTAATAAAATAGTTTTGAAATTACTTTCTTATTTAGAGGAAAAAATACATCCACTTAAGACATACCATAAATAATTTTACTGGTGAATTTAAAAATTATTGCTAGGCATTCCTGAATGAAGGTACCTTCTCTCCCACAATCACGTTTAAAGTGGCCTTTGAGTCATGCGGCCCTGGATTCTGTCTGGTTAGAATCACAAAGCCCAAAATACTCTGTCTGCCCCATTAGGAATAAAGACGTGATAGCATAAATGTATTTACCCTGCATTGAATGGAGGGACGTGCAGAATGTCGCACAAAGAATATACAACACCTCTTGTGATCGAAATAACTTTGATATTGGATACTATAAACCGGTCAACTCCGTGTTTTAATTAAGCTTTCGTACTTTTGTGACAGTGTATATAAATTTTTTTAATGCTGCATTTACACATTCGCGCGAATCGCGAGGCGAATGAAAAGGCGAATAACGAGCACGCATATTATTAGAAAAATTAGAAAATATTCGCCTCGCGGTTCACCTCGCGATTCGCGTCTTCCTACCGCGTTTACACATTCGTGCGAATGACGAGGCGAATAGCGAACACGAATGTGTAAATGCGGTAAAAGGTATATATACCTGCGTAAGGTCGATAACCGTGGCAGTAGAAATGGGACACTAAGCAGGTTACTAAAAAAATAAAACAGTTCATCTTGGAGTTGTCTTTGGGTTGATCTTTCATACAAACTTAGGTGTGGTGACGGAAAACATTTTGTTTTTCTTCGTGTTTTTCATCGAGCGAATCTCGGTCGCCTAGGTACTCAAAAGAAAACAGTATGAGCGTCAATATTTATTAAAACTACACAGAATCTTATTTTTTTCCCACAATCGACAGCCCTACATATCAGGGTAGCTAAAACGTTCAAAACGCGGTAGAAATTTGAATATCCGATACTTCGTGCCCGACCTATCCCAAGCACTATAAAACTTGATTTACGATAAGGCGCACATTTTCAAAAGGTTGTCATCGCGCCGCGTAGTCACGTAGCGGCGTCACCTTTTTAAAATGCTGGTTAATGATTATATCTCTACGATAGATACATTGTATGGCCCATATTTTAAGTTAAGAGGTCGATAAACACTGGTAGTGTGGTAGCTTTTGCTTGATAGCAGCTCAAAATATAATTTTAAGTCTTCTTCTAGGCGGTTTGCAACCCTTCACTATTTTGATTTATTTATCTGACACACATCACGTCAAAAACAAATTATTTGGTACTGTGAAGAAAATAATTTCATTGATCAGATATACTTATTAAATTTCAAAGGGATTTTAGATTTATATTGCAGAAAAACTGATATTAAGAGCGCAATTTGACTCCAGAAACTATGACGTCATTAGCCTGTACTTCGTACAAATCCCGTATAAAATGTAGTTCGCATTAAACTGTAAACTCGCAAACTTCATATCTCGGAAACTTTTTGATTGATTTGGCACATGTCTGAACTCGTAAATATTTATTAGATACGTCTACTTACTCGCGAGTTGATAAAATTACTTAAGGGTATCTAATAAACATACATACAAATGCTAGATTGTTCAAGTGGACTCGGAGAATTAAGATAGCTTCGTTTGCTTGTTCAACAATAACCACCGTGTATCTTGTGAATAAAAAAATTAATTTCGTTTATAAGAAATAACTCTTAAATCTTCCGTACCATTGTCTATAAAAAAATCACTTGCTTTACGGGAGTCCCTTTTGAATATTATTTGATTTACAATCAACAGAAATTCTATAATATAAGTGAAAATTTCAGATTTCTAGCTATCACGACGGCTCATGAGATACAGGCTGGTGACAGACGGGCGGAGTTTTAGTAAAAGGGTCCCGTTTTTACCCTTTGGATACGGAACCCTAAAAACGTCGATTAGAATCACATAATAATGTAAAATATAAACATTTTATAAACTGAAGGCCAAGTGGTTCAAGTGGCATCCGAACTAATGACCGAGCAGCATTGAACTTGAAACTAGAACTCGCTCCAGCTACTTTGCCGTGCTTAATTTGTATGGATACGACGATAAATTATTAAGGCCATACCCAAATTTTCCGGGGTCCAGTGGCGCCGCCATTTAAAATAAATCATTTAAAAGGAAACGGAGATATCATTCAAAATTATGTCTTGGTCAAGCCCTAGATAACCCTTAAAACTATTTTATGAACTACTGTTTATAATTTAAAGTGCGAACGTGAAGCTTTTCTACGCACATTAGCTAAAAGTGGCCGTTTTTCGCAAATGTGCGTAGAAAAGCTTCACGTTCTCACTTTAAACTACAAAAAGTAGTTTAAAAAATACTTTGAATGGGTATCTAGAACTTGACCAAGACACAATTTTAAATGATATCTCCGTTTCCTTTTAAATGATTTATTTTAAATGGCGGCGCCACTGGACCCCGGAAAATTTGGGTATGGCCTTAAATAAATAATGTAATATACACTAGTGGCCCTGTGAGCTCGAGTCTGATTTTATATAGCCCCCGCCTCACATATCGACCGACCGAAAAATTGCGTTATTTTAGGGTAACAAAAAAATTTCAAATATTTTTCCTGATGACTGAAAAATTATCTTTTTTACTTGCTGTATAATATGTTTTAAAGTGTTTTGAACAATATTTTTCTCTACTTAGCGTTTCTCTGGGTGTAAGTTTAGCTGAGCTGCTGTGCTTTGCTTTCTTGTATTTTTGATAAATGCAGATGTACGTTGATGGTCAAAGATGCTAAAGACTGAAAAATGGAAAAAATACAACTAAATAAATAATATTAGCTAAGAATAACACAATTTTGACTTACCAACTTGATTACTTTCTTGTTTTTTTTTAGCACTTTGTTTTATTTAAGTAGTGGCGCTCCTTATACCGCTCCAGCTCCTTAGGGGCGCTGTCCTTATCTGTGGTGGTTTTAAAGTGCTACATATATAACATCTTTATTTACAGTTGGCCACTACTATACGTGAAATGTAGTTTCTCGCTTTAGCCTCCTGACATAAACCTAGGACTCCGTAACTTAGTTGTGTTGTAGTATAAGTTATATGTCCATAATATTCTTTCGACTGTCGTAGTCCATTACATGTCGGGTACCGAAGCGAGACAGTCCCGTCTCATGCCCTCCCTACTTCCTCTCCCCCTCTGTCTCCCATTAATTGTAGACGCACTCGCACGGAACGCCTTCCTATGCGTCCTTTTCTCTTTGGCTACTCTTTATAAAATTTGTAGTCGATTTGATGTTTTATCTATGGTAAAAGTTTGCCAACAAGTGTAAGCTTTCGCCCCTATATAATGTCACGGTAACCAAAGAGGTTACCGTGTTTATTGTCAAAGGGTTATGTTTATATTTAAAAATTATACAAGTGAGTGTTCTATTAAGTAGCATCCAAAATTCTAGAACTTCGGTTCAAAGATTATAGATTTATCGATACAGATCATATAGTTTACATGCGCTCGACTGCCAAGCAAACTGGGAGAACTTCGCTCGCTTTGCTAGCTTTTTTAACCTACAACCTTTTTTAAATCTTATATATACACCACGTATTTTTAAAGAAATTGTTGTCACAGGTGTTTTTTTTATCACAATCTTTTTACACAATATTGAAACAAGTGCTACCATTGGTAGTTTATATGTAAATCGCCGCGTGGTTCCCGGCAGAGTAGAAAAGCCACTTCAAGTCCTCCCGTGGATGTCGTAGAAGGCGACTTAGAAAATACAAGCTAAACAAAGCTTATAAACATCAATGAGACCTCTCGAACCCGTCTGGCTAGCGAGGAGAGGGTAGGCTAAAGTCCTCTGGCTGCTTTGGCCAGGTATGGATCTGGTAGTACAGCTAGACGATGCGGTAGCAATAAATTATTTGTAGCATTTTAATTTTGGGACTTATAATATTAAGTCTACTCCCATGCTGGTCTGGGAGAAATAAAAAAAACTTAGAATGTACCAGCTGCTTCTCTTTCCACGCAGATCGTAAAAGCCGATCGAGGGAATGGGCAAAAATGCAAATCATGTTAACAGGTGATGCGGCTAGCAACCCATCACTGTATTGATTGCTTTTCCATCTTCTCGCCCACCGTGACGCTAAAAGTGGCTTTTGGGTCTTGCGGCCCTGGGTTCTGCATAGAACCGCAAGACCCAAAATGCTCTGTCTGCCCCATTAGGGATAAAGACGTGATAGTATGTATGTATGTATAATATTAAGGCTCTGTCACAGAAATAGTACTAGTACTAACGTACAGAAGCATTACACAGCAAAGGAATACAAAGAAATATCTACTCAATGTAGTTAACGATATGGTTTAATTTAGCAACTCGGCACCTTTTCGTTTAGATACCTAGAATATATTGCAAGACAATTTCATTCTTATTGCTCTAGACAGACATACGATTCATGTCACTGAATTTACCACTCCGGAGTGGTTGCGCATAGTAATAATGCAGGTATATTTTCGATACCTAAATAGGGAGTGACAGGCCTGGCTCTGTCTACATCGTAAGGGCTAAATACCTAATTAGAATGCATGTATGTAATATTTAAATTATTACTGTATTTTAATAGAAACAAGCTGTACAATACTAGCGTTTTGGATAATGTTACCTTGCTAAAGAGTAAGACAAACAGTTTGTCATACAATTAACTACCATGACTTCATAAATTTCCCGCCTAATTGCGAAGAGCATAAAGAAAACTCATAAAAATAACAATATAAGCAGAGACAAAGCGACGTCATAATTTTCAGAATTATCTAGCAACTGTAAAAACGAGTCGAAATACTGAGTCCTTTTTGCGCGGGAATTTCATAGAAATTGTGAGAACATTGTTTGAGTTTAGTTCGTGCATAAGTTAGACTGTAGATTCTATTCAGTAATTTTTTCTGTGACTCTTTCATAATAAAAGAAAATTGTGCGTCATGAGAAATGTGGAGGGCAGTTTAACAGAAAACTACCCTAGATAGACATTTAAAAAAATGTTTTCCTATTGATAAATAAATCTGATGCTCGGTAATAAATAATACCGGTATTACGTTTTTAACTTTTACAGGGCAGTCAAAGCCTAGGGCCGTATGACGCAAAATCCACTATTCGCGTTTTAAAAGAGAATCAAAATAGTGATGAATTGGTATGAATTGCTATTTGATTCCTTTTTCCACCTTCTCGCCCACCATCATGCGTGGCCTTTGGACTATATGCTTACAGCCGCAAGACCCCGAATGCCCTGTCTAACCTTTAAGGGATAAAGACGTGATAGTATGTATGTATTAAAACCTGTCGCACAAACTTGATCGATAAGTTTTACTCAAAAAAATCAACTCACTACAAAGCCACATATATGTAGTGTGATTTTAGAGTTTCGCGGTCACAACGAATGGAAACCGTCAATGTTGTGTGTAAGGACTAATGCAACAAACGAGGAAGAAAGAGGGTAGACCGATATGGTTACCCTTGACAGCTGAACAACCATCTTGACTTGAATCATCAGTGATCTTGACTTGACAAAAAGCGATATCAATCGCGGCAAGTACCGTAATACTAATAAAAGCCACATAATCCTCGGAACAGCGGATTTGGACCGTGCATGATAAAGTTAAAAGTAAATAGACGAAGGAATTTACTTAGTGAACTTCGAGATGAGGCAAGTTGCACAAAGAACTTTTGTCTAAGACCTTACTTGATAAGTAATTGCTTCTCAGTTTCGATGCTATTTTGTAGAATACTTGTCAAAGGCAGACAAGATTTAGATTTAGATTTATTAAAATGAGTTAACGGGTAAATTAGAATTAGAATTTGTAAATGGAATGTAAGATCCTTAAAACAGGATGGTAAACTCCCTAACTTAATTGACGAGAAATTATTTTGCTTGGTAATGGATAGAGATGAGTTTGGGAAGCTGACGGTCAATATCCAGTAATAAAAAGACACTACAAGAAGAAGAACGAGTTACTCACGTATAGCGTCAGCTACTGGCCTACCTGTCAATGTGTATCGTGAGCCGGTACGGTGCGCGGTGTACGGGCCTTTAGTCACATTCGCCCTGATGAAGACCTCTGGTTGAGATCGAAACATGTCGGTCAGTAGCTGACTCTATACGTGTGTAACCCGTTAACTTATTTTAATAATGTCTGTGTCTCACGTTTATCATCATCATCATCATCATCATCATCATCATCATCACCATCATCATCATCATCATCATCAGGTCTATTTAGTCTCCACCGCAGGAGCATGACCCTCTCTGTACTACTAAAGCCATACTTGCCTAGAGCAGCCAGAGGATTTGGCCTACACTCTCTTCGATGGCCAAACGGGTTGGAGAGGTCTTATTAATGTTTATAAGTTTGTGTAGCCTTTAGATATTTCCTAAGTCGCCTTTTACGACATCCACGGATAGGCTGTCAAAATACGGGACAGGTATGTTCATCTGCAGTGGAGCCTGGAAATGACGGTTTACAAAAAAATATTTTCTTCATAATTTTTAGTTCCATTAACATTTCCGTCAAGAATAATTAATCCCAATACACTGATACAATTTACATTACAACTAAGCTTAACTAGATGCAAATAGGAGGAACCAAAATTACTAGAATGTACCAAGAATTATCAGATTTCAACATCGTTAGTTCCAATTCCAGATTCGCTTGGCCCTAATAGTTCGCAATTTGCAAGTCATTACTATTTAGCTTAATGTAAACTTGTAGCTTCTATCAAGAACGTTTGGGATTACATCAGACTTATGAGGAGATTTACATCTGAAGCGCGAGTTTGATTCGTATACGAGTACAAAGCTTTGAAAGATTTTATGGACAGCTGTATCTAGTTTCACAACCCAGCAGGCAAATGACTTAAGACCCAAGTCAAGCTGACCCGACACTTACCGAAGATAACCCGGACATCAGCCTGTACGAGATTAGGATGGCTCTCAAACAGCACACTGACATAGCCTAGCGGATTAGCTCATTGAAGTGGCAGTGGGAGAGACACATAGGATAGTGGGAGGTTCTCAAATGGCGACCGCGTACTGACAAGCGAAGCGTAGGACACCCACCCACAAAGTGGTCAGACGACCTGACCAAGGTCATTGGAAAGCGCTGGATGCAGGCCGCTTTTGATCGGTCATTTGAAAATCTTTGGGAGAGGCCTATGTCTAGCAATGGACGTTTTGCGACTGAAATGATCCCTTCTTCCATTTTGGTAACTAAACTTTTGTAACCAGTTACAAAAGAAGATTTTTCTTTCGCTGTTTGGTAACTAACTAACTAGTTGTAAAAGAAGATTTTTTTTTCTATTTTATGATGACTATGATACATACATACATAATATCACGCCTGTTTCCCGCAGGGGTAGGCAGAGACTATGGACCTCCACTTGCTACGATCCTGACAAACCTCTTTTGCTTTATCTAAACTCATCAATCTCTGTTATGATGACTATGATGATGGTGACAAAACTTAGATATATTATATACTTAATTCTTAGTTCAATGAGCACATATATATTAATAATGTGTTCAAAGAGCGATAGTTTAAAAAGCAAAATAGATAAAGTAATATGAAATAAGTAAGTAGATCTTAGGCTACCTCTGTCAGCGAGCCGTCCCATCCGCAGAAGTTAATATCTCGCGTTGCAGGCATAAGCCTAACCTACTGAAGAGATTGCAGATTAGGGTGTGGCTACAATTGTAGCGGAGAGTAAAACATAATAAGGATCCTTTAACATAAATATTTAACTTAGGATGTAATGTGAAACATCAATAGTTGTAGGTTAAATGGACAAGCGATGAACAAAGTCTGCTAAAATGGAACGACAACGATCTGTTCATACAAAGCTTTCAAAATAAAATAAAGATAGAGAGTGTTTTTTTATACCACTACCAAATATGACTTTTAAAAGCAATTGCTAAAATTAGTGTAAGTAGAAATTTAATAAACTAATAACTAAAGATTTAGTGAGTTAATTAAGTAAGCACCCTAAACGTTTGTAAACCATGAGTATAAAATTCTGTCTTAATCTGCATTTTATAATTTAGGCTTATATAAAATAAGCTAGAATTATTTGTCTAATTGATGGAATTTTACAATTTAAAATACAGTGTTTTATGCTATACTAGTGATCCGCCTTATGTAAATTTTATATGTATGTTTTATACATTAAAACCTTCCCGGAGAATTCCTCTTCATGTTATTTAAAATTAAATCAGAAGCAGCCTCATAGTTTCAGATTTTATTGAGTAAAAAGACTGACAGATATAGAATATAGGTAAAAGCTATTTCCTCTAAGATATTGTATTGGTTCTTTTTTATTTGATTTGCTGCATTAGTTTCGCGATTTTCCGCTAAAACTGCAACCACACCACAACTCCACGCAAAGCAGTCGCCACAAAGGGACCTATCCTTTACCCATTCAGTACATTTGATGAGAAACGCAAAACGGATGAAATTTGTTTTAACCGACAAAGTGCAGCGAGGAGTTCTGCTTTGTACTACCGAGATTAGTCGTAATCTTGCTCGAGACTTAATTTAAAATGTAAGGCTTTAGGATTCAGAGTCTCGCAGTTGAAGACATAACTACAGACTCAAAGGCAGAACTAATGCTCCCTCACCTAGCTATTTTACCAAGATGCTTGTTTTAAAAGAAGTTTCTTATTTAGTTACACTTTTTGCAAGTTGTAGCACAAAATGCAGATTAAAGTTAGTTAATTGTTTTGGATAAGCCGCGTGCTGACGGCAAAGTACGATTTTTGCCCGGCTATAGATATTAGGGGCTAAAATAGTTTGAAGGTTTATGTAAGGTTTGATCAAGACAAAATTTTAAAATGATATTACCGTTTCCTTTAAATATTTTTTTTCAGATGGGGACGCCACTAGACCCCGGCGAATTCATGTATTCCCTTAAATGAATAAATACACTTTTCGGTAAGAATTTTCCCGTAGTCGGTTTTAGTTTTGCTGAACTAGGTATATCTTGTACTGCTTAACTCCCCCATGGGTGTCGTAATAGGCGCGTCGTACGGTAGTGACGTCCTATTTCTACGTCAAATCAAATAAGACTTTAATGCCATATATTTAATAAAAATAAATAAATATAGGGTCTGGTAAACCATTTTTCATTAAAACCTAGTTGATAACTACTATTCCACGCACACATTATTAATGTACTTACGCATTATTTGCAACTTTTATAAGTAATGAATTGATATTTAATTCAAAATTTCATGTCTCATTTCCAAGGAGCAAATAAACATTTCATATAAAAATAAAGTAAGTAACAACTAAAGTTTAACTTACAAAAGGGAGGCAACGCTTCACCTGCTTTAAAAATCGTATAATTTTGTACAGAGTACGACGCAGTTTGTCCCATTCGCAATTGGTTATGCAGACGCAAATTGTCATACTAGTGTTAGATCCATTGCTATGTGGCTGCTTTTAAAAATGCTGCAATCGCAATATTCGCAATTGTTCACTCTGACCGAATACATATATTTATTTTATTTTACAATGTATATTTAGAAAGATTTAATTAAATTCAATCTAAACTTATAAAATTTAAATTAAAACTAAATAAGAACAAAAAAAAATACAAATTATATATCGAATACATGAACTCATACATTTTAAAAAACCAAGAATTTTTCCCATTGTCATTACTTCGAATATCCAGTCTTTTATCTTAGTGTAAAAAGTGTAAAGCAATTATTTAAGTGGCCATTTGCGAAAGGGACGAATTGCGTCAAACCTGTACGAACATTAGTTAGCTCCGTACGTGTAAATGTTTTATTATACGATTCATTACCTAGATTGGTGGCTTTAAGACGTGGTTCTTCTACACTCTTGCCGCAAAATTTACGACTTACTTCGCGTTTGGTCAATATAAACCCGTATTTTATTATGAAGAGGGATTTTACAAGATGACCTTGGGTATGACCTTCGTCTTGTGATAAAATCGTGGTAATGATTTGCTTTATTTTCAATTGAAAGTAAGTAGTAGCTAATAAAGTCGACGCTGGACCGCTAATCCGGAGGTCCTGGGTTCGATCCCCAGCCAGGGAAAATGGGAAAATGGCCTTTTTCAAATTGACTTTGGTCTTGGGTGTTTATTTATGTATTTATTATAAAATATAGCATCATTAAGTAAGTATCCCATAACACAAGTCTCGAACTGATCTCGAACTTACTTTGGGGTTAGCATATTTGTCCCTACATATTTATTTAAAGTAGAATAAGGTATATTGGTCGTATGATTTTCGGCCTGAAATAGGATTACTTTATCTTCGGCTGTGGGTGCCGAAATTTGTATTTTTTGTATTTTAATAGTAAGACCTAATAAAATACAAAAAATACAAATTTTAGCAAACAATTTTTAGAGAAATAAAAAATGCTGTTATGATCTCTCACTGTTAACCAAAATGGCGAAATCACTCAAAAAAATCGGAAGTATTGACGTGAAAATGTTCCAGTAGCAAAACAACGGGGAACATATTTTTAGCGAACTTTTTGAAACCGCAGTCCGAACGAACTATATTCGTTAAAAGTTTTGATTGGTACTGTAGTGTTGATTTTTTCTTTTTACTAAATTATACATTTCTGTAATAGTATATGCTCATAATTAATTTTAAATTAAAGAGTTCATCTTCACTTTGTCTGAATGTATTAAAAAGGTATGAAAAATATTATTGGAGATATATTGTAAATTCGCTGGCGTCCCTATCATCATCATTATAGCCGCATAACGTCTACTGCTGGACATAGGCCTCTCCCAAAGATTTCCAAACTGACCGATCTATAGCGGTTTGCATCTAGCGCCTTCCAGCGACCTCGGTCAGGTGGAAGGCGCTGGCATCCCCATATTTTTTATTTTTATTTTGAACGCACACGTAAGAAAATACAATATTGTTTATAAATATACAATATAATACAAGATGTATTTTAATTAAAAAATAAACTAAAATTACATAAAAGAAAATTTAAAACGAAAATTACTTCTAATTAAAACTAAAACATCATGTTCATTCCGTGAAAAATTTACCCCAAATCATAGAGGTCACAAGGATAGAGTATTTAACAGCTTTAATAAGTACATTTAAGTACTTTCTTACTACCATTACGAAAGTTTTACATTTATCCACAGTTCTGTTTCATGCAAACAATATTTAAAATAGTTTTCCAGAAGTTTGTAAAGCTAACTCCAAAATATAGTTAAACTGTATGCTTGCACTATTCGGCGCAGTAAGAAGTCTTAAAACAAAATTAAAAGTTTCTTGCCGCAAACAAAGCGACTGAATGGAACTAACTTGGCACATAAAGGAAATTCTGTTTCGTATTTCAAACAAAGATTTTGACTTTTCTCCTCATTCAAAAAATTAATCAAATTAGGATAGCACTTTTAGCCTTAATGGTTTTTTTTACTTACTATCGACGAAATTATTTCCTTTTTGCACTTCAGCTCTCAGTTTAAGAATATGTACCTGTAATAAAAACAAATGAATATAAAGTCTGGGAAACAATTCCATAAATAATTTTTCTGAATGGCTTAGGGAACCCATTAATATTGAGGACACATTGTTTGACATTTTGAAAGGTAATACTGTATATATAACATAAATTACATGAAAATTTATAGATGCTTTAAATTATTAACAAAATTTAAATAATTCTTTAATACATAAAACCTACTTCAAATAAATAAATATAAATATGATTAAGATTGTATGTAAGAGCTTGTTTTTGTGATAAGAGGCGTTGAAGAAGGTTTTTACTACATTTTATTTAGTTAGATGTTTAAAAACTATTTTTTTAACTGTGCAATAATATGACATTACATAAGTAGCTGAGGCTATATGCTCACGCTCAGTGCTTTGAAAATAGCGAAACCTCCTCAAGGCGAGTGTTATGAGGAGCGGAGACACGACTGCGCTCCTCCTAGTTGAGCTTTTTCGATTACACTACGTGATTAAAACCGTTTTAAAAAACTCTGTTCCTAAATAGGTAGGTATAGTCACGGTATTTTTGGGGTTCCGTAGTAAGCAAGGAACCCTTATAGTTTCGCCATGTCTGTCTGTCTGTCCACGGTCCTACAGAGAAACTAATATACAATTAAAAAGTTATAGGCGATCAACTTATAAAATGTACTTGAAAAAAGACATTTTCATACAAATTCAATAGATATTAGTTTTTAGACGTTTTTAATGGCAAGAACTCAAAGTTGGCATTCGCAACTACGGAACACTACACTGCGCGTGGCCCGACACGCACTTGGCCAATTATTTCAGACATGGGAAATTAGCACATAATACTTCATACTAATATTATAATCGCGAAAGTTTGTAAGCATGGATGGATGTTGTTACTCTTTCACGTAAAAACTACTGAATGGAGTTTAATGTAGCTTATACATCAGAATAAAACAACAAATAGGCTACAATTTATAAAGATATTGTGTGAAATAAAATCGCAGGCAACAGCAAGTAGATGAAACATCCTTCGTGGGAAGGATATTTGAATCGTTAGACCCTAAAAGGTGTTTCTTTCAGATACTACAGCTATAATAATATATGGTCACTTTAATTAAAGTAACCTTGTAGCTATGAAAACCGTGCAAACACTCTATTCATTACCAAAAGCCAACTCGCCCCGCTGCAAATATTTACCCCTACATTTTTACTTGGAACGGTGCAGAGCTGGGAAATTCACTAAATTTTTTCACTTAAGTTAAAAATTAAGCGGTGAGGCGACTTAATGAGTATCAAACGAGGTCGGGACCTGCCGCTGAGGGATGTGCTCCATAGATCTCTGTTAGTTAATCCCACTTTTGGTATGTAGGAGACGTTTGCACACAACTTTTACCTTAGTTTTAAAAACGCAAATACATGGGTCTGGCAGCCAATCATATTTTCTAACGAATAAGTATCGCAATTCACGGGCACGTTGCCTCGATGTGAAGCGTTGGAAGATATTTTCTACATGTAATTTTGTAATTTGTAAGTGATTTTAATTAAATAAATATATAAATGTTTTAAGTCTTTAAAAACATTGTTATAATTTTTCAAAACTAAAAATCGACTTCTTTCCATACTTCCTACACAACTGATTTTGATAAAATTTCTTTAGGACCACCTGACAAGTATACCTTTTTAAATAAAAAAGGGAATTTTCTTAATCGATCCAGCCGTTTTAAACTAAAATATTTATTTATGCTTCCGCACAAAGCTGTACGAGTAAAATGCTCGTATGACTCTGCCTATTTTGATTTCAAAACAATCATTTATACATGAACCCGTCCTTAAAAACATTAGAAGTAGAATAAATTCATTGAATTCAAAGGGAACATGCCTGAACTAGCGGAGGACACTGTAATTTCTGTACAGTCAGAAATTGCAAACATTTCCCTCAAATATTCCGTGTTCACTCGTTTTTCGTGTATTTTGTATAGCAAAGTGTAATTTTTTTAACCGGCATTTGTTTTCAGATTTAGATCCAAAGCAAAGATTTATAAACGTTATCCAAAAATAGAGATTGAAATAAAAAGTTCAGTATTTATGCTGAGATGGTCAAAGGAGGTGGAAGTGTCAATCGAATACTTAATGTTACTGGCATGTAAGAAAAAAGTAATACATCGAATGCTTTACTATTCGGAATTAAAAAAAAAAGAGCAAGGAAGAAAGACTTAAAGAAAGAAGGAAAGACAATTTTGTATGTAATGAATAATGGCTATGTTATATTATGAATGATAATAAATGATACTGTGACCATCTGGAGTTTCACCGAGATGCATCCCGAATACATTACCAACAAAAGAAGATTATAACATAACAAACACCTCAGAGCAAGAAAATACACCCTTAAATGGCTGAATACGTAAAGGAAAACAACTCGAAAGTATTTGCGTGTTCACATGAAGTTTGCCATTAATCATGAGTTTCCCGCCGCCCCCGCTAGAGGCGCCGCTGTGCTGTTAATTGGAATACTTTGAGAATTACGAATACCTGTCTTACGCTTAGAATACGATAACATGGAAGGTACCTTTGGGGAATTTGGCGAGGTAAGGATCCTTTGCAAGATATTTATAGAAGGTCCTTTTAAATTGAGTGCGAATATTTTAGAGTCGAATGCAGGGCAGAAGTGGCGCCCTCATTTGAAATACATAATTTTTTTATAAGTAAATATGGTGATAATTAACATCTGGTTAACCCTTTAACTTTAAATATATAATTTATTTAATATATTAAATATAATTTATTTCATTTTTTCATAATTTATATTTCTGCTCACAAAATTTCACTAGAATCGGTTAAAATTCGAGTTTCGACAAGCTAAAGCATTTTTGCTTAAGGTAAAAAGAACATCTTTGTTATCATCTATTATGTAATACCTATAAAAAAAAATTTATTGTACGACTTACTTATATTTCATGTGACGTCATTGGCATCAGCATTTATAGTTCCGTAGTACTTATTCATATTACTTATAATATGAATTAGAGTGTGTTTTTACTTACGAATTATTAAGTCCGCTCTAGGTAATAAAATAAAGGTTTATAAGGTAGAAAAACTGCACTGCGTTTCAAATTTAACATTTTAAGTCAAACAGAAAATAAAGCTAACGCTTAAAACGTTCTAACAGCTAAAACAAACGCCATGCATATTCAAAAATGTGTGTAAATGTACACGTAGGGTAATTGTAAACAAAGCGCCGTACATTATAAATTACGCAGCTACGTTTCGTCACACGTTAAATGTGTTCCGTTTTTCGTTCAGTTATAAAAAACTTGTTTTTGATGTGATTTTAGTAACACTAATTCAAAATACCATGTCAAAGATAATATAATTGATAACGTAACAGATACCCGACGCCATAGAAAATATTGAAGGAGTAAGTAGGCAAAACGGAGTTGCGGGTAGGCACACAGAGATGGCAGCACTCACGACTAGCAGAAAAGTGACAAAGAATGTGTTGAAAATATTTATTGCATTTCTTTAAAGTGATATTTAATTAATTAGAGTACTAATTTGTTGAAATAATAGTAATAAAAGGTTTTAATGTTCTAATTATTACGTATAGAGCCATCTAGTGATAAGAAAGAGAAATAATTATGTTTTTTAAGGCGATGGGTAGGCATGACCATGTGACCTTAACGCTAGAAGGGCCACATAGCCTAGTCTTATGTAGCGGATAGGTTTACATGGTATATAGTACCAGTTGTGTAACATTTTTACTGTTGCACCTAAGAAGTGTGCAGTTTGTCTCACCTATCCTATATGACTATAACAGAAAATCTTTACGATAAAGTTATATTTTGTGGAATAATACTTTTCCAAATGAACATAAATTAAAATACGTTAAAAAGGACACTTTTCATGGTTTTAAGATTAAATTCAATTTGTGTGCGCACCTTTTTTAAATTTTCAGAATAATAGCATTCTAAACATATTTTCATATTTATTTAGGAAAATCAGTAAAATTTGTACTCAATTGATATATTCCTTATATATTTACATACCATTATTCAAGCAACATGTACAATTACTCTATTAAAACTGCATTCTGAATTTATTTGAATTTAGTAATTTGCAAATGTTAACTCAATACGAGTATTATTTATTAGTAGTAGATAGAAAGCCATTATACTAAAAAGGAATTAATTCTAATCTCAATTTGCGTTTTCAATAACAACGGATTTCGTGTATTTCAAACAGGTAACGAGTTATGCGTGAAACTGTGCTGAAATACTAATTCAAATGAGCAATTAAATTTAACTTCTAAACTTAAAAATTCTACTGATAAAGTTTTTCCAATAAAGTTATTAGTTACGTAGTAATTTACGTATAAATTTGTGTGAATGATACGTGTACAATTTTTAATGGATTCATCAAAAAAAATCCTTAAAAGTGATAGAGGTCCCGTACAAAACAGTTATCCTTACAAATAAAATGCCTTGCAAAAAGCTGCCCGCTGAAAATCCTGTAAAAATTGTTTAAAAAAAAGCTTTTATAACCTTCTGACATCTCTTGGCTATTTCCCTTGACCGGAAAAATAAATTCACAGAAACAAAAACATTTTGTTTGAAAATTGAACGTACAATTTTACCGTTGGATGAATTATTCCAACCGACAAGCAATTAAGAGAATAGACGTAACGACGCACGCAGTATCGGTTTGTTTGCGCAAAATAAAAACGCTCCGTGATTAGAGGGTGGAGGGCAAAAGAAGCGACGGCAACACGAAACGGAACGGAAAACCAATGTTTGGGTTGCCGGTATTTTTTCGACATTTTAGGCCCTGTCTATATTAAGGCGTTGTGAGTGGCATGCCCTACCTATGAGATGATTTTATCGTGTATGGATAAAAGTAAATTATTATTTTAATTTCACATACTTTCTTCATTTACCAAGGAGATCTTCTTCTTACCGATTGTGTTAGTGACTAACACTAGTGTCAGAGTTTTTAAACCGCCTTAAAGGCCTCTGACATGGTTTTAGGTAACGACCAATGTCAAAGACAGTGACCGGGACCGACGGCTTAACGTGCCCTCCGAAGCACGGATCATCTTACTTATCAAATAATCAGGTGATCAGCCTGCAATGTCCTAACCAAACCAGGACAACAACACAAAGTCGTTGCCCCTGCCGGGTATGAGCTGAACGCTCTAACCAAGGAGATACTTTTTTAATACGGATGCGGACATTTTTTGGCTCATTAGGTAGATTATTAAAAAATAATGTATAGCAAGTAATTTTTGTTTTCTTTGCTTAAACAATGACGAAGGCACGACGCATTTAAATTTCGCATGACGTGACGTAAATAGGCCCCCATTCTGAAACTTCAAACTAACGAAAAAAAATGGGCCCAATATTTTTGGATAATCTAATTGAGAGATTAAAATAAAATATTTTAGACCCAGTCCTGTGATGATAACTCCGAATACGTCAAATTGGTTAGCCTGTAGGCTACAATCGAGTAAAGTAAAGCTCTCCATCAAGGTAGCAATCTCTCAGAATCACTCTCTCTGAAAGGTTTTGAGAATAAATAAATTAAAATCTTCAATAAGATTACTCCATCTTGAGATTGGCTCTTGCTCACGGCAAAGTTGAGATGCCGTGTTCCGGATATTATAACAAGTAAGTCTCGTGTTAACAGTGTGTAAATTCATAAAGAGAGAGAGAGAGGGAAATAAATTCGTAAAAAGAATAAAAAAGTTTTAAAACCTTACAAAAGTTGTTGAAATTATTTTATTATAAAAGTTATTGAATTTACTTCAACATTCAGTCTATGTTTTCAAAGTAATACAGTAAAATAATTTTTCAAACCTAAAAATCGACCTCACCCCCATATTACACTATCGATTTTGATAAAATTTCTAAAGTCGCAAGCAAAAGAAAAAAATTCCAAATCGGTTCAGGCGGTTTTGAATAATCGGTGAACATACATTAAAAAAGATCGCGACCTTTTTGGAAGTCGGTTGAAGAGTAATTTTTCCTAGTATAGAGCATAAATATATTTATCACATTTGTATATGTATCTATATTTTCAGCTTTACTGAATTGACAATGTTTGAAAATATTTACAGCATATTGCGTAGAGTTATCTGATTGATTTAGCGAAAGAAATTCTTAGAATCTACTTTGTCCGGTGTTTTGTGTATGGAAACAAGAATAAAGTAAGGTAGATAAGAAAAAAATCGAGTTTGTTTCAATTGATCATTCCTCATAATTATAAGGAAGCTAAGATTTGGTTGGGTTATATAAAGGAAAGAGAATTGAGTATTGGGGTAAACTACTCGTAAATAAGAACAAATATTTTGAGCTAATGTAATAAAATGTATAGTTAAGTAAGTTATACTTTATTGTTCACAAAAAATAAAATAATTCAAATAAACACACAGAAAAACATTCAAAAGAACAATGGGCGGTCTTATCGCTAAAAGCGATTTCTCCCAGACAACCGTTGAATGGAGAGAATATAGTGAAACGTTAGCAGACGGGTTGTACACAACTTAAATACAATATTTACATAATAAAAAGTACATATATAAAAATACAGAAGATACATGAATACATAAATAAATAATATACCTGCAAATTTTTTTTGTTGATTTGTTTTTCGTGTGGTTAAGTGACCAACTGGCTTCAGACTTTTCAAGCGGCCGGGTGGTGCTCCGTTATTGCGTTGCGTTGCGTCGCCGGAACGGATTAACGCATTGCATGCCACACCTGCGGTGCAATGACGTATGACGTCGCATTTGAATAAGTCCCGGAGCTCCGACAGTATAGTGTATCGCTCTTCCCCCCCACTTCGTCTCTCATCTTTTCATCCCTTTGCCCAAAGGTTAGCTGGAAGAAATCGCTTATGTGATAAGCCTTTGTACCTACTATATTTTAAATGTACTTTTGTGGCATGTCACAAAACATATATTATGGAAAACGACGCAGTGTCGACGCTGCGACGACGCAATACAACGCACTAATGGGGCACCAACCTAGGCATCTGATATAGCTTGATGACAGCCAACGATCAAGCTATGTCAGATGCCTACTAGGGTGGTAGATGCTCGACAATTATTATGCCACTTGTAGTCATCCATCCAAGTCTGGACCACGCCTAGGCGTGCTAATAATGCGTTTTCACCGAGCAACCGATCCTCAATATGTATACTATACAAATATACATAGAGCCTGTACTATGTATGTTATAAGCCCAAATCATTAAACGTTCAACAATCATTCCTTATTCAACCCAAAGGTAAATATTTCCAACAGATTTCAATGAAAACTTATTCCGTAGGGTTTCACTGTGCACCGGTGAGGGAGTTTCTGGGAATACGTTTTCCCATTGAAAACATATTGAATGCCGACGACCTTGTAGTTAAGAGCAGGTGGAGTTTTTGTTGGCAGGGGGAATTTTTGTTGGCAGGAGGAGTTTTTGTTGGCAGGGGGAATTAAGTCATATTATTTAAAACTTTTTTCAATTTCAATTTAATTTATGCATTGCTTATATGCACATTACAAAATTATTAAGATAATATAATTGTAGTCTTTTTCACGCCTCATAAGCGGAGCGTTGAGGTTTCATTTCAGGGTCAGGCAATTTTCAATCTCATGCATGTTACAACTTGTAACGATAAAATATAAATTAATCGCAATATAATTAATTAAAACATGTACAGATTTTATAACTCTATAAAAAAAACACATAGAAGAAGAATCTAATATTCATCTCAAGCTTTTTATAACATAAGAGGATTGGAAACAGCTAGGTTCTGGAATACGTAAAAAAATATTTTAAATATAATTATATTTGAAGACTTCCGCCAATATTGGATTTGCCGTCCCATTTCTTCTAATAACGACGATAAAAATATGCTGTTACAAAATAGATGGAGTTTAGATGTAACGTTTGAAATAGTACAAGCGAAATAATATACTGCGTAGTAGTCAAAGATGATTTGAAATAGGCTATTTTACTGTGTATGTTTTTGGTTAATCATCATCATTCAGCCGCATAACGACCACGGCTGAACATAGGCCTCTCCCAAGGATTTCGAAATATTTTTCGTTAGTATTTAAAAAAATGCCATTGCTACACAAATTTTCGTATTGTTTTCACAAAATATTTCTTATATTTTGTGAAAACAATACGAAAATTTGTTTAAAATAGTATTTAGCATTTAAAATATAGGAATGGAAGCGTGGTAGGGACATCTCACTATTACCTTCATACGCGCGAGACCTAATAGCAATAAAGTCAAGAGCGCTGTACGTGCATCCTTTTTCTTTTACTTGTCAGTTTCCCTTAACATCAAATTTTAAAAGCTTATTACTTTTTATGGGGCATATTAAAAAAATTGCTTTCCAAAGTCGAAACCATTTCAACTTGATAAGAAGAAGAATATGCCACTGAAGTTTTGGAAAACTTACAATGCATACGGAAAATGAAGCAGTTGGTACCTCACAAAGTCTTTTAAAAAGTCAATATGCCCTTAGATTTTTTAAAATAGGGATTATTGATCTCCAATCTACATATTATGCTCATTATCTTTATAAACACGAGCTCGGGTATTGCAACCCTTGGGTCTGTTTACCACGTAAGCCTAAATTACGTAAACATGAAGCCTTCTTATTAGTAAATATTTTTTGTTAATCATGGCTCCCCGCCCTATAAGAGCCGGAGTTCCGCAAGGCTCCGTTCTCTCCCCCCTACTCTACTCACTATACACTAGTGATGTACCGCGTACCAAAGGTGTTGAGTTGGCCCTTTTCGCCGACGACACAGCCCTCTACTGCTCTGCCACCAACGTACAAACGATAGGTCACCGACTCCAGTGCGCCGTCAACGCACTAGGTGAGTGGTTCAGGAAATGGCGTATCGAGGTGAATCCGGAGAAAAGTAACGCAGTTTACTTTACGAAGGATCCGAGAGGTGCGTCACGTTCACAGAACAACTCCCAGCACAGACCCAAACCCATCAGGCAAATCACGCTATACGGCAAACCGATCCCTTGGTCACGCACGGCCAAGTATCTGGGTGTCACCTTCGACAGCGGCATGACCTTCGGTCATCACATCAAAAAGGTATGCAACACTGCATACTTCTATTTGAGCCGCCTCAACCCCATGATACGCTATGAAAAGTTTTCTCTTGGCAACAAGTTCACTCTTTTCAAACTTTGCATCCGCCCAGTTCTGACCTATGCCAGCGTGGTTTTCGCGCACGCTGCCCCAACCCACATGCTTAGGCTCCAAAGGGTCCAGAACCGATTTATTCGCAGAGCTACCAATGCACCATTCGTAGCTCGGAATAGTGATCTCCATCGCGATTTAGATCTCCCCTCCATGATGCACTTTATGAAAGAAGCTTCCGCTCGCTACTTTGATAAAGCCGTCAACCATCCAAACCGACTAGTTAGAGAGGCAGCTTACTACACCCCGGAACACAACCCTCGTAGACTCACCGGTAGGCGTCCGAGGCACGTTCTCTCTGATCCCGACGACCGGATTATGGCTGACTTGGCCCGATTCGACCTCTCTGCAGCTCCGAGTAGCCAGAGTAACCTCGCGATCCGACCCCCCCGCATCCGCCGTAATAGAATGCGTAGGCGTAGAAACATTAGCTCGTTCACTAGGTACCGCCCGGCGGCACCTGGACGATTTGCGTCCTAAGTAGGCCCTTCTGGCAACCGTAGCTTCGGCCCTTCCGGCAAAACATGGGTGTTGCTGCACCCAAATTTGCTAAAATCCCTAGCGCGCCCAAAGCCGAGGTTTCCCTCTTGGGAACCCTTTGTGCTGCTGCTAGTAGTTTATAAATATAGGAAGCCGGGCCTCTGGCTCGCTCCTCAAACCTTGCCCGGTGGAGTAGGAAATGCCGTCTGAGGCAACCTATGTCTGACAATTCAAAAAAAATAAAAAAATAATCATGGCTGAGAACAGCGTCTTATCTGTACTTTTTTATTTTACAGCTGTCCTTAAACTTGCAAAACTGAGTGGGAGTGATGATATTTTTTTCGTATTTAATCAAAGAAATAAAGTTTTGTTTAAGTAATTTCTATGAATAAAAGAAAAATTTGTACTGTTATAATATTTATATAAAGTTTATTTATATATTCAAACTTTATTGCATAAAAATAAGTGTACAAATGGCGGACTTAACGCCATATCCAGCCAGTCAACCAAACAGAATTGTGGGTATAAAATATTGGGATGGCTCTCCGGTTACACAAGACGTATGTTGAGACAACTATTTTTTTTACAAGGATATAGTTTCTTTTAAGGTATGGCGAAAGCATATTATTATGCAGCAAAGACCTAGATTTTTATTGTGCGGTATTAGACTGTTACGGTGACCGAATTTTTTTTTTATTAGTGTTTTGATTTAGAGCATCTCTTACTCTAAACAACATAAATATCTAGCGTATGTAAAAACTCCACCTGTCCCAGCTTAACTGTGCTCCCACATGAAATATATACAAATAGTCGTAAAGCAAGAGATTAAACGACAAAGGATAATAAATTTATTTGTTATTATATCAGGACAGATATAAAATTATACAATTAAACTATTATTAGTTAGTGAGTTGTTATCAGTATGAGATGTGATAGAGGAATGTGTGAAGAATTAAAAAATTATATTTAGAAATGAAATTTGAAAGGAAATGAAGTCATGGAGTAATAACATGCAGATAGGAGTTTTTTTTATTAACTTTATTGCACAAAAAGAGTACAATTGGCGAAATTAACGCCATATGGCGTTTTATTGCAACATTGTTACAGGTGTAATAAGCAAAACTGCTACGGGATCTACTGATGTGAGAAGCAGTCTACGGCGTAGCGCGTCTACGCGTCTACGCCGTAGGCTGACAGTCGTAGCTTTGTAGACACACTCTCTGAATACACGTTCATTTACGTTACATTTTTACAAACTTGTGTTACCGCTTTTGCGCCGAAAATAAGTTTTTTCCTAAAACTTTAATAAATTTTGTTCCATATAATGAAAAATAAGTAAATTTGACTATATTAGACCTATATACAGCAGTGGACGTTATGCAGCTGAAATGATGATGATTAAGTAAAGTTGACTTAGTTTTTATGCGAAAAAATTGATACTTCAATCATTAACAAAAACACGTACTTAAATTACAAAGTGTATGTTTTAATAAAAAATATATGTAGTCTATTGTTTACTCTTGTTTAAGTACCTAAACAAAGGTAGTATAGATAAATATTAAATTTAACGACCTATAATGGCACAGACAAAAATTTATCCCCAACACTTCCAAGAATTTTTAGAGCGCGCTCAAGTAATGAACTAAAGGGGTGAGGAGACTAATGGGATATTTTTAGTTTAACGTCATTAGGGGCTGTAATTTTGCGGAATTGTTTTTTGTTTCTCACGAGTGTTTAATTACATTATGCACAGGTTAATGAGTTTCACGGATATTTCTTTGTTAAAAACATTGTTTTTGAAATTTTACTGTCGTAATTTTAAACAAGTAATATTTTTGCATAAGTTTTTTGAAAATAAATAATTTTAGTACAAGCTTTTATTGAGAGGCTTAATAACTTATCTAGATAAATGTAATCAGCCCAAACTCCATAGAATTTCGTTAAAGAGTATGGCCACCTTCCAACTCTATCATCAGATCAGCTCCATTATAATATTGCATTGTCACGCGATATACGTATGCGTGCTAAATTTCAGCTCAATCGAAAACAGGGAAGTGGGTCAGATATAACTTGCAAGATTTGATTAGAGAGAGACAATGGGACAGATGAAACTAAATAAAAGCTTATAAATTAAGCTTTTAACTAAAACACTGGCAACCTTTTGGCTTCATTATGAGATCAGGTCACTGGTTTCAAATTATAAAGTTAAAAAAACTCTATTGAATAGAAGTGGGCTTACAGGATTTGATTACAGACCCACAAACCACGAGACAGGTGAATTCAAAAAAATGATTGTAAAATAGCATATTATTATCGTCGAATATTTTTTCCAGTTCTCAAGATTTGGTAGTATATGCAATCCACATTAATATCATAATTGGGTATTTTCCTAAGTCAAAAATAAATTATTTTGTACTGAGAACAAAATAAAACGTCGCAAAATAATGTCACTTGTCTTTGAACATATATATCCATTTTAACGTGATTTTAAATTTATTATTGCAGAAAAACTGATAATAAGAGCGCTATTTGACTCTAAAAATCTATGACGTCATCTGCCTGTATTTCATACAAAATCCCATAGAAATTGTTTGTTTTAACATTAAGAAAAAAGTATCTGATTTGACTTGTTGGAAATACTCACATATAGAAGTCTTACTCAGAAAAGGAATTCAAAGTAATATCTACTCAATGTTGTCAGCAATAGGGTTTAATTTAGCGCACGTCAGAACTCGGCACCTTTTCGTTTGCATACCTACAAGAGCATAGCAAGCCAATTTTATTCTTATTACTCTAGACATACGATTCATTTCACTGAAGTGGTCGCCGCGCATAGTAATAATGTAGAAATATTTTCGTTACCTAAACGGGGAGTGACACAGGCCTGACTATATTATCAAATAACATGAGACAGACAGGTAAGTGGATTTGTCTACTTTAACTTCCATAAAGGTAGGAGAGTTTGGAATCCTTACTAAACTACCCCACCTTGTATGAGAAGGCACTGGTGTGCGTGCGCCAGGGTTTTTTTATGCAATGATTGTATAAAAAAACGAATGTATTTATGTTCTGTTGTGACTCGTCTATCCTTCGAAGCTCAATGCCGCCATCACAAAGTTCTAACAATGGCGGCGATTCAATTTGCACAATTAGTTGTTTTCAACCGCAATTGGATTCCCATTGTAATTATTGTCATCTCAAATAATTTCTTGTATATCTGCAATGCAACATTTTATCCAAAACGTATTAAGGTCATTATTAAAATGAGTTAAAGGGTTACTCTCGTAAAGAGTCAGCTACTGCCGACGTGTTTCGACCTCATCCGGAGGTCATGTAGTCAATGTGACTACAGGCCAGTACACAACACCGGCTCGCGACACATGTATATAGGTCGAAAAATAGGCTGGATTTATTTTTATATATAAAGAGGCCTTGTTTATGGTTTGTTGTGACTCGTCTATCCTTTAAAGCTCAATGGCATCACAAACATTTAACAATGGCGGTCAAATTTATATACTTATAGCTTTTCGATTCGACATTAAGAAGAAGAAGAACAATCGTGGTGATTAAATTTGCGCTGTTAACAATGCTTTAACCATTAGCTGTATTTAATTGGATTCCTATTCCAATTATTTTAATTTAAAAGCATTTCTTGCACATCTCAAATGCAAGATTTTTCAAATCGTATGACGGTCAAAAAGAAATCATGTTTATTTTTACAAAGAGGATGTATTAATGTTCTCTTGTGACTTGACTATCGCCCCGATCTCTTAATTGTAAGAATAGTACAAGAAGAACATTGGATTTTTTACTGTAAGATTTCATATTATACTTTTAATAAACTAGATAGACGTTGCCAATCTGGGAGGGAAAACAAAGAAAGAACAGGCCGATGACGATGAGGCAATAGGCGATAGAATCCCAAATTGTAAATAGACTCTAATAAACTATACTCGACCTGCGGATAAGGTGACTCATGACGTTACTCGTTTATCACATATAATGTATAGGTATTCGCTTCGCACCTTCATTTAAAAAATTACCAAAACTAGCAGCCAAGTAATAATTAAAACACTAAAAACTTAATTACCTAAAATATTAGTTCAATATGAGAGTGCTAAGTGCGAAATTAGCTTCAAAATGGGAAAATGTGCTGGAAAATGCCTTCATTTTCGAGCGGGGGCAAACAGTTATTCCTGACCGAGGCCATTACCAAACTATGGTACATTCGGAGGGTATATAGAATCAATTTAACCCTTGCACCCCGCGTGGCAATATTTGAGGCTGCATACTAATTACGTTGGCTTGCGTTGACGGCAATTTGCTAGATGCGTCATCTTAAAGCTAAGACTGGGTAGAACGGTAGAAGTGACGTCTAATATTTGTGAATGTGGTGATAATCAACAATTTACAAATTGATAGGCTAACGCTTAAATTGGTAGCTAAACGATAGATAAACGTTGTGGAATGGTTGACATGAGTTGTAGTAACCAACTTTCTTTTTGCACAAGTAAAACAATAACAAACGGGAATTTATCTTGAACTCTCCATCATTAGTAAGAAAGTGAGAAAGTAAAGAAGTACGGAAGGTAAGAAGTAAGGTAGTAAGTCAGTAAGGAAGTTTGGATGTAAGGAAGTACCTAAGGAATTAGGAAGTAATGATAAGTAAGTAAGAAAGGCTTAGCCATTCAAATGAATACTGGCATTCTCTTGGGTACCTTCATTTTTAGTTAATCAAAGAAAAACAGATAATTTATTTTATTAATTTTATAGTTCAATACGTATGCCCTTTATTAATTTTAAATCAAATACAAATTTTACGTAAATACAAAGTAGAGGAGGCCAAAATAACGTGAATGTACAGAAAAAAGACATGGATGAAATGTATAACGGATAGCATAAGAACTTCCAGCACTTTACATCCATGATTTCCGTAATAAGGCGTCGCAGGGGTGCGCAGCAATATTACTAAATATTAGGTACAGTAATATTATCTTGTTAATATTAATAGTAGGCGTTCATGCGAGCGTGCGAGGAAAAATGTCTAACACACGCCCGGCCATTCGCAAATGATTTTGTGCGTACCTACATTCATTCTATGTCTTTATCCGTACTAAGTAGATATAGCCATATTATGACGTCATAAGTCTACAATGAGTTGGTAGACAAGTTCGCTGTAAAGAGTCTATTTCAAGTTCATATTTTATGTATGGCGATATCTTTCATCATCTTTTAAGAGGGAGGTATAACACGCACTCCGTCTATACAAAAAAGAAAATGTTTTCCATTCCTAAATGTTATCTGATCTCTATGGTTTTAGTATGTTATTGAAACAATAAAAGACAAGGCCTTCCTTTTTTTAATTTTGATTAAAGGTAATATGTAAAGCTAGTCTCTTATTGCGTAAATAACATGCTAAAAATATGGAGACGAGATAACTTTTAGGAGCGAAAAAGCATTTTCTCTTTTTGTATGGACAAGTGCGTACTTTAAGTAAGTAAGTTACAGTTTATTGTACCGAAAACACATAAATATCAAACAAAAATATATAGGTACAGTACAGGTAAACAATAAGCAGCCTTATAGTCAATGCAATATCTCTCTTACAGGCAATCTTTGAGCGACAGGAATAAAAGAGAAGCGATGATCAAGAGAATACTATACTGCGCTTGGCTATAATACTATAAGGCTTGTTTAACTTCTTAGTACAGTTTTATTAAATTGTATTCTGATGTAACAATGTTTTGATCTCCAACAAACAAACACGTATTCAGCTGTAAACAAAGATAACTTAGTTGGCATCGCCACATGTTTTCTTAAACATGTTTCTTTGTTGTTGAAATTAGTTATTTTTCGTCTTACTTTCGGTATGTTGACCAAGTGCGGTCCCGAACAAAAAACAACTTCAAGTTAATTTCCTTTGCCTTCCCGAGACAAAGAAAAAACATTCGTTGCTGCCTCTTTGTCTAGCGAACTATTCCTAAATTGTTAGGATTCCCGAAAACAAGCGGAAAGCCTTGCCAAGTACCTAAAATGGCTGTTTAAAGTTACATAATTTACGTATTAACTTGTGTTTTGGCTTTTCGTGTATTTTTTATTTTATTTTCGTCAAAGCGTAGAGCACTTACCTTATCATTTTTAGTACAAATTGATATGTTAGCTACTATGAGACTTACCATCTCTGTCACTTTGTTAATAGCTGTTAGAAGCTAACACTGGTTAACCGATTTTTCGGGACCATTAAGAGAATATTAATTATGTTAAATAAATTGATCCTTACATGCTGGTTTGGAATAAAAGAAAAACTTAGAATGTACCAGCTCTTCCCATGCCGATCGTAGAAGCCTATTGAGGGAGCGACAATACGAATCATTTATAGACGATGTGGCTAGCAATCCATCACTATTTTGATTCCTTTTTTCACCTTCTCGCCTAGCATCATGCTAAAAGTGGCTTTTGAGTCTTGCGGCCCTAGAGTCTATCTGTGTAGAGCCACAAGACCCAAAAATGCTCTGTCTGTCCCATTAGGGATAAAAACGCGATGGTACGTACCAACCTAAATTAATTCAATATAGGGCCCTACATTGATAACTCGAACAAATCGAAAGCGTTTTGATTGAAGTCCACAAACTCTAACCAGTGAATAATTTTCAAAGCAAGGTCTCGTCACACCGGCACTGAAAACAGCTAAAAAAGAATCCCGAGCAGAATTGCAAAATAGTCCAAATGAAAGTAAAAAACTGGGAAGTGAAGTGAATTTTAGAACTCGGACGTGTAGAAATCTGAAATTATGACCGCTACAGCAGGGTTAAGTGACTGAAATATTTTACACATTTCTACGATGGGCTGTTTCTACATATACGCCGTTTCTACATATGCTCCGTTTCTTCGTATGCGCGCTACTACGTATGCACCGTTTCTGCGTATGCGCTATTTTTCTCTCTGGTACTCACTATGAGGAGCTCGCTTGATTTTAACTAGGTTTTAAAGTCTGATTTTTTATTCCGTAGAATTCCGACAGCTGTCAATTTTTGACATATCAGAGATCGTAAACATTTTTGGACAGGCACATTTTATATTAAATTCCAGATTTCAATAAGAGTGTGAAAATCTGAGTTTACACATTTTATTTGTTAGTGAAAGTAGCTGTTTTATTAAGTGCGGTGCTCCAAATAAAAAGGAGATTTTCAGGGAGCGATTTTTAAGTCCCTCTTCATAATGAACAGTGAAAAAACCGATATAAAATACGAACAACTGGGAAACCTAGTTGATTCAACAAACATACAGATAGACAGACAAACCAAGGGGAAAAAAATTGATTCAATTTTTTATAAAGACTTTTTTTTTTCAACAAGAAAAAACTTGACAGAAACAACAGATATCATTATAATGAATGTGACAGCCAAGACGTGACAGCTGATGGCCACGTTCAAATTTTTCTTGATGGATTATGAAAAAAATAATTTAATAAGCTGACTAAAAAGGTTGATGATACATGAATTCGTAGGGAGTGATGCCAGGGAAAGAAAAATAACCTGCTGACTTAAAATTACTTAAAAATAAAACTTTAATAATTGGGTTTTAAAAAATGTTATAACATTTTAAATATACCAAAAAGTTTAAAGTTTATCATTTTCTTGGCAAAACATAAAAATTAATCAAGAATTTAATTTTTTATGGCCCTTATATGGGTTCCCTTTTTACTTGGAGAGCTTTTTTAGTAGCAACACTTTTGAAATGTCAGAATTCTACGGAATTAAAAATTAGACTTTAGTGGATTATGTGGATTGTTTCAAAGTAATTACTATAGTTCGAAGCAAAAAACTTAATTGAATTTCTAGGGAATTTTACAAACTATGTAAGCGAATGAAGTTAACACCTATTTTTTGTTGTCTGTGCGAATCATAAGTATGTATTATATATGCATGTGCAAAAAATTTAAAAAACATTATTACGTATTTATATTATAAAATAAATGTTTATATATAAATGGCATCCCCATCCTTTACTCATTTTGTTATATCCTTTTTGGATTCATTGAACTGTTGTTAACCCAGCAGGAATTAAATGTGGTTTCTTATCATATACGTCCTACAAATGTAAAAAATCAGTAAGTCCAATTTATTTTAAAAACCTGGGTAAACATTGATGCGTGTAGAAATCCGGGAAGTCTTAAGAGCAGGATTAAGTGACTAAGGAGTTAATTAATTATAACAATTCTACGAGATCTCCGATTATTTTTTCATATATGTAAGATTGTAAGCTCCTCCATTGTATTCTTCTTTTATTAGAAAAGGCTTGTAGTCCAGCTAAAGCTTATATAAGCTAATAAAGAAGATATAAGCGCCTAAGTACTGGTATATTTATTTTCAATCTAGAGGTATATGCAACTCAAAAAGTGCATTTACCTTTGTTTCCTCACGACGTATTTTTTTCTGATGTGGTGATTTTCTTTCCATTACTGTTGATAAAATAGAGTACGTAGAAATTCAAAGCACCGTTTTTAACAAAACGCAAAAGATATATTTTCAAAATATTCTGTAAAAGCAACTTAAATAACGAAGTTCAAAGAAATATGGCTTACAGAATACGAGCGAATTGCGCTTTTAAGTAAAAAAAAAAAACTTGGCACAAACAAGACTGCAAAAATTGTCGTGTAAGTAAAATAAATTCAGAAGGCGAAAAACGCAAGAGATAAGGCCGTGTTTGCGTTCAAATAAGCGGAAAAATCCGGTTGGAACTGCTTGCAGCCGGCTCTGTGCTAATGCTGGGATTATTAGGTGCATGAGAACTCTTTAGGGATTAAATTCACTTTGTACTTTAAAACATTATTTCATAAGTTCCTAGAGACTCAAATAACCATGTGCTACATTCAAAGGATAAAACTATTTAAAAAAAATTGAGCATAAGTAGGCTTCGGTAAATTTTGTGGCTTATCCAATATTTTCATATTATTTTCTCCTACTATTAGGTAATATCGATGGACTGGCAATTTTTCACTATTTCTGGTTTAAGCTCTTCTCTCTCTTCTCTTATAGCAATAATTTTGATACATTTTTAATTCAAACGTTTTAAGTCAAATATTGTTTCGGAAGGCACAAGGTGGATGGCATACATTGAGAGAGGCATATTCCCAGCAGTGGGATATGGATGGCTGTCTATGATTATGCATGTATGTAAATTCTTTATTGTACAAAAATACAGAAGATAACATTACAAAGGCGGACTTAATGGATCTCTTTCAGTCAACCCAACGCCAGATGATGATGATTATGATGACCAAGTCAAATATTACCTGGATATTTGACAAAGGACATCAGTTGGGTATCCAACTAAACTGTCAGGTACTAACTAACTCACAAACCGGCTATATATCCTCTCTCCAGCAACAGCGCGGCTTTACGAGCCTGTACAACTTTAACTATTCAACCGGCAGTAGTTAGCCGCGCGTGATAAAATTTAATTAGGTTTGTTTCAAAATAAAAGTAAAATATTTTAATTACTATCAATTCATCATCTCAAGAGCTGTTTACTTTCTGATCTATGATATTTGGTCTACGTTTTATGCATGAGATTTTATATTATTTATCCTACTAATCCTACTTCCTACTAATATTATAAATGAGAAAGTGAGTTTATATATTTGTTTGTTTGTTACCACTTCACGCTTTAACCACTGAACCTATTTCGATGAAATTTGATATGGATATAGTTTGATACCCAGGGAAGGACATAGGATAGTTTTTATTCCGAAATTCCCACGGGGAGCGAAGCCCGCGGGTACAGCTAGTAAAGTATAAATGTAATAAAAATTCCAAATTAGGTACTAACTCACAATGATAAGTCTAGACGTAAAGGCAATGTGAAAAATGATTACGCGAATATACAGGGCCAGATTTCAGCTCAAATAAAAACTTGATTAATGTGATTTTGTTGTTGAATAACTGAGAAATATGTTTAGTAAGGTTGATTTATGAACTTCAATGTTAAAAAGTCGACTGGAGGACGTTATAGTGTGATTTTTGAACGAGTGTGCGATAATCTCTGAGTCTATTTGAACTTTTTGGCCTTGTAGGTAAGTAAGTATCTTGTATGTAAGTATGTATGTATATTTGTTCAACGATAAATCGAGTAGTTTTGATGGAGCTTCATGAAATTAGATAGGCGTGTAGGAGTATCCAATAGAATTTTTAACTTTGAACATGAGCCAAATCCGAAACATTACCGAGATCTGAAGTTCGCGAGTTTACAGTTTGGGGCGATCTACTGGTATAGGAACCATTTTTAGCTTAGTTTTCCATGCAAAAATATTTGTTTAGATTTAAGAGTAAAAATTGAGTAGCATACTGTATTTCTAACTTTGTTTTATTTTTGTGATCAGTCAGATTAAGTTGATTATTTATATAGGTTGGCTACTGTCACTAAATCTGATTTCGACACCCACCATTTTGCTAAAGATTGCTTGAAGGTTTTGCAATCCCTGACTCTGTCTACCCCTTATGGAAAAAAGATGTGCGCGTATGTATGATGTTAGTAACAAATCACCTTAGTGCATTTTTCAACTTAAATTATATGAACACCTTGAGGCGAATTATATTTTTGTGCCCTTCGCGGTTGAGACAATGGGTCCGTGGGGCCCAGAAGCAAGAACACTGGTGACTGAGATTTCAGCGCGCCTCCGGGAGGTTACGGGTGATCCAAGGGCTAGCAGTTATTTCGCCCAAAGAATTTCAATTGCAGCGCAGAGAGGCAATGCTGCTAGCTTACTGGGCACCCTGCCTCGCGGCGACGCGTTGGAATCTCTATTTTATTTGTAATTTTTGTATGTTTTTTTTTTGTGTTTAAGGCTTGGCTCTACGTTTTTATTTTTCAAAATCTGTCAAAATTGATTCAAAAGTTGTCCGTTCTTTTCCGCTAGGTTTGTAGTAATGTCTAAACGCAATGCAAATAGGGTTAAAAATATATAGAGGTCACAGTATGAAAAACATGACGTAATAAAAAGTATCACTAGTATGTTTACTTTTTGTGTAACATGTTATTTTTTTGTAAAGAATTGAAAAAGATCATGTCACGTAATCTAATTGTTACGTTATATTTTTAAAACTGAGACTTATCAAGCCTACTAGTGCGGGAAGTAGTGTCATAAGGTGCAAATTTTGGTATCGGAAGAATTCACTTGGCACAGATGTAATATACGTAAAGTTAAGCTAATTTAGCCCGGTAGCCATCCCCCACCCCCTGGGGGGTAGGCAGGGGGGGCATTCAAAGTTACTCGCCGCCGCGCTTCAGAAAAAAAATCATATCAGCTTCTATTTACCTAACACCTCGAGTATGGTGTCATTTTCTGATAAATCGGGGATGAGGAATTCAATTTTGTGTACAATTTTACATTTAACATATAGATTAATAGTAAAAAAAGGAAAATATTGACGAAAATATCAAAATCGGATCGCAGTTTTTTTTATTTTAACAGATTTATTTTGCCAGAAACCCGGAATTTCGTGTTTAAAAAAATATTAACTTAAAGCATATTTATCTAGCTTTAAAAAAATATATACTTTATTATATATAGCTGTCATACATCTATCTGAAAAAAATCGGACATGGCACGCGGCGGTGCCTAAAAACTTTTTCAATCGTCTCATCTCACATAATTTGTTGCAAGTATTAAGTTGTTTTTTATGAAAAATATATAGAATACATACTTAACTTAATATCAATAATAGTATTTTATATTTATATTTGTAAATTTTTTCATTCAAATTTTCCACCACAGTGGTATAATTCGGTACATTTAAATAGTTTTCTTAGACAGTTGCACCTAACACTGCACCCTGACTTGCACTTGCACCGAATCAGGTCACGACAAGCGTTAGCAGCCACTGGTGCAGTTGTCCACTTTGGTTTCCAATTATTTGATTCCATTTCATATCCCCAATCCGCCGGACTGGGAGGATTTAAAATCGGCACCATCGCTTGACCCCAAACGTGCACTGCACACCATGCTAAACAGCTCTTATGATGCCGAAAATTCTCTAGCTGTCAGTCTTTTTATAGAGAATATCTCCCTCCTGCACTCGTTTAATGATATGCACTGACTGGATCTAAAACGAAAATCCGGTAAGTAGGTATTGCATTATTATTTTGGTTAAAATAAAATACAGCTATATATACCTGACATGCTTACTTATCATACATCGTTACTCACTGGGTAACGATGCAGCGGACGAGCTGACACCGGAGGGACCCCTTCCGATGGCCCTGATTCCCTTCACGCAGGATCTCTCTTTGATCAAGAGTCGTATTGGCGAAGAACTGGCTCAGTCTTGGCAGGCTAAGGAGGCGCTGCCCCAATGAGACAGACGTTTATCCCGACGTCTGTTAGCACTGCCGAGGAGGAACCTACGCCCTTTGATTAACATTATTACTGGTCATTGTGCACTAAACAAACACCTTTTCACCCTAGGTTTAAGTAACAGTCCTCGTTGCAGCGCATGCATGGAGGCTGAAGAAACTGCGAGCTATCTCCTCCCGGAGTGCGATGGTATCGCACACATAAGAAAAAAGTTCCTAGAACATCCGGAAACCATGACGCAAAACGGAACTGGCAAATTCGGGCCTAATTGCGAAAAATTGTCCTCGAGGGAAGTAAGAAGTAATATCATACATTGTTATGACAAATTTTGAATAAATTGGTTAGAGTTTTCTATGTCTTTGTCATTGAACATATTAAATACATTAGTTGCTGATGGAAAAGTATTCCATGCTTCGTCAGCAACATGCACAATTATTCTCGTATGGGCATTCAGCTTCGTGGTTACAGGGGTCGATGTTATTTTTACAACGATCGCTGCTGCTAGGAACAGTCCTATGACTGTTCTTAGCAGCTGCTTTTGAAGCATAAAATACTTTTCCATCAGCAACTAATGTATTTAATATGCTCGCTGACAGACACGTAGAAAACTGTAACCAAATTATTCAAAAATTTATAATAACGATGTGTAATAAGTGAGCATAAATTAAATTGTATTTCTGTGGTTATAAATGATAGCTGTATTTTATATTAATCAAAATAATGCAATACCTACTTACCTAATTTTCATTTTAGATCCAGTCAGTGCACATCGTTAAACGAGTGCAGGAGGGAGATTTTCTCTAACAAAAAAAAGGCTGACAGCTAGAGAATTTTCGGCAGCATAAGAGCTGTTTAGCATGGTGTGCAGTGCACGTATGGGGCCAAGCGATGGTGCCGATTCCAAATCCTTCCAGTCCGGGGGGATTGGGGATAGGAAATGGAATCAAATGATTGGAAACCAAAGCGGACTACTGCACCAGTGGCTGCTACCGCTTGTCGTGAACTGATTCGGTGCAAGTGCAAGTCAGGGTGCAGTGTTAGGTGCAACTGTCTAAGAAAACTATTTAAATGTACCGAATTATACCACTGTGGTGGAAAATTTGAATGAAAAAATTTACGAATATAAATATAAAATACTATTATTGATATATAGGACCATAAGCGACAGTCAATAATTTAGTTAAGTATGTATTCTATATATTTTCGAACCACAGGCTATACTAGATCACTATATTTTATGATATTAAAATAACATTCAAAAAACAAAAATAAATTCGACATTCCCATACAAATCGGCCGGGCGGCTGCACACTTTTGTATAGAAGTGCCGAAAATTTTTTTAAAATTTTTAACTGTCATTATACTATAATGAAGTGGTCTAGTGTAGCCAGTGGTTCGATTTATTACGGATATGCCCCTTCCACGTTGTATATTGGCACTACTGTGGGCACTACATTTATTCTAAACTGACGTCAAATTTGCGGAGCGTCTATGTACTGTAAATGCTGGCAGAGCAATATTATATATCCAGATTTGTCGCTTAATACACGTTTATTTGGCTGCTATGCTACAGTAAACAATGGGCAAAATTTAAAACAAGTGCCAAGAAAGGGTAATTCAGTCCTGTATTTTTACCCACTCTTTGAAAGTTAAACTAGATCTTTTATCATTTTAGGGTTCCGTACCTAAATGGTAAAATCGATACCCTATTACTAAGATTTCACTGTCTATCTGCGTCACCAGACTTTTTCTCGAGAACTGTGATAGATAGACAGTTGAAATCTATACATTTCCTAGGAAGATGTGTCTATTAAAAATATTTCTACAAGTGTTGTATAGTATAACTCTATCTTTAATTTGACTATCGATAATGGATCTCGAAAAACCTTTACAATATCGATACAACTATCCATATCGATTAGAAAGTCTAAAAACTAATTTTAATTTGTGTACCCTAATTAGGATTGATAGTTTTCTTTTAACTTTTAATAAAACCAAATATATCAGAAACTCTGATATATTTGGTCTGGTCAAACTGATCCCTAAATCGAAAAATGTTGTTCACAAGCTCAAAATATTTTGAAAGACCTATTTAACGATACCCTACACGATGGATTAGTCGAGAAAATAAATCTTGTATGGGAGCTACAATATTTTTTCTCTATTTTATATATTTAGTTTATTTGGCTATTATAAAATCATTTATTGCCACAAAACTGGTAATTAAATAAAAATAAAATATTATTAATCGATATTGTATGTTTACATTACTTGTATGAAAAAAAATCTATGCCGACCATGTCTGTAAGGTAATCAATCTATGCCACGCTATGCTTTGACACTTCCTTTGACATTATGACAAGTGACACAGTGTAAGAAAGTTACTCGCACATTTGTTTACAGACTGTTCGACTCATATATATTCGTGATATTATTCTACACTGTGACAATAATTTTACGAAATCAAATGTCATTTTTTTTTGTGAAGAGCGACGCGTCCTTGCTTCGTGAGGCCCATCGGCCATCTGACAATTTCATGTATAACTGTCAAAAATCTGTGCAACAAGAACAGTTTATTTAAATACACTCACGAAAAAGCGAGACGGCAAGTACAATATTTTTCAGGAAGGCAAAAGGGCTTATATGACTGAAATCTAAAGCCACGCAAAACTGATCAATTATAGAAAAATGGCTCTAAAATTAAAACTAAAGCATCAAAAAAAAAATTGTACCACAATTTTGAAGATTTCATAATTACTAATCTGCATAAAAACTTTCAAAGCTGAAGTCCCTCTCGTTTGTGAGAAATTAGACCGTATATGTTTTGGTAGAGGTGTTTTTGACGAGCAAGTTTGTGTTACAAAAAATAGCTAATCGTGTATCCACAACCACAATTATGCTAGAAAAGCGTTCTAGTATGCTATTAGCAAGTATCAGTTTTAAATTTCTAATATTCGCTGAGAAATAAGAAATAGATAATGCCCATTTTCACGGTGCGTCCCCTTAAGTCTGTAATGAATTTTATAATAAAGATTTTTTTTTATTAAATAAAAGTACTTAAATTAATACATTTTCAAATCGTTTTATTTTGTAGCGAAAACTCGGGAATAAATCTTTTATTATGAGTGTTTTAGTACTCCAACCTTTTAGTGGAAAAGCTAATGAAGGGAAAGCTCTCTGAGTAATGGATATGAAGCTTTTTAGATGAAATTTGGATTTTGCGCTTTTATTTACGGTTAAGCTTTAAAAGCAGGTTAAATGGAAGGTGGTATGCTTTTGGAATTCTTCCATGCTGGTCTTGAAGAAAAACAATTCTATAGAGTTTTCCAGCTGCTTTTATTCCCACTCAGATCATAAAATCTAATCAATGGGATGGGCGAAAATGCGTGATTTTTAGTTGAGTTTTGACATTCGCCAAAGATTACGTTTAAACGTTTCGCCGTATATTCAACTTATCACAAAAAAAACTTTACTTTATCCTACGGAGTAGACAGTACCCAACCCTACAAGAACTATAAGACACACTGAACTGTGTTTGTTTTGTTACAAAATTTTGCATTAGTCAGTATTTTCTTGTTATCTCAACGTCATTATCACTCAAATGTTTTCTCCATGATGGATAATGATTGAATGCAAGGCTGAGAGGTTTTTCCGGAAAATGACGAATTTTATTAGGGAGAAATTGGTTTTTATTTACCGTGATAATGTGAAGAATTATGTGTAATTAAAAAATAATAAATATGCAAATCACCCAGATTGAGCAAGCCCCAAAGCACAGGTATGGCACTTCATACAAACGGAGCAGCATATATACCTAGTACTACTACAAACGAAACAATCCGTCCGTGCACATTTCAAATGTGTGAGTTAAACTATCAGGGTCGCCACCACAGAATTTGTTGCTTTGCTTACCTGTTTTTATCACTCGGAAATCTATAAAATTTTCGTTATTTATTGTTTTCCGTGGATAAACAATGATAATGTGCGCAGTTTCTCACCATTATAATTCAATAATCCTAAGTGACTCACGTTATGTCAACGTGCGACTACCAATAACCCTGTTTTACTGCCGCTTACACCTCACAATAACGGGGGAAGGGTTGCGGGGACACCAGATTGCGGGGGACGGTGCGAGTTTCCGTTCTGTATGTAATACATACATACATACTATCACGTCTTTATCCCTAATGGGGCAGACAGAGCATTTTGGGTCTTGCGGCTCTATGCAGAGCGTAAGGCCGCAAGACTCAAAAGCCACTTTTAGCGTCATGGTGGGCGAGAAGATGGAAAAGCAATCAATACAGTGACGGGTTGCTAGCCGCATCGCCTGTTAAAATGATTCGCATTTTTGCCCATTCCCTCGATCGGCTTTTACGATCTGCGCGGGAAGAGAAGCAGCTGGTACATTCTAAGTTTTTTCGTTTCTCCCAGACCAGCATGGGAGTCTCCCAGACCAGCATGGGAGATGTTCTGTATGTAATACTATTATTAATTCTGTGCCCAAAGTAAGCTGGAGACTTGTGTTATGGGATAGGATACTAACTCAACGCTAATATTTTTTTTAACAAATACTTATATATAGATAAACATTTAAGACCCAGTTCAATCTGGAATAGATCTTTTTCCATCTTGTTGACCGGGGATCGAACCTGGGATCTCCGGTGTGACAGCGTGGAATGATGACTGTGCCTTCGACCACAGTCTATCACAGTGGTACCAGATAAACTTTTTATCTCATCTCTAAGTCTTTTAAGTCTTCACTACAGAAGTATGATCTCTCTGTACTACTTAAGCCATACTTGGCCAGAGCAGCCAGAGGATTTGGCCTACACTCTCCACGCTGGCCAGACGGGTTGGTGAAGATTCATTGATATTTATAAGCTTTGTTTAGCTTGTATTCCCTAAGTCACCTTTTATAACATCCACGGAAGGACTTGGAGTGGTCCTATTCTACTCTGCCGAAGACCACACGGTGTAACACTAAGTAAACTTGACTAGCGTTAACCGGTCGCGACCTGGACGACAGTAATAAATGTCCACATCCATTGTCTTACCATTTGTGTCTGGTATTGGCGGTAAAGGAACGGTGAATACTTCATTCTCTTTTGGTCTTCTTTTACAATTTATTTACGATTTTCAGTTCTTTGTCAGAGAACAGATTAATTTTTGATTCCACCATTTTGACTGTCCAGTTTTTACGAGGTGTAGACAAAACTGGAAAGGCTGTCAGGCAAGAGAGATAGCCACATTCATTTCACAGTTCAAATAGACCCCACTACTGCATTCATAGCTTGGACAAAGCAACGCCTGAAAGTTCGCAATTTATCCAACGAGTCTAACGCATAGAGCAGACAACGCTTATGGCGTGCAAAATACGAATATGTAAAAATTAAAAAGACCTGCTGTAGATAAAACTTTTTACGATGTATATTTACCAGTCTCGGTTTGACACTGAAAGACTGCTTCGTTTGACTATGACATAAAACAATTGTAAATAATTGCACTTTGTTATTAATAAATGTCTATAATTTGCTTTACATGTCTGTCTGGCTTGATATTTTATTGCAAGAAAATTCATGCGCGCACCACATTATTAGACGCCAAACGCCAATGAATCCAATTTAAAAGTGCCTTGTTCCTATGATTAAAGAATAAGGAAATGATTAAAAGGTAGTCGTAGATATCGACAGTTGGGCAAGGGGCGAGTTAATAATGCCAATCGAATCGAGACATATGTTGTACCTAATCAATTGACAATTTACAACTCGATTATAATTAACAACCTCATGTTGATTGCAGTGATCACAATTAACACACTAATTTATGTACCCAATAGCTAAGCTCCAAATATGCATTGCGATATAAAGTATCGTGAAAAGGTTTTAGACTGTAGTTTTAAGCAAAGTTAGTAGTTGTTCTTTCTTAGTAAAAAAACAATAAATACCTAACTTTAATTATTATAATTATTATACCTAACATTAAAATTGGTATAAATATATTAATAAAACTGGTTTTTTTTGTTCATTTTATGCGAAGCGACACTACGTTTACTACTATACGTTTCAGAACATCCACTACAAGACGAATGTTATCTACCATGTCTGTTCTATACATTACACGTATTTAAATCTATCTCAGTTTATTGAGCATTGTTTGAGCGGACAAAAAACCGTTTGAAAAATGCCCCTCGAAAATAGAGTGTCGTGAAGTTCAATCATAATCAATCATACAGTCGGCACGAGTGCATGAAATGCTCGGATAGTTTCGAAGACAATGGGTTTGTGACGTCTTTTTTGACGGGCTTTGTCTCGTAAATATTTTGTATTGAATTAAAGTTGTTTCAAAAGCCGTTCAGGCCCTGAGTTCAGGCTGTTTTTATATTAAAAATATAATGCTGAAACTTTTTGTTTTTTTTTGTACCTTTTTGTACTACTCAAATTGTTAGTTTTTGATTGGCTGTTTAAACAGTTTAAAAAACTCATAACTGTTCAAAACTCGTAGCAAAAAGTTAATGAATGCCGTCTTTTTAATTCACTATTTTAATAGTTTCTTTAGAGAAAGCTTCATTTTTCAGTGCGTAATTTTTTACAGAAAGTTCAGTCTATGATACTGATTAAATTCCATAAAAAAGAAAAAAAACGAAAAATTTAAAATATTCCAATTTCTGATACAACCAAATATTTAACATACATAATTATAATATTTTTAAAGTTTTCAACGGCCATATTTCTACCATTTTGAAAACTTCCGCTTCGCTCGCTCAGTCAACTAATTAATCTGTAAGATCAATATTATATTCTGCTCAATAATTCCAATGAGTCCATATATCTAGATTTTTTAATGTATGACGCCACAAAAGAAACTCTATACCAATGCAATGAAAAAGAAAACAACTTCAAACGACCTAAGGGACCTTTTCCATGACTTGCATACAAAATTACCATCGTTGGGCCAAGAATGATGGCTCATACGCACCAAACGGCGTGTTTATAAGACATACCACTGATTATGGGCCCCTAAAACTGTATTACGACCTCATGAACGTTTATTAACGTGTACCGCCGCATATATACTAGTTCATTGCTAGAAATTGCTAGATTAAGACTAAATCCGAGGATATATAACATCTTATAAATTATACTAAAACTGTTAAAGGCAGATGAGTAGATGATACTGAAAAACATTTATTTATTAAGTTATTATCATGGTAGATAAATGTAAACCTTATATTTTTTTTTCATGAATAACCATTGAAAATGTTACCTTAGTTTGTCTTGTGTTAAAACGTGTTTTTGCCAAAAGTAGCCCTTTTTAACAGAAACGGAATTTAAAGCTAGACGTCCATCCGACGAAATTACACATTATTCATTAAAAAAAATAAACTCTATCCTGACAGTGAGCAAAATACGCCATTTTATAATCACCATTTTAGGGTTATGAGTTAATAATTTATATCAAATGAGGGTGCCTCTTCTTCACCTTATTCGCCATATGTACTTCTTCTTCTTATCGTGTGTGTTAGTGAGTAACACTAGTGTCAGAGTTTTTTTTTAAACCGCCTTAAAGGCTTCTGATATGGTTTTAGGTAACGATCAATGTCAAAGACAGTGACCGGGACTGACGGCTTAACGTGCCCTCCGAAGCACGGATCATCTTATTTTACAGACAATCAGGTGATCAGCCAACAATGTCTTAACCAAACCAGGACAACAACACAAAGTCGTCGCCCCTGCCGGAAATTGAACCCGCGACTTTCGGGTATGAGCCGAACGCTCTAACCACTACACCACAGAGGCAGTTTGTAGTTTGTTATTTGGAGCCATATGTACTACAACATATTATCTAGTTCATTGCTAGAAACGGCTAGTTATCCAAGTATAAATAGAGACTTACAATGTTGAGTTATAGTTTAGTTAGTCTACGTGCAAGTCTTCGAGGAAAACTTTTAATTTTATGGAAAAATATGAGGTAAGTTTTAAATACAGTTTTTTTAAATCTTCGACACTGAGAGTTTTTTAGGTATTACGTCTTTGCCTGTCAGTTTAAACAAGTAAATTGATTGAAAGTGCCTAAATTTTATTTTTATTTGTTACTATTATTTTCCTCTGTACATAGGATTTGTTGACTACTCTAAAGCCTTTGATAGTTTAAATCACTCCTCATTATTCACGACACTCCAAAACCAAAACATAAACAGTGTATACATTCAGCTCCTCCAAAACATCTATCACAATAGTACAGCCTCTGTCCAAACCCAAACAGCAGGATTTGTGTTTAGTGTGGAGAAAGGTGTGAAACAGGGCAACCCTTTATCCCCCCAACTATTCACAGCGTGTCTCGAGGAGGTATTCCTAAAACTAGCGGTTCCTTGGGAAAATTTGGGCATTATCGTCGGCGGCCAAAGGTTGACTAATCTTCGTTATGCCGACGACATTGTCTTGTTCGCCCAATCGGCGCCTGATCTCGAAAGAATGCTCGAAGACCTGAGCGTGGCAAGCCTTGAGGTTGGACTTAAGATTAATCGGTCAAAGACCAACGTCATGACGAACGGGACCGAACGTACGATCGAGGTTGATGGGCAGGCTTTGCAGTACGTCGATGAGTACATATACCTGGGCCAAGTAGCATCCTTCGAAAACAGGCAAGAGCGAGAGATAGATCGCCGAATAAATCACGCCTGGAAGAGCTACTGGTCAATGAAGGAGCTAATGAAGGGTTCCCTTCCAATTACACTCAAGCAAAAGCTCCTCGACGTCTGCATCCTGCCTATTCTGACGTACGGTTCTCAGACGTGGTCTTTGACTGAGGCTCAAAAGTCCAAACTTAAGGTTTGTCAACGAGCTATGGAGCGCAGCATCTTAGATTTGCGACTTATAGACAAAGTACGAAACACCGAGCTACGCTCAAGAACGCAGATTGCAGATGTAGGCGCAAAAACGGCGAAGTTAAAATGGAACTGGGCGGGGCATGTCTGCCGAATGTGCCCCGAAAGATGGGCCAGATTGTCTACATTCTGGCTTCCAGATGGACGCAGGGGTAGGGGTAGACCGAGGACCAGATGGCGGGATGACCTAGATAAATTCATTAGCGACTGGCCGAAGATCGCTGAAGATAGAGACGTGTGGAAAGATAAGGGGGAGGCCTTTGCCCAGCAGTGGGACACAAAACCTACAGGCTAGTAAAAAAAAAAAAACTATTATTTTAATTTCTTTATAATATAGTGGTCTAGTATGACTCGTGGTTCGATTTATTACGGGTCCCTTCTACGTTGGAAACTATTTCAAACAGATCCTTCTTTGACTTAGTACCTATGTGTAAACTCAAAGTTATCGCATATAAATGATTATTGAGGCTCTTGGTCAATGGGTTGACACGAGTATTTATTCTGTAATATATAGCCAAGACTATTATCATGCTATCAAGACACACGAAGTAATGATCAAGATACAATTTACAACTGAATTCGAATTAATGTGCAGATATTAATTGCGAACAACGACCTCTAACACACTAGTTTATGAACCGGTTTAGATGTTATAGTGCAATGTGATTTGTTAGGCTGTGTACACACAGAACGAAATTTCCTAAGCTCCCGCGTAATATGCGTCCCAGTCTCACCTTGTCGTGGCTCAGCCGCCCGCTCAACATTTTCACAAGACATGTACCGGGAGAGAGATGCGACGACGGAGGACGGGATTCCATTCTGTATGTAATATTCATAGTAATTTTGTGGTATTCCGTAAGGAACACACTTCGGGTAGGGTCCGGCGTTTAACGTCACCCACTCAATCGCGCTGAACTCTCGTTTTACGAGCTCTGACATTTCAAGGTAAATTTGACTTTTCCGATTTTTTCTGATCGAGTTGACCTTAGTTTTAAATATATGTGCATTGATATTCTTATATGTAACACACAATACTTATATACCGTTCGGTTAGATGCTCGAAGGAATTGTTATTGCCCCAAATGGTATACTTATAGGTGGTTGCTGCCGCACAAATCGTAAAATTCAATTAAGGATATTGGCATTATTGAAATTTCTCCGAATTGGCGGTAAAATAGTAAATTGTTACTATTTGGGATCAATTAATAAATCTATTAAGTAGCTAAATGTAGTCTTCAGGTATTTTGATTCATGGTTCTGCTTTTGGAGTAACCCCCCAAACCGCAAGTGAATAGTAGACGCGTACAGTCCCAAGTGACAAGTACAATTTTTCATCAAAATTTGTGTTTAATTGCACTATGCAATGTTCCTTCCAGTAAATAGATGTCATGACAGCAACTTTCCATCCAGTCTCATCCAGTGACAAGCAACGTAGATAAATGTTTTTCTCCAGAATTTTTAACGAGCTGTTGCCTGACTTTTATTAACCTTGGTCAGTAATTAGCTAATGAAATATTCGTGGGAGTCTAAGAAAGGAATCTTAGGGTCAGATCTAGAATGATCTATACAGTTTTAACAGTTTACCAAGTGAACTAAGGTTATATATACCAAAAAGAGACATGGCAAGGTTTTAGAAATGATATGCAAGATACCTATAACATCAGATTTTTTTATCTACTAGCCTTCTTTTGGTGCAAGTTTAGTCACTTATTAGGAATCTGTGGTTTAGTCTATGATATTGGAATCTTGTTTTATAAAAAATACTGGCTGCGTCCTGCGGTGTTATCCGCGCCTAAAGTAGCCTATGTGTTAATCCAGGCTGTCAGCTTCCTGTATACCAAAAGTTATCAAAATTGATCCAGCTGTTTGCGCGTGAATAAATTACAAACATGTGTACACACACACACACACTTACAAACTTTCGCCTTTAATATTAGATCTTTTTATGGTGCCATGCCCGGCTAAAAACGGGACCCTATTATTAAGACTCCATTGTTCCTCTGTCCGTTTGTCTGTCACCAGGATGTATCTCGTAAACTGTGACAGCTAGAGAGTGGAAATTGTCAATGAACAGAAGATGTATTTCTTTTGCCGCTATAAAAAGATATTAAAAACATATGGTAAATGTTTAAAACGGCTTCCATACAAATAACGTGTTTTTTTTGGATAATGGTACGGAACCCTAAGTGCGCGAGTTCGACGCGCACTTGGCTAGTTTTTTAAATGAAAATCCGGCTGAGCATAGTTAGGTGTGAATTCTGAACTTAGTCTAACTTAGTTTTTGATTAAAATCTAAGTAAGTATGGTTTTTTATTATAAAATTTACATAAAAGAGATTTTTTTCTGAAAATCGTGCACTCTATCTACTCCATGCAACATACAGAAGTGACTTAAATTAAGTTTCATCACAACTTGCCAAAATAATGCGAAGTTTAGTTTTATATAGACTTCATCATTTCACGCGAGTTACCTTGGTCTCTGAAACTCATTACTGTTTTTACGAGGGTGAGATTTAACTTTTGATATAAAGTCAAAGACTGAGACAGGTCGCAAATAGATTTTAGCTTTATATTCTTATAAACTGTTATTTTTCCAGGTTCGAGTTGATTTGTTTTAAATATTTTTATTTATTTAAATTTGTAGTTTTTAGACCTTTGCCCAGCAGTTTATATAATAAAGGTTAGATAAACAAAAAATGAGTGTCGTGGAACACTCAAAACGATTTGGGGGCTTTGAAGCCCCTAAATAAACCCCCAAAAAAAATCCAGCCCCTAAAATGATCATGGCGAAAACAGTTACCGAAAAATCTTATACATTTTTCGCCTAGCCCCCAACCCCCGTGATCATACCATCCGAAAAGGAACTTTATTCCAAAAGTCAATAAATACCTACTTAAACATTTCGAAGTAATATCTACCTCTCTGTCTACCCCGTCAGGGATATAGACGTGAAAATATGTCTTCATCTGTATGATTTTTAAGGTCGCCTTGCTTCTAGCCTAGTAGAATAGGACTACTCCCAACTCTTCCTGTGGATATCTTAAGAGGCAACTAAAGGTTCAACGCAAGCATCTCGTACTGCAACTTTCGGGCGGAGGCCGATTGTAAAACCTTTTGCATAAAGCATTCTTAAAGAAGGTTAATGATGGCAGATGGCGGTCGTTCGCTATATAGAAGCTTTACCTTTGTTTACACATCGATCGTTTAAAGGCTCCAAAAGCAGTTTCGACTAATTACCTGAAACAATAAAGAAATAAATATAAGATCACACTGGTTGACATAGCCCCAAAGTAAGCTTAAACTTTCAATACGGGATGGGTTGTTTACTCAACGATACTATATTTTACTCAGGACCATTTGCTATCTAGCCGGGGACCAAACCCAAAAACTCCAAATATACGACTACTAGGCAAACTAGCGTGTTACCACAACGCCACGGTGATCATCCCTATTCAAGTTAATACAATGAAAGTTAATAAACATAGTAGTTTTCCCCGAACTGGGAATTAGCGAACCCCATATCTGGGCAAGCCCTCGACCGATTTGGCTCATGTTAGAACTTAAAATTCTATTGAGTAGAAGTACACGCCTACCAAATGTCAAAAAGCTCCGATCAAAACTACTTGAGTTATCGTCGAACAAACATACATACAAACGCCGGATTGTTCAAGTAAACTCAAAGAACTTCGCTCACTTCGCTCGCTCGTTAACCACCGCGACGTTACTTGTTAATAAGAGAAGAAATAAGTCTGTAATTGAAATAAGGTAGCCGACATACGTAAAAACATTGGGATCAAACGGCCGCGATAATTGCTACGGTATATTCGTGTCGTGTTTTGGATTTATGTTACACCGAAATATTCTTATTTGGTTATTGCAATACAATATAAATCAACTTTTTTGCACAATTATAAACACAAAAATCACATTAACAACAAGAAACTATATATAGACCAATAAAAATAGCATTACCTGGACATAATTTATAAACTCGTTGTTTTTATTATTTTATCGGATATCAATATTGTGTATCAAATATTAATAGGATATATTAAGTAAAAAATCCGCGGTCGCAACCGTATTATATAAAAATCGTGAGATTTTGTACACTACTTAACTTTTCCCTAAAAGCATAATAGGTAACCAAAGACCTTGTTAGTTTAACTTTTAGGTGCATTCAAATGCGATTACTTAATAGCAAAATTAAACTGACCCCATTTTTGTTTATACATTTTTTTTCACAGTTGTCACCTGATCTCGATATCTAATTAAGCCAAAATGATAACCATAATGTTTATATCTTTATAAGCTATATTGTGTCTTTTTAGACATTAAAGACCGAAATCAAACATCATTTTTTAATGATTTAAAATTAATGTTTTTCTCAGTAGCCAGAAATAGTAACTGTGTTATTTTTGTTTAATTATAGCTTTTTGTGTACTATAATCACATTTTCATCAAAATTAAACACATTAACGTCTTACTTAAAACAAAAAATATTTGATTGAAAATACGCAAGAACATGTCGTGAAGCGGGATGCTTGCGGTGATTGCGGTGCAGTGCGGGGAGGGAGAGCGAGGCACCAGCCGGGTGAGCGTGCGGCTGCGAACGAGTTTATACGTGTTTTCAACCGATCGCGCCGTGTGCTTACAAAACATATAACTCGTAAATATGGAATTTTGCTAATTGTAGGATTGTTTTGATTGTGCCTTAAACTTTAACCCATTCGCAACCGCCACTACCAGACACAATAGAAAGACGATGAACGTGGGCATTTTAATGCCGTCCGAGTCTTAACGGGTTAACGTGGTGACACAATGGACAATTTAAAACTCTAAAAACAATATAAGTCTAGTAATACTTTTGTTGTCACGGCAAACTCGTACAACATGACAGCCCCTGGACTAATACCGTTCCAAAAACGGGCCCCTGCCGAAATATTCCGTTTCCCATGACATTGCATATTAATGGGATGTAACATGAGAAAAAATTAAATACATAAATATATAACGAAGTTTTTATGCTGTCTTACTAAAATGTAGTTAGGTATTTACAGAGTGCAAGTTGCGCCGTGCAACTTAAGTTTCATTATGTTATGCGCTTACATAGTGTCGCGAACGAGATAAATGTAGAATATTCACGAGCAAGAACTCTGCTGGCTAGATAGACTCGGAATGTTCGCGAGCGGAATGGTATAAAAAAGACGTCAGGATAATGCAAGCGAAACTAGGCCTTATATTCTTATAGCATAAAGGCTAGAGTTCTTTGAATGGCCGTCGGCTTAGTCGCACTCACACACACATACCGGCGTCTCGAAGTTTCCCGTCAATCGAAATACATTCGTCAAGATATGAGAATATTCGAGAACAATGTAGACCGCTGTATCGGCGCTTATAAAAAGGTGATCGAGTGCACGTCCCGCCAGTTCAGTACGAGCTACGAAAGCGATAACTTCGAAGCGAACTGAAGCGAAGCAAACCTACCTCAGTGCGACAAGTGGAAGTACCTGCGACTAATTTGGCGAGATACCTGGACCTCAGCTGCTACGCGACGTAGCTCTCTGCTACTGCTGCTCGCGAGTACGCGAGACTTGGACATCAGGAAGACCATCTTCACGTGTCAACTTTTGGGTTCCGTAGTAAATAAAAACCCTCATACGAACTTTGGCGTTTTTCTCCAAATCTCGAACCCAGTTTCGTAACAATAGCATTTTACACAATTTCTACCCACCGTTCACACGATGCGACGCTCAAGTTACGTCTCAACGCAATTCGCACTGCACACGTGCTCGCAAGTGCCCGCACAGAGGCCGTGTAGTGTTAGAGAGCAGGACTAAAATGTTTGACATAGATAGACTTATTTTTAACATAGACCTTGTCTATCAGACTTCTATGGGAAATGGCAGCATTTCACTTCTCTACATCAGCTGTCTGAAAGAAATTATCGGTATTAGCTATAAGACCACCCACGCACATTGGACATTTTAATGTCTTTTTCTGTGTGCTATATACATTTTAAATATTTTTTTTGTATTTAATAAAGTATTATTACTATTTATTATGTATTATTATTATAAGCGCTATGGAAGTTAAACTCAATTGTTGCTTTTTAATGCATAAATATAATCAGTAAAAACCAAAACGAAAACCAAACTTTATTTTTTATGTGTATAAAATACTAGTACCTGGGCGACCGAGCTTTGCTCGGTTACATCTCAAACATTAACTACATTTTTTTAAACTTAAAACAATACAAAATAAAAAATTATATTTAAACTTGTACATAAAAAAAACTAAAGTAAGTCACCGAGTGGGATTCGAACCCATAACACTCTTTCTAGCGGTCTGCATCCTTAACCACTGAGCCAAACGAACGCGCGACGCCGCGACGAAATTAGCGACCATATTCTGCGTGGAAAGAAAAACGCATGAAAACTCAAAAATACGCGTTTTCCCAAACATAAGACTAATCTAGATCGATTGCTTACCCCCGAAAACCCCTATATACAAATTTTCAGCGAAATCGTTAGAGCCGTTTTCGAGATCACAGAAATTTATAAATAAATATATATATATATATATATAAGAATTGCTCGTTTAAAGGTATTAGATTTTCAAACCACTACACGACACTAGTCACTGAGTATCGACTGGCCAGCTTGTTCAGTATGACTTCATTACATGGCCAATTAATTCCTAGCGTGGTTCATCTAGGTATCATGTAATTAGGTTCAATGAGTTTTTTAGTTAAAAAAAATAGAATTACAGTCACATAAAAATTAATTATTTCAGTAAAATAATTATTGGGTTTGGACCAAAAATGACGAGAGCGATTGGACACATTTAAGGCTTGGTATTCCCGCAGAGGCCGTTCTTTAGAGTTTTTGAAAACCATTTGAGGCATAGACAAAAGTGTTTTTTTCATCTCATCTACTCAAAAAACGATGGTTTCATCCCAAAACATTTGGAGCTAAAGTTACTTCTAGTTCTCTCGGGATTAAAAAGTGAAAAAGAAAATCTTAAGGGATTAAAACACAATTTGAAAATTGAACACGATGTTATCTATGTAAAATCAGCTAAAAACAAAAAAATTAAGTTTTAATACAATAAATAAATGGAACAGACTTCGTATTTTTTAAATTTGGAATACATATCATCGTGAATGTAGGTGAAAATATTTATGTTCTTTGCTTCGAAAAAGGAAAAAGGAATAATTAGCGCAATTTTGTCTTCGATTCAAAGTAATTACAGATGTTTTAGTTGTGTTAAAATTAATTATTTTGTGTAAATTTAAATCCTTTTTCGTAAGTTTAAGCCGATAGTGCACATTAAATTTATTGTTATTTTAAAAATCTTAAAATATGTAGGACCACGCAAACAAAGTTACGAGTTTATGAGTGAACAAACATTTTTTCTAGAAGTTGGTTCTTAAAAATTATTTCTTAGTATTTATTGAGTGAAAACGGCACTAAATAAAGGTTAGTACTTGTCGGAGCTTTGATTAGGTATTGTAGTTGTTCTACTTTCTCCATATTCTGTTTTATATCTTTTTGCTAGTTTTTCTCATGGATGGCGATGTAATGTGTGCTACTTGCGTACGGTAATATTTTTGTCTCGGGCGTTTAAACACGAATCCCTCGCTTCACTCAAGATTCCATCGTAGAATCACTCGCTACGCTCGTGATTCAACTGAGGAATCCTTCGTTTTGCTCTGGATTCAAAGTAGCGCACTCGACTTAAAAGTCTACCTTCACGCCTTGTAGCACAGTCTACTATTAAACTCTAAAAAAAGGTATGTATAAGTTAAGTATCCAGGCTCGTCAAATTCGCATTCAGTTACAAGATCCTATAAACTTCATTCGGTTGGAAAAAATCCTAAATACCCTTTTTTGTGATATTTTTTCAAAACTACGAGTAAAATACTGATATTTTACATAAAAAAATTGTACTTAATTAAAGCCACTGAATATTTACAGATAAATTCGCTGAGTTTGACTTGATATAATTATTTTCTTAATAATTATATGAAATTCACGAGCGCGACGACTTGAACTCGGCAGGTCCGATTAGACGCGTGCTAGCGCTTACTATCATTGGACCAATAAAACAACTAAAGATCGCTACATGTTTTTACAAGCTTTTATTTAACTTGCAATGTATGTATAAATGTAAGTATGTTTGTTCGGGTGGAATCTTCGAGCTCAATTTTCAACCAATTTAGCTGAAATTTTGTATACTTTTGTAAGTTGGATGATAATACAATAATATGATGTCAATGGGCTGTTCTGATGATGGAACCGGGAGATATTCGACGGAACTGAGTTATAAAACTACATAACCTCATCGAGTAGGTCTTGTTTGATTTGTCTTGACGAGTACTTTATGGAAGACGATACTTACCTAATGAAATGAAATGAAATAAATTTATTTGCAAGCAAACACCTACACCTAAATACCTAGGATCTGATTACGCAGACGGATGGTGGTCAATAGAACTCAGTTGTAAAACAACTTAACACAATCGAGTTTGGGCTAATTTCTAACCTTTAGGTACGAAACAATAAAAATACTTTTTAGCTCATGTAAAGATTTTTAAGCTCATGTCACTTTGAAAGGTAAAGATTCTAACGAAACGCCATTCCACAGGTATGGCACTTCATAGAAACGAAGTAACAAATATACCTAGTACTACTACAAACGAAATAATATATCTGTGCATACGTCAAATGTGTGAGTTAAACAATCAGGGTCGCCACCACAGAATTTGTTGCTTTGCTTACCTGTTTTCATCACTCGGAAATCTATAAAATTTTCGTTCTTTGTTGTTTTTTGTGGATAAGCAATAATAATATGTGCAGTTTCTCACCAATATTATTTCAATTACCCTAAATGACTCGGGGAACGTCAACGTGCGACTAGCAACAACCCTATTTTACAGGCGCTTACAAGGTCCAAAAACGTGCGAGTTTCCGTTCTGTATGTAATAATATTATCTGCTCTGTGGACATACATTTAAATCCGTGGCGACATTAAGGAATAAAGAAAATCAAATACATTCAACATACATACATGCATATACAGGGTGGAATTGAATTCGTTGTCAATATTTTAAGTATCTACTATACCCATGATACAAAGTAATTTAAGACTAATAAAACTTCAATCAAAAGTCGTCATTTTCATATTCAAGAAAACCTCTAAACATGCGTCAGACTCTTTGATAGATACCTCTACTGCAATTATAAATAAAAAAACTAATACGAAAAATAAATTATTCATAATAGTATCAATTTCGTTGCGTCTTGATACCCTAACATTCGTTCCTTCTTCAAACGTACCTATTATCCTCAAGCGTTCGTGTGACACGACCCGTCCCCATTCGACTTCAAACCTTATTCACGTAAATTAAAGTCTACTTTTGTATGGTGGTCGGTCGCGCCGTTTGGTTGTATCCGTCCAAGGTCTTTGACCTTGCGGCACGTAGGTATCAGTACGCGCGCACGACTCGAAGTGTTTTGATACTTTATTCATTTTTTTACTTTTTGATACTTTTTAATTACTGCATAAATTGCAGTATTGTTACCATACAAAATATCCTTTAGGTGAGTATGATGATAAGTTAAATCAATGCTAATAATTTCAATTGCGCCCTATAGACTATATATTCGTAATCTCCTTCTTTGCAAGTCGTGTGAAAAATACTGGGATCTAGGTTAAACCCATGTTTTTTAGGTTCAGTGTTGTATAATAGATAGTAAATAACAAAATAACATAATACCTGTAAGTTTATATTCAAGAAAAATAATAAAAACCGACTTTGAGGTGTTTACTTCTAATAAATTTTGAATGGCTGAACCAATTTCTAATAAATATAGCTAAGAACTGTCACGAAAAATCAGTTTTCAAACAAAAAATTTAAATCTTCGTTCAGGCCTTACAATGCCATTAACAGACACCTAGATACACAGACATACCGACACGTCAACCTTATAACACTCCTCTTTTTGTTGGGGGTTGAAAATAAACAAAGACACTAAATATCGACTTTGCAGGGTTATTTGTTTCTATTAATTGTTTATTAATAAATCGCTACTGTCAAATTATGTTAATAGGCGATGCGGCTAGCAACCCATCACTATTGATTTATTTTTTGATTACGCTAAGCCTTTGGGTCTTACGGCCCTGGACTCTTGTCTACCCCATCAGCATTAATATAAGATAATGTAGCTGTATTCAACACTACTTTAAACAAAGTTTAATCAAAATAAAACTATTCTACTGCTTATTTCTATACTGTGTCGCTGGCGGGGTCACATGTGAGCTCACCGACGCAGCATCCACGCGATGCAAATTGCGGCCGGGGCACTATTAAATATCTACATTTGTAGGAATAACCGGCTTTAACGATTGTTTCGTGAACTTTCATGAGAAAACCCATCAATTAATTGAATGGGTCAGAAGACCCGGATCTACTACTCACAACAGTTCAGTATTGTTTTAGACCTTAAAGATTAAAGGAACAACACATCTCTAATAACCAACAATACTATCGATAGTTTGAGTACTATTGGTAGTAATTCCTGTTTTAGGGCAACAATATGGATAACCAACAATACTATCGATAGTATCGATCCTGATGACGAATAAACTAACTATAGTATTGCGTTTCATAAACTATCGATCGCAGTTTTGTGCGTCGCGATCGCGACTCGTTAGGTGGGTGGATCCTACAAATTGATTTAATTTGATGCATTTTTTATCTTCCACAGGAATTTCTCTCTAATATCAAGCTTTTGGCGTACATTCTATAGTATAACTTACTAACAACTTTTTACAAGTAGTTGGACCTTGTTATCCGTTATAGATTTTGAGTAAGTAATAAAAAAAATTATGTAAATTGTCGTGAACGTAATGACGTCTAAAGGAGCGTAATGACATTTATACGTGTTGGTCTTATTTTCTTCATAAGAATTAGTTATACTAAATAAAAGACAAAGTAACATCAGTACTTGGTTTATTACTTAATATTACAATTAAGATTGAGTAATCAGAATAACATTTTTTTTTGTATTAGTCTCATCAGGAGATCACCATGTTAAATGAAAAATAAACAAATAAAGTTCTAAATTTCAACCTTGACTTATTTTTTTACCCAATCAAGAATAATTCAAACTTACAATATACAGTACAAATATACTTACTAAATAACCTTTGTTTGTACCATTAAATATATTTAATATCTTTTTTACATTTTGTCTGTCTATATGTATGTTTTTTCACCCATCACGCAAAAACTATATTAATGGCAGATTTTTATGATATTTGGGATGTTGGTAGCTAAATGATGAGGTCAACATTTAATATGCAATTTATTAAAGAGAAATATCTGATTCCTAAGGAAATATACGAAATACGTCACAAGAACGATGTCGCGGGCGCAGCTAGTATATACAGTACACATGAGTATGAAAAAATCTTGTTTGTTTATTAGTAAATAGTCTACGATTAACAAGAACTTATATTATCACACAATATTTTGTCATTACGTTCACGATAATCTCATTACAAAATATCTAATTTTAACGTAATAAGAATATATTGTGTGTGTAAAGAGTAAAACTACACACAATTATCGTTGACCACCAGGGTCTACCATATGCATAAATTCGAATTTATTTACGGTTGATCCTTTTGAAATTACACGCACTTTGCTGAATGACGCAAAGGTGTGACAAAACACTGCGAACGAAACTTGGTCGACGAAATAGCAATAAGACACGTCTTTCTCCCACTGACTACGGGCGGCAAATGAACGCCGGCCGGTGGTCGGGTGTTCTATGGGGTTTCGACGCGTCTCGACACGAGCAAACATGAACTGGAGACGTTCAAATGTCGAATTGTCATCGTGAACTGAATGACGGGTTTACAGTGACAAAACTTTGAACTCATTCATTTTCTTAAATATTAATTTTTATATATTATCATGTCAAAAAAATGAATGAGACATTCATCTATTTAAAGTATTTTTTTTTATTATTTTCTCTTTCTTATAGATTTTTTTTGTTATTATATGTTGCCAAGGAGACCGCTTGGCTTCAAACGTCTGAATGACGTTTTGCGTAGTTTTTTTAATTTATTTTTTTAAATGCAAATAAAACACAAGTAAGACTTTCTTACCTTGATAATATAAACCAATTCACATAATATGCAATAAAAATTAATTTAGAAAAACAAAAATTTTATATGAAAATCGACGGTAGATTGGTGAGAACCAATTTTGTAGGATCCACCCTGTCATACATACCAGACATACTCCCCGCGTTGAAGAGGCTGGCCTGCTGGATCTTCAAACATCAGGTGAGCCTGGAAGTGGGCAGATGTTGTTAAAGGCCCTTCGTATGGTTCCCTTTTTTGTTCTTATGTCGGCAACCCGAGAGATATGGTCATTGCCCGGATAGAGCTTGATCACCCGTCCTAGTGACCAAAGCAACGGTGGAAGAGACTTTTCCTTTAAAAGAACTAAGGATCCTACTTGAAGGCTGTCGTCTGAGGTATGCCACTTAGTTCTTTGTTGGAGTAGAGAGACATATTCTGTGCTGAATCTTTGCCAGAAATGCTGCCTTATGAGTTCTATTCTCTTGAATCTCTCGAGACTTGAAATGTTTCTCTCTGTTACTTCTGGATGTGGAATCGACAACAGTGGCCGTCCAATCAGGAAGTGAGCAGGAGTTAAGGGACAAAAGTCGAAGGGATCTGAGCTTAATGGAGTAAGGGGACGTGAATTTAGTATTATTCTATAGTAATACAGTCCACAATTTATGTGGGGGTCCTAGGGGATGTTAAATAAGTGTGGACTGTATTACTCAAGGGCTGGTTTATTACGTCGGCGTAAAATACAAAAGAACACAAGCCCAACGTCCGCGGTGGTCTTGAATAGTAGCGAAGTGTGGTCGGCTGCTGGGAGGGCCTGCGTCCGGCGCTTCCTCAGCCCCCGGACCCCGCAGCTACTCCGCTGGTGGGGCGAAATCGCCTCGACAACCCAGGTACGGGAATGTGGCTCTTCGCAACAACGCGTAGGTACGTACCGGTAAAATTACCTTTAAATTTTAACAATACCTATAACGTTACTATTACTACATAAACGATACCCGTACTATACGAGTATTACCCTTAAAATTTTAACATAATGAAAATTCTGTTACTGTTACTTAAAATGTGAATTTGGTACCAGTAACAAACCCTGGGGATAAGTCCGCCGTTGTATGTTTACTTTTCTGATTTGTGTCTGTGTTCTTTATTATGTACCATAAAAAGCTTTATAAACAAACAATAAAAGCTCAACAATGTAGTTATTATCAATCTAATAAACACAATATTTCAATAAATCTCCACCCTAGCCGATCCATGGTTAGTAAAAGTTCCCAGATGCTTATAAAAGTTTGACAATCATTAACTACAAATAAATGCATAAGACGACGCGACGAAACTACTGTACACGAGAATCACTCGCGACTCGCTACAGCACGGTCGGGAGTTGAGGCACAAACCAATGAGGACCTTATTGTGCAAGAAATAACGTTCATATTAAAACGTAAGTAAGAAAAAAATAGAAATAAATTATAATCGTAGATATTTTTTGTTTGATTTGTTCCTTATAGTATCAAAAATATGTTGACGGCATAAGTTAAACACTTTCAAAATAGTTATGTATTTTGGCTTTACAAAAAATACAAAAATTTGTAAATGTAGAAATGCATAAAACGAATTTGTTTAATTTTTTATAATTTATAAACACACATAATATAATATTTAGAATAAATTGTTGAAATACAGTAATCTATAATTTCTGGTGAGATAAGCCTGAAAATTTGTAACATACCGAACCTTCTTTATTAACGGTAGTGCTAATTGATTGATTTGTTTAATTTAGATTTATTTAACTGGAATGCACACTTTATAATACGGTATAGGTAGTTGTCCATAGTTATTAATAATGCTGTACTTATGAAATCAAAATTAGTTCAATATTCAGTTTTTTGGATTTTTCACACTGACGCAGAGCCCTGATTTGTTTAATTCGGTTTATTTTAACTATAACTAACAATACTTTATATCATACAAAAAGAAACTCACGGTTATAGGGTTATGTCCAGGTTGTGCTTGTTTTACTGGTCTAATAGGCACATCCTTATCGCTATAAATGCAATCTCCCAGCCACCTTTTGAAACAAGGTGCGCAGTAATAATACCTTATTTGCTTACCTCTACATATTAATAATACAAAAACATATAATACATAAGTATATTTTATATAAATAATACATACCTATGCGATTCATAAAATATATAAAAATACATAAAATATTCACATGAATACAATTAGTAACACTGAACGAACATAACTGATTATATCGACAGGTAATATTTAGAAATCACCTTATTGTCAATCAACACACAATATAAATGTATCTGAGTAATGTAAATTAACGTCCCTTTGGGCACGCGCAGATTGCTATTACATTGTATACTACCAAGGATGCTCAAGATCGTGCGAAGTGGAGAAGAACAAGCTTGAAAAATGACTCCGGGCTTCGCAGCATCGGGAATACTCTGAAAGGAGACAGAGAGAGACAGAGAGAGAGAGAGAGGGCATGCATAGATATGTATATGTATAGTAACCTAGTTGTATTACGAGAGGTACTTATAATCGTTGTTCTACGTTTAATAGGTGAATGACGTAGCAAAGTATAAAGAATCAACTTAAGGCCTTAAGCATTTGCTATCTGATCAACAAAGCACTGATCGTACTTCTCGAAAGATCATCATTTACCGCAAAGAGATCTCTATAAATATATAATAAGTATTAATGTATACATAGATGTTAAGAGCATCATGGTGTAAGAGCCAGTTCCATTTGATGGCAGTTCACCCATTTTAATTACAATTACAGCCCTTTTATTACGACTCCATTTGTAATGGTAACGAACGGTGAAAATTGGGTTTGCTGCGGAATAGCCGATTTGTCAGAGGGGAGTTTATGGTGTTTTTCTCAAATCTGAGTCAGGGATAAATGGGCTATCATTGTGTTTTTTGTAGGTAGTGAAATTATAAGGGTAGAATCATGTGCCAACAAAATTTTATCCTCGTGATTTAGATTTATTAATGGTGAAAAAAATATATTAAAAGCGTTATTTGACTTCAAGAAAGTATGATTTCAACTTAAAGGGGCAGAAAGAAGTATAATGTATATGGATGACACACACGCACACGCCAAGCGCACGCCTAGCCCGCTCTGAAATTTGTTGCATATATTTGAGTCCTATATATAGGCCTATGTCCAGCAGTGGACTTCCTGTGGCTGATATGATGATGATGATGATTTGAGTCCTATCACACATCAGTACAACTCAAATTGCATTATCAGAACCACCCGCGCACGCCTCGCCTACTTCACGCGCTCGCCTTGCTGCCGCCCCGCGCCCGCCCGGCGCTCGCCCCGACTGGACTTCGGTCAATTTGAGTTGTATTGATGTGTGATAGGACTCAAATTATATGCAACAAATTTCAAAGTGCGCATGGCGTGAACTAGGCGTGGGTTACGTGTATGCTTGGCGTGCGCGTGACGACTATACGTGCCCTAAAGTTACATATGACGTTTTTTACTTTTGTCTGAGGTTATGTCTTTTGTAAAAAAATGTTTTATTTTCTAGTTTTTTTTATTCTATTTAACATGGCGTAACTAAGATCAAGCAAGTTTATCCGCTATGCATTTAACGTTTAAGAAGTAATTGATTATTGACCGAGCGAGCGAAGCGTCTCTGTTTCGAGATTAGCCAAAAATTCTTTTGTCCGTCTGTCTGTCTGTCCGTCTGTCTGTCTGTCCGTCTGTCTGTCTGTCTATCTATCTGTCTGTTCTCGCCTACAGGTCGCATTTCTTAACCGATTCTCATGAAATTTTGTATGCAGGTTCAGCAACTTAATAGAATTTTTTTGTCGAGCCAGTTTTTCGTAATTTTTCAAGATGGCGGAAATATGGGGGCTTAAAATTTTAAAACTGTCATATATCCGCCATTTCAAAATATTTTCAAAAATGTCATTAGACTTTTTTGTTGCCATTATGAAAACAATTTTTTTTATTTAAACAACTTTCTTGTCTGAACAACTTTTTTATACGTTATACTTAAACGGGTTTAGGGTGACTCGCGGAGTCTATAACGGATATAAGTACAATACAAATCTTCTTACAAAATATACTGAAACGATTTAAGGGTGAATTCAGTCCGGGTTACTGAACAACTTTCTTAAAAATACATATCTCCCCTGGGGTCCACGAACTAATTTCTCTGAATAAATATTATGGTTATTATTTTGAGTTTCATAAGTAGTTCTATAAATTTTATCATATTTAACCGACTTTAAAATAAAAGGGTTTTGCTTATTTTACGATTAGTTTTTGCTTTTTCAGTTTTTGCTTATTTTGATTGATTGTTGGCTTGTTTATTAAATTCAGCAATTTTGTTGAGCGAACTTTCGTTTAATCGCTATCGCTGCTTGTCTGTGCTTCTGTAGTAGTATTAGTAATTATGCCACGAACTAACAAGAGATCAACAGCAATCAAAGCCCGCGAAGTAGCTTTACGAAGAGAGTAAGAAACCAATGAGCAACGGCATAGAACCATGGCAATACAAATAAACATTTAAACGAAAACTCATTATTAGTTTTCTGGTTTTTTCAACAACGAGCTGACTTTGTCATTTGAAAAATGATGGGTCTGTTTTCGGTGAAAGACTACTGTTACAGAACCAAATTTCAGCATCACGGTAGACATCATATCCATGTGATGTATGGTAGGAAGGTGCTCCTGACATTTCAGAGCTAGATCGAAAGTCATTTGAAGAAAGGGCTGTGATTGGCCACTATTTTGGAAATTTGGTTACAACCATGAATCCACATATCGGTAAACCTGCACCAATTATTTATCCAAATCAGGTACATTCTTCTGAAATAATAATCGCGAGGTCTAAGTTCGTGGCGAACTACTAGTTTATAGTCTTTTTATTAATAGACATTTTGTTTGGAATTCGACAAATATTCCAGTGCCTTAATATTTCTTTATTATTAATATCCATATACCCATTTAATTATTGAAACACACGAGCTCTATTCACCGCACACGAAACAAAGTATCTCATCTACACACTTGGTTACAAAAAATATTTTTAATTTACTTCGCGAAGAAAAACAATGGCGGTCTCTGAAAGGAAACAAATGGCTGGAAAGTGGAAAATAATTAGTTTTTCTCGCGAAATACGACGCTTGAATGCGACGTCGGCGACAGCGACGGGCTCTGTTTAGAATTAGGTTTTTTTATACAAATATAAGTATGCAATTAGTCTTGCCGAAACGTTTCTGGTCTAGAATAGTATCACACCATCTCTGCTTATGGATGTCGTAAGAGGTGACTAAAAAACTAAGCACAAACATCTCGTGTTATGAATTTAATTATTTTTTTAAATCTAAATTTCTTTCGGTCGGAACGGACTTGGCGGATGAGGCTAGACGAAAAGAAGTGTAGAATTTTTGCGTTACTTTATTTTTGTCACGAACTTTTTTAGGGCCTGGAATTGGGCGTTAAGATGGAGAAGGGAATCAAAATGATGATGGGTTGCTAACCACATCGCCTATTAATATGATACAAATCTCACCCATTCCCTCGATTAGCTTTTTCGATCTGCGCGGGTAGAGGAGCAGCTTAAAATACTGCAAGTAAATCAAGCGAGATTTATTTATTCTGCAGCCCGATGAAGGTTGATAAGGCGCCATTTACATAAACGAGCAAAAACGCACTTCCGTCAACAATGTAATTCTCTTTGTCTCTGCTTTTTGAATTCAAATGGCGACAGGCTCTATATAAGGCAGGACTATGTACATAGTCGTACTATAACAACATGGCAATTACAAATTATTTAAAGTACACATGTGAGGCTTGTGTTTTGAAATTACACTCCTTCCAATTTTCAAATTAAGGGCTCAGACAGCTAAGCGAGAGTATGTTAGCGACAGCTCACGACCCTTACGACTTCGCAAAAAGAGATGATGTTCTCCTGTTTTATGCCTAAAGCGACACGGCTCTTTAAACTTGACATCTGTGTGCCTCATATCGACAACAACGATTACAAAAACCAGTATTTGAGCGAAGTGTAGTGTTTCTGTTTCTGTACTATAGTTGTTTTGTTATATGGTGTATAACATAGTAAGGAAGTCATACATATGCATTTGTAGAGGACTAATGCACTTTAATGTGATCGTTGACGCGTCGTGTCATAATAGTCTATTAATAAAATGATAAATCTATATCTATAATTTTTCCCCATTTTTGCCCATTCGAGCATTAGTTAGTATGATCATCAAACTTTAGATATTTCATATTAAATAAATAGATAAGGACAAATCACGCTTACTGAGCTAGCCCTAAAGTTAGCTTAAACTTGTTTTGTGGGATAAGTACTACCTCAATGATACTAATATTTTACTACTAGCGTGTAGACCGTTACACTACGGAGGTCTTCAAAATAGGAATAAAAGTAAAAAAAGGTTGTAAATTCCGTTTAGTAAATACGGATAAGCTTCTAAAATCACTGCCGACACGTGGCCGCCTGATTTTTGTTTTCAATTAAAATGTTGGAGAAGCAATTTCATCGTTTCCTACTCGTTAAAAAAGCGAAGCTAAAAATAAAAACGTTTTAAAACTCAGTATAGTTCCTACTTTCCATTCTGAGCCATAAAGTGCAGAAAATATTTAAACGACATGACACGACCTTGGCTATTCCTTTCTCTTTCTGACCTTGCAGCTATTGCAGTTTCTGATGCTATCTACATTTCAGTATAAAAATAACAATTTTATGTTCTTCACTTTATTATTTATTCTTTTTAACCCCTAACGCAAAAAGAGAGATGTCATAAGTTTAATGTGTAAATCTGTCTGTGCCATCGTAGCTCTTAAATGAATGAACCGATTATGATGCGGTTTGTTTTGTTGTTTGAAGGCTAACGTGACCGAGATGATTCTTGCTATAATTGAGAACCTTCCGGGATAAAAAAAGCTCTAATATAGGTACGGTACGCTTCAAAAGTGGAATCATAATCACTCATATTCAATTGTATAATAAATTTTGACTCCATTTTTGAAGCCTGACCATACATGCAAAATTTTATACTAATCTGTATGGGTGTGAAAGAGACCTTAAAACCTCCAGAGTCACAATTACGTCATTAAAATTTTATTCCTCAAAGCGCACCCACGTTTGCAAAAGATGCGCTCCGAGGAATAGTTAAGTCCATTAGATGCGCCTCAAAAATTTTGGTTGCGCTTCGAGGAATACCACGAAGATGCAAAAAGATTAGCTTTTTTATTATGCTAGCCGTATCGTATATAGTGTACATGATTCAGATTCTCGCCCTATTCCCTTAATCGACATTGACGATCTGCGCGTCACTATTTTAAGAGACACTGTAGTCTTTTTTTTCGGTAACCGGCACGCCTTATCAATCTCATATTAACGTCAAAAACTTTAACTTACACATGCTCCGTTTCGAACACTTGTATAACAACATGTAAGCAATGTAACCTTCTTTTGCCATTTAAAAATAAACCTCGTAAGCACCAATCTGGCAAGTTTCTCGTAAACATCCCATCTCATTCTGTTTACAATACCGACCTTGTCACACTGGCCTTAACTTGCTTTCGTTGCGACCTCAATACTGTACTTTCGCTGTTTTGACCCACTCTAGGGACCTTGGTAATGGTAGTGACACAAGTACTTTGTTTTATTTTTAAATTCTTTTGCGATCGAGTGACTTAGAATTCTTTTTAGTTACATAATCGTATAGAAATATAAATTTATTGGTTTCTAGGTGCATTTTGGCTGGTTATTATTATAACTTAAAACTGCATTGACATGTTGTAAAAAAATTGTCCCATTATTCTGCTAATATTTAACTATGGCAATATCGAATTATTAAAAACGTGACGCCATCTTATAACAAGTTTATTTGCGAAGCAAATTGAAAAACCCCCGACTGTCAAGAACGCCATCTAGTGATGCCTAGCACCATGAATAAATAAATATTTAAGTACGGACAAATCACATAGATTGAGCTAGCCACAAAGTAAGTTCGAGCCTATTGTGTTATAGGATACTAACTTAAAGATAGTATATTTTTATAACAAATACATATTACAAAAAAACATTCAAGACCCAGGTCCATCTGAAAAAGATAATTTTCCATCTTGACCTGACCTGGGATCGAACCCGGGACCTCTGCTATGATGTCCTCTAGGCCATAGAATATGATTTTAGAGTTAGACGATAATCGCAGTAAATCCGGTAATACTAATAACAGTAGGCCTAAGAAGTCGTCGAAATATATAAATTGTTGTTGCATACTGTCCGTAAATCTGTCTTGTTTTTGTTTTTCGTGTGTGTAAGTAGCCAACACTGATGTCAGATTTTTCAAGCTGCCTCAAGGCATCTGACATAGCTTTGCGACTGCCACACAATGATAACATTCGGGACCAACGGCTTATACGTGCCTTCCGAAGCACGGAGGAGTTCGAAAAATTTGTAGGCCACATGTGGCCACCCATCCAAGTGCCGACAACGCCTGGCATCACTTTGCTTGAGAAAGCGCTGGTAATGCGCACTCTCACCAGACTACCGAGCAGCTCAAAATCTGTCATCATTGTATGGCGGTCGTCAAGCTATGTCAGATGCCTTACTTACACACACGAAAAATAAACAACTGTCCGCAAAACATGTGTTTCATTGCCACGACATCTCTTCATACAAGGCCATCTGAAAAAGATAATTTTCCATCTTGACCTGACCTGGGATCGAAACCGGGACCAACGGTGTGATTGCCTGGTATGATGTCCACACTGTCCACTGGTATGAGGCCACAAAATATGATTTTAGAGTTAGACGATAATCGCAGTAAATTCCGTAATACGAATAGGTAACAGTAGGCCACAGAACTCGTCGAATAAATAAATTGTTGTTGCATACTGTCCGTAAATCTGTCTTGTTTTTGTTTTTCGTGTGTGTAAGTAGCCAACACTGATGTCAGATTTTTCAAGCTGCCTCAAGGCATCTGACATAGCTTTGCGACTGCCACATAATGATAACAGCCGGGACCAACGGCTTATACGGGCCTTCCAAAGCACGGAGGACCATGTGCTTTACTGCCGCGACATCTCTTCATACAAGGCCATCTGAAAAAGATAATTTTCCATCTTGACCTGACCTGGGAACGAAACCGGGACCAACGGTGTGATTGCCTGGTATGATGTCTATTAGGTCACAAAATATGATTTTAGATTTAGACGATGATCGCAGTAAATTCCGTAATACGAATAGGTAACAGTAGGCCACAGAACTCGTCGAATAAATAAATTGTTTTTGCATATGTACTGTCCATCAATCTGTCATCAATGTATGTCAGTCATCAAGCTATGTCAGATGCCTTTAAGTAGCCTGAAAAATCAGACACCAGTGTCAGCCACTTACATACACGAAAAATAAACAACTGTCCGCAAAACATGTGCTTTATTGCCGCGACATCTCTTCATACAAGGGATCCGTCGTAAAAGCGACATCTATTTTTAGATTGAATCGATCGAGGGATTCGCGGCAATTTTCTTGTTTGCTGTACGTGACGAACTCGATGTCGTATATATACAGTAGGGTATATAGATATTGTAAACAGGATACAATTTTTAGTGTTATACTGCAAAGTCTGCCGTTATACTGATTGGACCACCTGATACTTAGACAAATTTCAGTTTAGACCACCTCATATTTAGACTAGTTTTCGTTTAGACAATCTCATAATTGTGACGAAATTCTACTTTAGACCACCTCATTTTTGGACGAGATTAATCATAAGACCTCTTTCCATTATGACGACATGCGGTTTAGACAATCAGCGTTTTAGACGAGTTGCTACATAGGCTACTTGCGTTTAAGACCATTCGCGACTAACTCATTGTATTTTACAATGACGAAAAGAAATTCCTCTGTGATGGTTTGGGAGAAAAGAAAAACTTCTAATATACTTAGCTGCTGATTTTCCTTCTTAAAAGCCAATGGAGTTGTCACCGATAAATAGCAAGAATCGTAAGTTGATCAATTTTCTAGTTAGTTGATTAACTGACGAAAAATAACAAACGTTAGTAGAAATGTATTATTTAACGCAGTGCATTTTAGCTAATTGGTCAACTTACAGTACCTGGCAGTAATTTAATAATTTACGATTGTGCCACAAGTAAAATCATCCACTAACGGGCCAATCGTTGCTCAGTGTACTATTTAACGGTATACTATTACCCGTCACATAATACACTGTTCTCTGATTGGTCGAGGGCATTTTATAAGCTTTTGGCTAGTGTTTATTCATAGAGTTAACAAACACTTAGATATGTTATTTCAATACCGATGATGAGATGTGAAAGATCATGTTTATTTTTTTTATATTTTATATTTATTCTTATTTAGCCATACAGTTTTATGACTTAGTATAATAAAAGGAAAGATATTTTAAATAACAAAAGATACTTGAGCTCAGATATTAATTATCACTTATTAACCTAATAAGTATTATAGTTAGTTTAATCAGTAAGTACAATCAGTCTGAATATCTATTATTTGTACTTATTCGTATTTCACTTATTTATTACTACAAAACTTTGGCTTTTTTGCAATTACACCTGTTAGTTACACACTGTTTATTTTTAAAGACTTTGCAATTGCATTGTTTTATTCCTTGCCCTAAAAGCAAGCACGTGAGTCGTTTAACCAATCAACGTACACCTCGCCTTCGTCGGATGATCTTACGACAAGGCGCCGTAAATTAATCAATTTACTAAAATACATACGTTAAATAATACATTTTAACTGCTGTTTATTATTTTCCGGGAGTTGATCAACAACCTTAAATATTGATCAACTTACGAGTCTTGTTATTTTCCGGTGACAGAGTGAATCAGCGAAATGCGAATCATGATAATAGCCCGGTCAAATTACACCAAAAAATAAGAGTGAAGCTACATAAATTCCCACCAAGCTGAAAATCGGTAAGATTGTTCAAAATACAATGAAAAATAAAATTTGAAAGTTCCCCATCATTCCCCTGTAAGGAAAAAAAAATTATTCAAGGTCAAAGGTCAAAAAAATTAGTTTTTCGCAATTTTCAGCAAAACGGTAAGTTTTATCATAAAAATACTTCAGCCAAAAATTGTAGATCATTAAATTATCTACAAAAAATGTATCAATACTTTTTTTCTACGAGCCACCGTTTTTGAGATATAACGATTCAAAAAGTTGTAAAAGTTGTTATCGTCATAATATGCATGAGTACGCCACGTATATATATCTCTATAGTTGTAATATATGTTAAAATATTTCTGTACTTGACATTAGCTTTATTTTTAACCCCCAGAAGCTTCTTAATTTCGTCAGTCAACCAAGGTGCGGGCAGATGCTTGATTCGTACAGGTCGCAAAGGAGCATGCCTATCATAAAGCTCGATCAGTATATGATTGAAATTATCGACTTGATTGTCCACCGAACTGGCATTAAGAACAGCTTGCCAGTCGCAAGCTATAGCATCCTGTCGTAATTTTTCGAGGTCAATGGCTCCAAAATTGCGCCTCATTAAAATTTTTGGTTTAGGCTTAGGAGGACTAACCTTGTATGAGAGGAAAAGGAGGTCATGGTAGTAGAATGCCCCTGCAGGACATTGTCCGTGCTTGGCTACTAGATTAGGAGAGGAAACCAGGGTACGATCTAAAAGAGAAGGTGTACAACCAGGGAAAAAGTGAGTAGCTTCATTGTTGAGTATGGACAAATTGCAACCAGTGGCAAGTGACCGCAGACAGTCAGCTCTATGGTAATTTTTCAGTAGACATGCATAAAAATCTCCCATTAGTATGGTCTGACTATAAAGTGGTACAAGGTTTTCCAAAATATTCTCTAATGATGAAAAATAGTTAATACTAGATGAAGAGCTGTAAAACACTTCTAAAAGTATTTTAACGTGTGATAAGGTTACCTCAAGAAAAAGGTATTCAGGCTCAAGGCTTGGGTTACAGTTGCTAGAAGAGCAGATAATGTTATAGGGAATATAGGATCGAAGATAAATGACAACACCACCGCCACTTTTTCCAATGCGATCTTGCCGAATGAGCTGAAACCCTGGATGCTTTGGGCATTGATGTGGATGACGTTGAAGTTTTTGGGGGTATTCGAAAAATCTCAAAAACGGTGGCTCGTAGGAAAAAAGTATTGATACATTTTTTGTAGATAATTTTATGATCTACAATTTTTGTCTGAGGTATTTCTATGATAAAACTTACCGTTTTGCTGAAAATCGCGAAAAACTATTTTTTTTGACCTTTGACCTTGAATAAATTTTTTTCCTTACAGGGGAATGATGGGGAACTTTCAAATTTTATTTTTCTTTGTATTTTACACAATCTTACCGATTTTCAGCTTGGTGGGAATTTATGTAGCTTCGAATGTATAAATTAACCGGACTATAATCTTATCACCGCGAACGTCGGATTTATCCGGCAAACATTGTCGTAGCAATTTTGCGAGCGTCGGATATTTCCGACAATAAAACCACTGCTCGTATTGCACATAACTTAAGTATCCACATACCTTCTTGTAGGTATTTATTTTAGATTGATTATATTGCGCTGGGGGCACAATAACTAACATAAAGACTCGCGGTGAAAGGGTAACAGACGATGCGGCTGGCAAACCCATTACTATTTTGATTCGCTAAAAGTGGCCTTTTGGTATTGTGGCCCTGGGCTCTGTCTTAGAGCTACAAGACCCAAAATGCTCTGTGTGCCCCAGGTACGTCATAGTATACACCCTGTGTACACTCTTAAACATAAACAAATTACTTTATAAGCAAAAGTTACACAACATTTGTTGCCAACGATAAGAACTAATGAGCAACTGGTAACATTTAAACATCGTATAACCTCTAGTAACAAAGGAAACGGGGTTATGTTCAAATTATACGCACGTTTAGTTTTACGTTCTTAAATTAAAGTGAATCAAGTAGTACGTAATTTATTATATTTTACTTAAAACGGGCTGTTTAAACGGATCATTTGTTTCGTTTATGACATGAAAAATAGCGAAAGATTTCAGTCAGGATTGCAAATTGTAGTTCTTTCTTGTTTTAGTAGTCTGTGATCCATAGATTCTGCCTTTATGAGATTTTTTTTCGATAAAAATGCTTTGAACAGCGAAAACTGAAAATCGCTTAAAGAGTTACATATGAACAATAAGGTTCAAATTATTAATTGTGCGAATTCTTTTATGAGGGTGACAATATGGGAATAATAAATATTTCTACAATACTTGATTCAGTCTATCAATCTGAACAAATTTTTCCAAAAAATATGAAAAGACACACGTCACATTATAAGTACTTTTTTTTACGTATTTCGATAACCATTCATTCTGATGAGTGGTTTTGAATGATTGACTGAACCACCCCTTAAAATGTATGTTCCGACAGACCGACATTAGACTAAAATTTATAACAACCCTCTTTTTTGTCGAGGCTTAAAAATACCTTACTCAGTATTACTTCATATACCACAAGTGATAGTTTAGGTCTGGCTAAATACGATCACATAAAAGTAAATGGGGCCACAAACGCCCACCATTAGGGTTTGGGGTCAATCGGGGACGTTATGGCCCCTAAGTGGTAATGTCTTGATGCTGCACTATTAGTGGGTCAAGCGATTGTGTTTTTGGGCATTTACGCAAGAAGTGGCAAGGGGTAAATCGGGATGGTTAGACACTCGTTTATGTGAGGCTGTTTTATAAATCTTTATATTTTTTACCCCGCTGCGGCATAGCCAAACGGAAGGGTAACAATTTTAGCGGTCTATGTATGTATGTATGTAAGACTGCCAGATTCAAATGGGATTAGGCAGGTCGTGTGTGCTCCATGCAAGCAGATATATGGGTCTGGTATGGGTCCACAGGGTAAGCTTGTATGTTCTAGATGTGAGAAGACGTAGGGATAGACCAAGGAAGAGTTGGCGGGTTGACATCGAGGGTTTCTTGAGTGGATGGCAGCAATTTGGCGGGAATCGGGATAGAGATAGATGAAGTGGAGAAGGAGATGGGGAGGCCCTTGCCGAGCAGTGGGACCCAACATCAGGCTATTAAAAATATAAGGTATGTACGTACGTGTATGTATACATACATACATACATACATACTATCACGTCTTTATCCCTAATGGGGCAGACAGAGCATTTTGGGTCTTGCGGTTCTATGCAGAGCCCAGGGCCGCAAGACCCAAAAGCCACTTTTAGCGTCATGGTGGGCGAGAAGATGGAAAAGCAATCAATACAGTGATGGGTTGCTAGCCGCATCGCCTGTTAACATGATTTGCATTTTTGCCCATTCCCTCGATCGGCTTTTACGATCTGCGTGGGAAGAGAAGCAGCTGGTACATTCTAAGTTTTTTTATTACTTCCAGACCAGCATGTATGTATGTATGTGAGTATTTATGTCTGTTTTACCTATCGGAAATTTCGAACCGCTTATCTCATTTTCACCAATAAGATATCAATCGTTTTTTTTTATTGTCCAGGTTATTTGTATGCAATAAATGTGTATAGCGAATGTTACACAGCAAAAGTGCGAGCAATTACTTTTTCTATTGTTTCGGTATCATGTCTCGTATCAAATGAAAGGTTTTAATTAGCGATTTCAAAAATATATATGTTAGCAGTAAATAAATAGCTCCCGTAGTCGGGTGATTAGTTAAAACATGTATCTTGTTTGTGATAAGAAAGCATTGCCTTCTTGTTGAAAGATGACGAGATGACATCGAACGCTGTCTGGGTGGATACTACCAGGCTGCCCAAGATCGAGAAAGCAGAGAGAGGATTTGCCCAACAATGGAACACATAGCTGTGGCTACAAATTACCCCTTTAAAGTCAGTCAGTAAAGTTTTCATTTGCCTAGCAAATAAACATGTTTGCTTTTTGGTCACTCTGTTTCGTAGGTAAATAAGCTCACAGTTTCATCTCTAGAATTTAGTTTGCTTAAATATTTATTAAATTCTGTTTCATATAAACCTGAGAACTGGAAGTAAAATAAATTAGTTTACATATTACATTAGTGCGACAAGCAAGTTGATTGCTCCCTACATCCATCACCAGCGATGACTTAATTCGTATGACGGAGCATAACTTACCAAATGTGGTGTTCAGGCGAATTCTCAACCCTTTGAATAACATAAATTGCTTGACTTAATCATAAATGATTAACATATACGAGACAGAAGAGAGACACAATCATGTGACACTTTGATACTGGTAGAGTAAAATAGGTGAGTTGTTTAGCGAGTGATCTCCCGCAAGACTTTGAAACGCTTTTTATAAGAATTCAAAAATAGGATATTCATTTAGTAGATTTTATTATTTAGTAGCCATAAATTCGAACAAAATTTTCTTATTTTGATATTTAACTAAGTAACTATTTAACTAAGTACAATTAATTGAACCTAATTAGGTAGGTATTACTTTATATGAAATAGTTTCGAGAAAAATGGTTAATAAGAAGCATAAAACCAAAAACATTACCCATAATTTATGCCAATAAGTCAAGACAGGCAAGGATAATGCCAAGACGGACAGTCTTGGCCCGAAATGAAGCGTGTTTCTCAAGGCCGAACGAAATGGAAAAGCACTGTAATAGGGTGTCCATCATTATCATCTCAGTATTTCTTTCATCATTTAAATATAGCCTTTTAAAATGGACATCATTTTTTTCTGTCTTATTTTGTTTATCTCAAATTCCTAACTGCTAGATTCCTCTGATTTGCTCGACCGATTTGAACAAGATTGTAAAGCGGGACCGACACAAAAGTCTTAAGCGGGGTGTAACCCCATCGTTAAGCCTTGACGACATTGGTAATGAGTTTAGAAGTTTAGACTGTACGTACACACATTACATTGACGCGATAGACTTGCATGGAGACGTCATCGATACAGAAAACGTGTAACAGTTTTTTTAAAAGTTTGAGGAAACCTTAATATCGCCTTAAACCTCTTATGATTGAATTGATTAAGCTATTCATACAATTTCATCACGTCTGTTTTTATTAGAATAGGCAGAGACTATAGATCCGCCCTTGTTAATATCCTTGAAAACTTCTTGCCTTTAATAGTCTCCTTATTTTTCTAATGATTAAAGAAACTAGAGCTTAGGTTTAGTACAAAACAAAAATTGACACGACATATGTAAATATAGGGAACAATATACCTTGTAAAGAGCTGTACCTACAATCGAAGTAAACCCACCGACAAAAGAGTAAGCACACAGAAATCTAATGCTCGAATTGCAAAATAACCTGCTGTTACACTATAACAAATGGCAATAGAAAATCATTACCTTTTGTGTGAAAGACTGATATTACCTGCACAAAATAAAGCTAATGTAACAAGCAATTCGAACACAAAAGGTTTTGATTTAGGAGTCATACTCGTCTCCATAAGCAAGACAACTTGATTGTCAGTCCATTCACACGTCAGTTCTAGTCGTATATCTCAATGATTTATAACTAATGTAACCCATCCGAATAATGAAGTCGCCAGTGATAAGTTCCTACAATTGCAACTAAGTGTTTAGGCGTTAAGTAAATTAGGGATATAAATTAAAGCGAGGAATTTGGAGCTCTTCCAGTAAGAGTAAAGCAAAACGGGCCATGTAATCGCATTAGCTTGACATTAATCAGTAACTTAGATCCTACAATTGAATAGCAATTTAAGGTCGGGTAGCAGATTGATCCTGAAGTTACAATAGTAAGGCTATTCGAATGTCAGATGTTTTTTTTAAATCTGTTATCAGTCCCGTACATATTTTTGAATTGATTTCTACTCGAATACCGAATAAAACAGAAAAACTTTGGTTGAAGAGGAAATATGTTTGAAATTTTTAAGAGAAAAGGAGTTAAATATTTAGATCTTACGAGTACATGTATAATTAAACAATATAAATGTTATCACGAGCGGAACCGAGATGGCATCTGCATAAAAGTAAAACCTATTTTCATAACGTATACACTATTTTCTCTGTAGCAATATTAACAAACAGAATGTTTAAATTAACTGCAGACTACTATAGCGAAAGACTAAGCTAGCTACTGTTTTTGTTTAACTACGTATACGCATACGTAGTTAAACAAAAACAATAAAATTTAAAGTATACAACCACTTTGAAAATTAAAGTATATTTTGTAAGACTCTGTTTACTACCCAATCCCAAAGGAAATACTCCGCTCTATCGCTCTTTGGCAAATCTTCAGTAAATGACCAACATAAACACAAAGTTGAAGCGTTTGTGTCACAACCTGCGACAGTTTGGAAGAGATCACACAATCGAGATGTTTGGAAGGAGATGAGGTTACACCTTTGCCCAGCAGTGGGACAATATAAGCAAAAAAAGAAATTTATATATTAAATGAATGAATGAAAACTTCTTTATTGCACCAATACAAAAGACAAACAAAAAAATACAATTGATAAAATCTATACCATAGGTACAATGGGCGGTCTTATCGCTTAGAGCGATCTCTTCCAAACAATCGGTGGATGATTATTACCCAGGTAATAAGCAAAATATCGTTTAAAAGTTATTTTTTGTTCAGAAGTTTGGGTTACAAACATACAATTAAACATTGTATAAATATTAGTAAGATACAGAAATGCCTGCACCTTGAAACACAAACAAAACGAAATAACTATCATATATTGTACTACACACGTTGGACTTAGTGAACGAAATGTTATCAAATAAAACGCAAGGAATGTAATTTCGTTTATCCACAAGGCGAAATGCAGTCTATTTCTCCAAAAGGCAGATATGTCACGAAAAGCTAATAAAATATAACATCTGGGGCTTGCGACAGACAACACAAATTTTATTTCATACAAGTGGAAAATTTCTGAAGTGCCACAATGAAAACTCAGACTCGAGTAGCGTGAGGAGCCTGAAAGTGTAAAGACTTTGGTAGAAATAAACAATTTTTTAGTTTAATTTAGACATCATTCAGTTTTAATTTATAATACTTTAGTTTAATATAGTTTAATTCAGCATCTACTGTATATTTTTTAATATTGTTATGATGAATAAATCGATTTTTTGTAACTCCCTAGAAAAAAGGGGTGTTGTAAGTTTTACGCCAATGTCTGCCTATCTGAGTTTCTGTCTGTAGTATCGTAGCTCTCGAACGGATGGACCAATTTCGATGCGGTTATTTTTACGTTTCTCCGATATTATATAACAGAATACAATGTTTAATAATTTTTAAAAATGGGAAGTCTTACAATTGTAAAAGTCCATTATTTTGCTTTTTTAATACTTGATAATAAAACAATTAGAAGAATCTAACGACACTCCAAGCAAGCTATATCCATCAAGCAGTTAACATATTCCTTCTTCAGGCGCAGTTGGCTAAAAACCTACATGAGCGTTTACACCAATATGCCGTAAATGTAATAACCATAATGGCCGACCATAAAACGGGCCCATAGCTTTACTATATCATTTTCGAAGCACTCCAGTACAAATTAATATTTATACACTGCTACCGCATGTTTATTTAATACTTCAAAAAAGGAAGAGGTTATCCAATCGTCAGAAACTTCGTTTATGTATGTTCTCCGATTTCTCGAAAATGCCTGGACCAATTTTCAAAAATTCTATTTTTGTTATATTTTCTATTATTGTAATACTTGTCAGTTGTCAGGTGGTTCAATATAAATTTTATGGGGCTTTTTTTTGCATAATGTTTTACTACTCATTGTAAACGTGATGTAACTTCATCTAAGTAATTGTTGTTGGCCTTAGTATTTTTAACCTACTCCCAAATAAGGAGGAGCGATCTTCCTTTTTTATGTATGTCCAATTATTATCTACTATACAAAAATAAGTCGGGTTTTCCTTCCTGACGCTATCACTCCAGAACGCACGAACCGATTTCCACGGTTTTGCATTCGTTGGAAAGGTCTCGGGCTCCGTGAGGTTTATGCAAAGAAAATTTAGGAGGCGGTACGAAGTTCGCCGGGTCAGCTAGTTACTTATATACAATTAGAGATCTTCCTTTTTTATGTGTGTTAAATATTATTTATTTAAAGACTTCTAACTGAATTGAAAAATTCGTCTTTGTTTGAAAGGGTATTGCGAGCTGGTCTCATAGAAATTTTATTTCATTTATTTATTTCGATACTAAATAATTTGTGTTGAAATATAGTTTACAATACAATACATTAAATAGTTAATCAATTGAAACAATACATAAAAATAAAAGAGGATTAGTAATCATAAATCATAGACGTAAAATAAATAAGAATGTCACAAAATTAGTCCAATAATGTCACACTAACAAATTAAATTTAGATTTCATTTAGTAAATAATAATACCTGTCCAGCAGAAAGGCTTTTAGTTTATCCTTGAATTCAGCTTATATAATATAATGCCTTAATTTCTACTGGAAGTCTATTAAAAAAGAAGACAGATTTATAATATGGACATTGTTTTACTATATTCAAACCCAATGCTCCAGCCGTAACCAAGTCCTTTCTTCTGGTTGATTCACGTTTTTTCCTCTGTTCTTCATTTTCATGTCTATGTATGTTTATGTTTTGCCAGATATGTCATTATTATAAGAATGTATAGACTGGGAACGGTAAGTATTCCTAATTCTTTAAAATATTCTATGCACGAGGTTTGCTTGGATATACGAACCATGGTTCTTATCGCTCTTTTGCGCGTAAATGCTTTGTCCGAGTTATAGTCACAGCTCCCCCCCCCCCAAAAAAAAACAAATTAGGTTGTGTAGTTTTGGGGTAAAGTCGGTTTTTAAAATTATTTGATTTCTTATTTCAGCCTTTTCGCTGAATCTTGAAACTATTGAGACAGCAGACTCGCAGGAGGTATAAAATGTAACGATCATATCACATTTGCTCCCATAACAGTGTATAACGCAGAAAACAGCTCAGCTCCTTAGAGAAATACCAAATAAAAGGGAATCTGGCAACGCGCGGATGTGTTTTATCGCCGGTAGAGGTCGCTTCATTAGTTTTTATTGTTACGGCAACCCGCCTAATTATGAAGTTGCGGCGAAGTCTTAGCCGACTTGGGTAGTTTGTAAAGTCTGAGGATTTTCTGAGAAACACTACGCACTAGGAATAATAAGATGAAATAAATAATCGGTGAACATACATAAAAATTAGATCGCGATGAATTGATAACCTCTTTTTTTGTAAGTTGGTTAATAAATCATCATCTTTGCCTTTATCATGTTTATTGCTTTGAAAAACATAGCGGTTTAACTTAAAAACAGTATTTATTAGAGTCATACTTGGAAAGATATACTCCACGCTGGTCATGCGGGTTGCAGAGGTCTCATAGATGTTTTTAAGCTGTCTTTAGCTTGTATTTCCTAAGTCACTTTCTGAAGCATCCATAGAAAGACTTGGACTAGTGACTGGGTTAAAAATAAATTATTCGGTACACTTCATAAAATTAAACGTCATAATCATAAAATATCAATTTTCATCATAAGTTTAGATTTATTCATGCAGAAAAACTGTTATTAAGCGTGCTATTTGATTTCAGAAAAGCACGAGGTCTTGCTTATTTTATCAAATCCCACAGAAAATGTTTGTTTTGACGTTTAGAAAAAAGTGTCTGCTTTTGCTTATACTTGTTGTCATCCATAGCAGATTCTACTCTTCCGGATACGACACGGCGGCAAAGTGATGAAAAAATATATTTTTACTTCTCCTTTACTTTAAATACACAGTAAAATATATTTAAATTGCGGTGTTCAGTCGTATATAGCTAAGGGAGACGAGGATTAATAAGACCATTTTGAATTCACGGCGCCGTCGGTGACCACGGCTCTGCGTTATTGGAGCAGGACGTGCTTTGAAACACGAACCGGAGCGTCTTAGTTCAGGACACCTGTAGACTTAGTGCTAAAGCTCTGAGGCATTGTCTTCTAAACCCTATAGATAGAACGAGCAAGCGCAGCGAGCGAAGCGAAAAATGACCGAACATGCGGCTTTTTGTCACATTTGATTTGAATATTATTTATAGTTTTTAATTAAAAGCGATCACTGGTACATTCTTGACTGTGCTGCTTTTAGCTCGGGACACAGAATTAATAAAAGTGTTATACACACGAGGTGCGCGAGAAGAAAACAGGTAGTAGTACTGGTACTTTTCCTCTCCTGGGTCTGCTGGAAGAGATTTCGAAATAAGCAGTACCTATGTACAGTCAGCATCAGAGATATCTGACTCCTCTATCTACATCTTGAATTTTCTCTTAAACTGAAAACGATATTTATATGAAAATGTATATTCAAAAAGACTTCATTAAAATTTCTCTGAATACACATTTTCATGTTAAGTCAGGTAGTAGTGTCAGGTATCTCTGATGCTGACTGTACTCAACACTTTTACTTTATTTGTTTCTGTGTTTGTATTTTGTGTAACTAATAATTTTTCAAAACTGAAAACCGACTTTACTCCCAAACTACACAACAGATTTTGCTAAAATTTCTATGGGAATATTTCAAATCAGGCGTCTTCGGATAATCGGTGAACATACACAAAAAAAACATCGCGACGTATTGATATCCTCTTCCTTATTTGAAAGTCGGTTAATAAATTAGTCTTAAAATGAATCCTCAGGTCCAAATGTATGTTAAAAAGCCAGATTAAAGAGCGAGTAAGTACGTAACTTTATAAAAATCTGTATACAGTCCAGTCATTTTCGTTTACATCAAAAGAAAAATGATTGTGTCGGAGAGTATTACTGAAATCCACTTTGATCGCACAAAAAGTTAGAAAATAACGCCTTAGCTAAACAGGATTGTATTGATCATATTATTCTTATATCTTTCTTATTTCTTCTTTATTTTAACCGACTTCCAAAGGAAGATAGATAGATAGATTGTTTGAAAAAGCATACTTGTCAGATAATCAGGTGGTCCCATAGAAATTTTATTAAAATCAGTTGTGTAGTTTGGGGGTGAAGTTGGTTTTTAGTTTTGAAAAACTATTCCATGTTATTATTGTATTTTTAAACATTATCATGCCTACCCATCGCTTAATAAACATAATAATTTCTCTTCCTCGTTACGAGATGGCTCTATATGTAATAATAAAAACATTAAAATCTTTTATTACTATTATTTAAATAAAGGAGTACTTTAATTCATTAAATATGTCTTAATTTAAATGCAATAAATATTTTTAAAGCATATTCAACACTTTTTTGTCACTTTTTTGCTAGTCGTGTGTGCTGCCATCTCTTTGTGGCTACCCGTATCTCGCAGTTTTGCCTACTTACGGGCCCTCCAATAGTAGTCTATTGGAGGGCCCGTTGGGTATCTGTTACGTCAGTAAACATATTTACATACGTACCCATTATCGCTTCTTTATCCCTAGTGTAGCATTTTGGGTCTTCACGGCAGGTCTAAGTCAGAACCCAGAGCTGCCCTTCCTGTTATCCAGTGATGTGCATAATTATATATCGAACAAAATACATTTCTCGCTAGTATCCGACATAATATTAGAGTGACACTGGATAGGCAAATTCTGTGTTTGTATGAAATGCACGCTACTGCAGTTATCTATATACTTTGCTTATTTAGTCGCCTCTTTCAACGCCTGTGGTAAATTGTAAAGGGGTGGTGATAAATTGTACTACCCTGCCGTCACCACCATTTAGATCAGAGTAAAGAAGATTCCAACAACTCTAATCAGAAACTTTTTTCTTAACGTCAAACGAACTAAAGACTAATGACGATACGAATAAATATAAAATTGAAAATGGATGTGATGATCAATGAATTTCCATGCTGGTCTGGGAGAAATAAAAATAAGCGGCCAAGGGCGAGTCGGACTCGCCCATGAAGGGTTCCGTAGTAGCGAATAACATAATATAAAAGTCTTGTAGTGTGTTTTTTTTTAATTTTTATATTTGAGTTGATTGAATGAAAGGTAAATTGCCGTTTATGATGATGACGTATTAAAAAAAAACTACTTACTAGATCTCGTTCAAACCAATTTTCGCTGGTAGTTTTCATGGTAATGAACATCATATATTTTTTTTAGTTTTATCATTCTCTTATTTTAGAAGTTACGGGGGGGGGACACACTTTTTTCCACTTTGGAAGTGTCTCTCGCGCAAAGTATTCGGTTTAGAAAAAAATGCTATTAGAAACCTCAATATCATTTTTGAAGACCTATCCATAGATACCCCACACGTATGGGTTTCATAAAAAATAAATTTTTGAGTTTTAGTTCTAAGTATGGGGAACCCCCAAATTTTACTGTTTTTTTTCTATTTTTGTGTCAAAACCTTAATGCGGTTCACACAATACATCTACTTACCAAGTTTCAACAGTATAGGTCTTATAGTTTCGGAAAAAAGTGGCTGTGACATACGGACGGACAGACAGACAGACAGACATGACGAATCTATAAGGGTTCCGTTTTTGCCATTTGGCTACGGAACCCTAAAAAACTTAGAATGTACCAGCTGCTTCTCTTCCCACGCAGATCGTAAAAGCCGATCGAGGGAATGGGCAAAAATGCAAATTATGTTAACAGGCGATGCGGCTAGCAACCCATCACTGTATTGATTGCTTTTCCATCTTCTCGCCCACCATGACGCTAAAAGTGGCTTTTAGGTCTTGCGGCCCTGGGCTCTGCATAGAATCGCAAGATCCAAAATGCTCTGTCTGCCCCATTAGGGATAAAGACGTGATAGTATGTATGTATGTATGTATGATCAATGGCAAGTGACATTCTTTTGTGGCGTTTTACTCTATGAACGGAATCAAATAATTTATTTTGACGCAGGAAACTTCCTTTTTAGGTTAAATCTATCTGCCCCATTAAATTAAAATTCCTCCGTGTAATAAAAAAAATCCCTCCGCTGCGCTCCTATCAGTCTGAACTGACCCTAAGTATACAAATGCTCTGAACAGCGACATTTGATATCATCCCCAAGGAAAGGCAAACTTAATCAAAACTATTTAATTACATACGTCATCTTACTATCACATTACGAGGTCCAATTTGTCTTGATCGGAGTTCTGGTCACGTAGTCCCGTGTAGATATCCCACGTATGTGTAGGAGGAGATACACTGTTAATGTACATTAATAACTTTTACCATATGTAATTTCGGGTTTTATGATTTGCGCGGGAAGAGAAGCAGCTGGTGCATTCTAAGATTTCATTTTCTCACAGATCAGCATTACATTATAGATTTTATATTCCCATTATAAAATCTATATGGAATGTTGTTTGTATTAGGCAGAATCGTCCTTTGTCAATATGGTGAGGCTTTATCACTTTTCCCTTGTACTCAAGTTAATTTTATTTATTTAAGTTTATTGCACACAATCTTTTGATTGATTACAATGGGTCAAACTTAATGCTAATGCATTATCTACCAGTTTGCCTTTGGGATGTGTTGAGAAATTGAATAGGGGTGCAAGTGTAGCAAGCTAACTTGTGATATTTTCAATAAAATACCTATATAATATTACACCTTATATACATATACTTATTGATTTCTTATGGTAAACTAAACATACCTTATAAAAATACACATAAACATAATATATATTATAAATATAATATATACTTATAATATACATAAAATTATACATAGAATACATATATATATATCTATATATTACAGCAGAGAGTCTATTCCGATTCCAAATATAATTTCTTCACCTGCATTTTGAAAGTATCACGACTGTGTAATCTCGCAATGCTATCTATACAATTATATATATATAAATATATATATATATTTTTTATAGGAAAATAAAAAAAAACCTCATCGAAACCTTCTACTGATTAGTGGCGGAGCTACGACCACATATCCGTAGAGCCATCATTACAAAACCCCAACTTTAAAGCGTTCAGTCATTTTAATGTTATTAGTTGTTAACACCCAATAACTTAAAAACAACTGAACCGATTTTCATCAAACATGACTAGGAACCACCAAGAGAAGATGCTTTCATACCGCATTGAAACCGGTCTATTCATTCGAGCGCTACGATGCCACTCAGACATACAGACAGACAAACCGACAGACATTGGCGTCAAACTTATATACTCGTATAACACCCCTATTTTTTGTCGGGGTTTAAAAACAATCCAAAAAATAAAAATAAATACAACTAAAACTTAAAGAGATGAACCAGGCACAGCGTATGATGGGTAAACAGAGCCCAGGGCCCTTAGGCCCAAAGGCCACGCTTAGCGTGGTGGTGGGCGTTAAGATGGAAAAGGAATCAAAATAGTGATGGGTTGGTAGCCGCATCGCCTATTACCATGATTCAAATCTCGCCCATGATTCGATCTCAAAAAATGCATATAGTTCGACACTAAATAACTAGCAGCTGGCCCCGAACTGTGAACGAACCCCATATCTCGGTAACCCCATGACCGATTTGGCTCACATTCGAACTAAAAAAAAATCTATTACCCATATTCATACGCCTACTAAATTCCATGAAACTCTAATCAAACAAGCTTGAGTTAACATCGAACAAACACACTTCGCTCGCTTTACTCGCTCGTTCAATAAAGTCTCACCAACTGAATCCTGCAATGCACACAAGGCAATAAAAGATGGGAATTCTAAACTGTTTCAATTGCTACAAATTCCTTTACAAATTCAGGATATTCTAAAATTATCACCACCGGTTGCACTAATCCCAAGAAACTAAAATATTTAGCTTAGTTTAGTCGCTTATGTTCGAGTTAGCTTTAAAGTTGTTGAACGTTGCAGGTACGCGAGTGGTCGAGTTTGCAAACACTTTATAAGTCGATTCAGTAAAGGTTAGAGTACTTTAAGAGAGTGAATTCAATATTTCCTTTCAGAGATAAGTAGCTTTTAGCAAACATTTATTTAATAGGTACTGATATTTGTAAATGGTCATAAAATGTATCTGCTACTACTCTTCTCGTGGAGATAGCAAAAGCAGATAGACGGAATGGGTTAGAACCTTAGCCAATTAAGAGATAAAGGGACAGTAATCCGTCACTTTATTGATTTTGTATACATATACATTATCATCACTGAGTGCCATTTTTTATACTATTTTTGTTACACATAAAGTCCCACGGAGTCAGATATAAATATCCAGTGGTCAAGGCGTTCGCTTAGACCAGGGGGTAGTTGTATTCAAATCCCACTGGGAAGCGTACTTTGTGTTTCCATTCTGGTTAGGATATTGAAGGCTTGAATCACCTGATTACCCTGACACCTGAGCAAATAAAAAAATTAAGAAGGTATGTATACATTCATTTTTTATTCTAATTTTATTACCTTGCCATGAAAATGCTTCGTAACTTGAGCTTAGGGAATTAGTACATTTATTTCTTTCAGTATCTTTATATTTATTATCGTTTTGAATCAAATGTAAAAACTCGTCGCGCCTACACCACTAACGAACATAGCGGAACTATAAGGGATCTTAGTTTGAACAAAGGCACCATGAAAAAGGTATCTTTCACGTTATGAGCGAAAAAACCAATTTATATAATGCATTAACTAAGTAATATGAATTGATTTGTTCGCCTTACAACCTGCCAAAATCAATTTCATCATATGATCTTACTTCGACATATAATGTTGATAAATAACTCACGCGTCGGATTACTAAGAAAATTGAGTGATCCAGAGTTAATCCGACGGCCATTGACCTGAATACATACGGTTTATCGGATTAACCTTAAGGATGTAATCAGTGCCCTCACAAGGGCTGCCTTTATGTTATTGAGATCAAAGTTTTCATTAAAAAGTTAGTAAGCTATTCCCTGCTGGTCTGGTAGAAGAAAACGCCAGGGGGGTGAAAGTGCCATACATTGCGAATTTTTCGTTTTGAACGACGTCATCTATTAATCTTATTCCGGATTAAATACCAAAACTACTTTAAGTTTTTAGTTTTTTAGAATTTGTAGAGATGGCGCACTACATGCTTCCTCAGTCCTAATTTCACGGTGTTAAAGTATAGTGTAACCAATAATTTCGCATGCTCAGTACTAAGTCTTAATGGTGTAATGGTTTAAGCGTTCGAAACTACCCATGAGACCTTGGGTTCAAATCCCCTCAAAGGCTAAAAAATTTAAATGTTTTTTTCGTTTTCCTATATGTTTTATATTAAACGATAAGCAAAATTTCGCGCACACGGTACCAAGCCTGAGTGGCGAAGCGGTTAACGCATTGGAAATGATTCACCTAAGATCTCACTCAGGAATCATAGGTTCAAATCCCACTTCACTGAGAAGTTTAAATATTTTATATTTGTTATTTATTTGGTTTTGGAATAAGATTAATAGATGACACTACGTTTGCAGCTTAAAGTGTTGGCAGACAAATTACGTGAGATGGCTCTCTATTTCAGTTATATTATAGTACTCTATGGAAAACGCTTAGAGGCTGCACTTATATGTATATAAGTTTATGAATTATAGTTCTTAAACTATTATTATTCAATCGTACGTCTAAATGAAATACTATGTTTTTTTACACAGTCGTAACGGTAATATTTTTAAAGCGAGGGTGCCACTTTGAATCCAGAATGAAACGACGGTTGATATACTATACATGAATCCCTTGCTTCGCTCAGGATTTAACCGTAGAATCAGGAGCGCAGAATTCTTCGTTCCGCTTTGGATTCAAAGTAGCACGCTCGTCTTAAAAATACACTCAAAATGAAGTGATCATAAGCCTTCAAGAACATTGACCCTACACACGGTCTCACTGGATTGCGAACTCGTAAATAACTTTATGAGGTCATTGTCAAGTTATTGTTGACGCATGCTCGTAACGTGTCATGCGTGAAGGAAATAAATTATAATTTATTATTAAAACAATAAGCACATTAGTATGGAAGTGTATTTAAACAATGTTTGTTTCCGTTCTTTGTTTTATGGCGTTATTAATACCGTCGCGTTATTTTTAAACGGGTAGATTTTTTCTAAATTGTTGATATTTTCGGTACCTTTTATATTTTGTCATAATATTATGTTTCCTGTGACGTTGCCCTTACGGTCAAAGTGTCAGAAAGTGTCGAATCATACGTAGCGTATGATGCGCGATGCATTTTGCGTCGTTCATAGAATTCCTACCAGCACGGTGCGAACGTTGGATAGGAATTCTATGAAACCACGTAACGCGACGCATAATGCGTCGCGCTACAAACGCTGTATGTGGTTTGACCCTAACACTGAGTTTTGTATAATAACGCCATAAATATCGGGTATAAACATATTGTACGTGCTAATTTAGAATCAATTAGTACAATTACATTGAAATCCGTTCAATAATTTTTATCTGATGTAACGAATTCACAAATGCCCAAACCTAAATTGTTTTTTTGTTTATAATAATAGTAGGATAAAATGTTTATTAGCTCACGGGCTTATAAGTGCGCATCCATGTTATGTGTGGAAAACTACGGAAACTACCGGATATCCCAAGATCCGTCAAAATGCTGCGTGACGCACCAGGCGGGCTAATAGACGAATATATCCGTATCTATCCGGTATTGCGATCACGATCGTACGTGACGCGAATAAGGCAGTGTTGAACTTGGGGACTGTACACACTGGGGCGTTAGGGTCAGCTCAGACTGCGACGCGACGCGACGTCGCGCTTACTTTAAAGAAGTAATAAAAGTTGTATACTATTCAGAAAGATACAAATTTCAGTGTTACGCACAACGTCAAACTAGGCCACGCTGCGCAGTGGGTTCTCGCTGAAATTAATATATTTTTGTGAAGTAAACAAGTTCTATTTATCTTCCAAACTGCGCGCTACGTCGCGTCGCGAACCCTTCGACTTTTGAAGTTCCTACAAGCAACTCTTATAGTTTGGGTATGCCTTTTTTAAGCTTTAGTCTAGTACTCCTAAATACTGAAGTGGACTAAAAAAATTTTTTGACCATTAGGTCTAGGCATATTATTAAAAAAAAGCAAATAATGACGAAGATACATCGCATTTAAATTTTGCATGACGTCACTATGTAGTACAATTTTCCTTAGATGGTGGTAATCGCCCCCACTCTACTAAAACTTTGCATGACAACGCATCAAGCATTGTAAGTTTGTGAATTTGCACTAGACTCCATTTATTTTTAGACAAACTTACTGTCTAAATAAAATAATATTTTTCGGACCCATTCTAAATCCCTATGATCTACATCATAAACGATCAAACTTCTTCACACTTTCCTTGTCGTAGTATGTAGCTCTATTCTCTTTAAAAATATCCTAATAAGCAACTATTAATAATTATGAAGAAAGAGAAGAAAACCATCGAATAGTTGTTTAAAAAATAATAGCAGTTCGCGCCTAGAGAATAGTTTTTATTGCTTTTCTGTTATAATTCAAAACTTATTTGTACTTTGTTTTTATTGTACGTTTTACAAGTAAGTGGTCCAGTGTTTAGATGATCGATAAAGCAGGCAGAAAAAAACAGAGGAGGGAGGCTTTTGCCAAATCTTACTATATATAGCTAACAAAAAAAATGTGTATTGTCGTAAAAAAGTGCCTCAAAGGTCTAGTTTTAGAAGAAATATTTTATGTATTTATTTATTGGTATGGTGTAAACGGTCTCTTACAGTTTTACAGCGGCAACTAGGATATTGTCATGGTTTTTGGCAAATGAAAAAATATCTGCTGATTTCGGGTCAAAACAATTTAGAACGTCTGCTATGAATTTAAAAGGCCTATTGCTTTTATTGTGGACCACTTTTAGGTGGTGTAAATGTTTTTTAAACAGGGTGGAGGATATTGAGTGAGTTGTTAAGGGGATACATGGATTTTGGAGGACCAGTGTTTACAGCGTTTTAAATGATATCTCCTTTTACGTTTAAATAATTTATTTCAAATTGGCACCATTGGAGTTCGAAAAACTCATGTATTTCCTTAAATTTCAATGTTCATTTTTAAATAGCACAATTAAAATACTGTTTATTGTATATTGATAAAATCTGTAGCTAGCCTAAATAACAATGTATAAAAAGTCAGTTACATAGAACGCCTCTCATCGTTTCCCGTGCAAAGGTGCCCAAAATCTGGCAGCATTGCCAAGCTGGGTCGTAATGGCCATCCTTTGCACGAGAAACGAACCTGAGCGTGAATCACTATACATGTGTTTTTATCGATATTTAGGTACAATAAGTACCTAAATATCGATAAAAAAACATGTATAGGACATTTTGTTTTAGATAGTTTCCATTATTTCCATTTAAATTTGTGTTATAAAATTGTTGAATTAAGATGCATCATTGCAGTTATTATCAAATTCAATCTGGTCGACTTTTCCCACTATATCACGTTAAGTAATTGTGTTAATTAATAAAGAATTAATTTCACGTTAGGTTAAATAAAATAATAATTTTATTAAGTAAGCTGATTTAATCGTATACCATAAACGCACCCATTATTTCAAACACCCATTTGGAACGTGCTGTTACTGTCATTCAAAACATTCGTAACAAACACTTAAACATAATCGAGAAAATTATCGACATCTGTTAACATCCCTAATCTATTTCGTGCGTCATTACATAACGTTAACTACGTCAAAAGCGACGTTACCGTCATCTTAATAGGGCTGGAAATCGGTTCTCGATTTAAGGAATAACTGCATCGATTAAGATAAGGTGCGTCGATTAATATTTAGGGAGGTATTTACGGAGCGTGCGGATTGCAATCGCTTTTTGAATTTCGGGACGGAATTTCCGCTGGGTAATTTAGGAATAGTTTTCATTGTTTTCTGTTCTGTTTTAATTTTTCTACATAAGGTATGTTAGCTGCTAATTTAAGAAGTGGCTAGTAATAAAATATAATAAATAGCTAAGTACAATGTGAAAAGCAATAAATAAATTGAAATTGTTTTTCGTGTGTGTAATTGGCATACAGTAGTCTTAAGATGATTGGTTCGGTTTTTTCTCCGGTAATTGGATTAGTTACCCTTGTCATATTGCGATAGTAATAGTAGCAATATTAGTAGGATTCTCATACGCTACTCATAGATCCATAAGAATAGCCAAAAAGATTCCAAACTATTCATAAAAAACATTATTCTTCAGAAAAAATGACTTTATCGTCTAACCCACCCCTCGGTCGTTTTTATTCCAGAGACAAGTCATTTTTTCTGTCCTTACTCCCCCGTTAATGATTTTCCGTCAAGTTGTGAGTCCCGCAACGCCACAAATCATGGATACAGAGATGGCGAATGACCTACGATGAGATAAGGCCCAGAGGTAACTCGGGGACCTTATTTTTCTCGTGTTTAGCCTGTGGTGCAAGTTGAAAATCATTTGATTTCGTTTTACAAGCGATGGTTACAGAGAATGTAGGGATGCGGAAAAGAGGTCAGAAAAGAATTGTTTTATTTAGTTCACCAGTTAGTAAATATACCCAGATATTTCAGTTTATTAAAATAGTAATAATTTATGAACATACAACGCATCGAAATTTCAGAGAACAAGGGGGCGGCGTTACTACTGTATCATCGTTAGTATTTGTTAGTCACAGAAGATTCAAATATTTTTATTAAAAAACTACTTCATATTTTTTAAGCTAAACATTATTATTACTTTTCTACTTTATTATTTACTAAGGGGGGATTCGACCAAACTATTTAAAAATTTATTCCGATAATACAAAATGTTTCAGAATAATTGGATTTTGCGGTTTAATAATTACTAATCCAAGCATGAGAGGTCTGTTCCTGAGTAAGCTATTTAATAGCTGACTAAATTAAATAGTCTCTGCATTCCAAGTAAATCTATGAAAAGAGGATCATACGGATTTTCGTCGGGTTATACTTTCACTCACCATTAATTCCTGAACCATGGATTAACAATACCAAGGATAACTTAATCCATACTTATATATAAAGCTGAAGAGTTTGTTTGTTTGTTTGAACGCGCTAAGTGTCTCAGAAACCACTGGTCCGATTTGAAAAATTCTTTCGGTATTAGATAGGTCGTTTATCGAGGAAGGCTATAGGCTATATTGAATCACGCCCGCGACTTCTCTCGCGTGGTTAACGCGGGCGAAGCCGCGCGCTGCCTCTAGTCCAGAAATAAAATGAAAAAACGCGTCAACTATGTTATTCGAGAATTTAAAAGATTAAAATTATCCCAAGTATAGTCTGGTTTAACTTAATGTTTGGTGAAATCCGTATTTAGACGTATAATAGCGTACAAAAAATGTACGTTTTGTTTAGCTTGTATTTTCTAAGTCGCCTTTTAAGACATCCACGGAAAAACTTTAAAGTGGTATTATTTTACCCAGCCGGAAACCACATAAAAAAAAATTAAAAAAAAAAAAAAACTATTCAAGGCTTACTAATAAAATAGATAGTCTTTAACAATAGAATTTAATGAATCCGAATAAAATCTAACATTCCCGCTTCAGCTTATAACATGAACCACTCCCTTCCCTTTGTTTTCCCCAAGCTTATAATAGTTTTTCCCATCTCCATTGTTCGATGTCGGGGTAGGTGAAAATAAATAATACAAGGCACAGGTGATTTATTATATTTCGGACAGGCCCATTGTTTCATGACAGTAATAATTATCTTTACCTTTTTAGATAGCACTTTCAGAATATAAATTGGTGGCATTTTTTCTTAACTGCCCGAAAAGAGACTTAGGGTTCCGTACAAAAAATTAAAAACAGTACCCTTATACGATCACTCGTGCGTCTACCTATCTGTTCGTCCGTCTGTCATAGCCAATTTGTTTCGAATCTACTAGACCAAATTAGGTGGAATTTAGTAGGACGGTGTAATCTTATGATCTAAACATAGACGCGCAAAGCAAATAATTATTTTTTAAATTAGGGTCATTTTCGGGAGACAAAATATTAGGAAATAAAAAAAAAGTTTTTCAAACTTTACAGTGTTTATCAAATGAAAAAAAGCCTGTTATGAGTACCTCAAATGTATATTTTTTTTATTATTGTAAAAAATAGATTTGATTCTATACGTGATAGATGATGAAAATTAACTACTGAGATCTTTTCTGTCATTTATTTGCAATGTATAAGAAAATCTCGTGCGGCGCGGAACGGTGTTTTTCACGTAGGCTACATTTTTTTCACGTACATTTTTTTCCATACATAACTGCGTATTCCATAAAAAAATCGGTCTGCCCGTCCGTCTGTCTGCCAGCTTGTATCTTATGAAACGTCATAGTTATACAGTTAAAATTTTGACACATGATGTATTTATATTGCCGCTATAACAACAAATACCAAAAACAGATCAAAATAAATATCTAATTGGGGCTCCCACACAACAAACGATATTTTATATTCATAATGGTACGGAACCCTTCGTTCGCGAATCCGACTCGCACTTGGCCGGTTTTATAAAATAAATACGCACGGCAGCATTTTCTATTTAAATTTCGAACCTTTCAACTCTAATTTCGTTGACACGAACCTTTATCTTTTTTTACAGCGTTACGTAATCCACGACAATAACCTGCCAGTTCCATTATTGTTCAAAATCACATTTGGCCTCAAAAATGTAATTTTCGCCAAACAGCACTCTATTTCGTGGAGATAAGGAAAATTGTTTATCCGAAAAATTCGCACAGGTTTCGAGCAAAAAATCATCGGCAAGGTCAAGAGTTGTCACGCTTTGATGTAAGGTCATTGAACCTGTAGAAATAATGGCGTAATTAATAAAATAATGGCTCGGGTCGATGCCATATGTTTTTATAGTGTGACGAATGACAGGTACAAAAAACCGGATTCTACTGGATTATACTCAAGTTGAAACAAACATTACCTATGGAGCTTTTGTTTTTAACAAGTAGTTGTTTGTATGATTCTATTACTGTTAAAAAAACGTGAAGGCAAAAAGTCACGATTTGTCACGAGGCATATACTGAGATTATCCACTTCACCTACATTATATGTTTTATATATAAATATAATACACATACAAAAGTGATTGGTCAGAAGCAGCTCTAGATAGAGAAAAATGAAGGAAAATGGGAGACCTTTGGCCAGCAGTGTGGACAGTAAAGGTTTATTAAAAAATACATACTAATAATGATTATTAGTTTTGATGACCTCCGTGGCGTAGTGGTCACCATGCTACTTCGCCACCCAGAGGTCCCGGGTTCGATCCCCGGCCAGGGCAAGTCAGGAAATGGCCTTTTTCAAATTGTCCTGGGTCTTGGATGTTTATCTATATATGTATTTGTTATAAAACATAGTATCGTTGAGTTAGTATCCCATAACACAAGTGTCGATCTTACTTTGGGGCTAGATCAGTGTAATTTGTCCCTATATATTTATATATTTATGTTAGTGGCTCTACGAGCTGTAGCCTTCGCGAGTCACCCCCAAATCTTATGAAGTTTATCGTATAGAAAAAATGTTCAGACTAAAAAGTTGCGTGTTAATCAAGGTAGGTAACAAAAGACTATGACATTTTGAAAAAGTTTCGAAATGATTGAAATTTCTAATCCCATATTTCCGCCATTTTGAAAAATGCAGAAAATCTGAATTAAATAAATTCTTTAATATAATATCAAATCTGCTCACTTTTAATGAGAACTGGTTGAGAAATGCGTAGGCGAAAACGGACAGACAGACTCATAAACTGACAGAGGACAAAAGCTGGCCAATCTCGAAACTAAAACGCTTTGTTCGCTTCACTTGCTCGGTCAATAATTTAGTTCGCTGATCTAGGTGTATCATTCGTATTTCAATGACGCATTAGCAAACAAACACACAATTCCGTCATTCTGACTGACGTGCGAGTTCGTCGCTCTTGTAAGGTCAGACATGACATTCGTAAGTTGAAGGAACTCTGAAATGGTTACTCTATTTTATTATTAACTCTATAGGCTTTTCAATTTTCGTGGAAAATCTAGTGAATATTGAATAGAGTTTTTCTGAATTTAATTACTGAGTTTGTTTACACGATTATTTTTCTATTTTTCTGTACTTTTAGGCTAGGCTATTCATAATATATCTAATTTAAATATGAAACATACTTAAAAATATACACGTATAATAAAAACCCCAACCTTGTTGCCCGCTGGCAGCGGGGCAAAGCCTAAGCTAAGTCACCGGGTGGTTAGGACCGCAGAGAGAGAAACTTCCTGAAAATGCGTGCCGTGTCCACTTAAAAACAATCATCATCAACTCAACTGCCTTCTGAATCTGACCCTTGACCTGATTTACCTACTATCCTACTATACTATCCTATCCTACTAATATTATAAATATAAAAGTGAGTTTGTGTATTTGTTTGTCTGTTTGTCTGTTTCTTTGTTTGTTTGTTACCACTTCACGCTTCAACCACCGAACCTATTTAGATGAAATTTGATATGGATATAGTTTGATACCCAGGGAAGGACATAGGATAGTTTTTATTCCGGAATTCCCACGGGGAGCGAAGCCCACGGGAATAGCTAGTTTATCATATTTACTTTTTAAAGAGGAATATACCTACTATAACACAAACGTCTCGGCATCCACCTAATCTATCACTACTACGTTATGTAGAGCAACATGGATCTTCAGCGACCGTTTGCAAGCGGAAGTCAATACAGTAGTGTACATTTATCATCTTCAAGGGCCATTAAATCCAATAGTCCATCTCACCGCATAGACTTAGGAAATGTCTGACAAAGCTATTAACACGAGAGCTATACCACCGGTGAGTGTTTGTGCACAAATTAAAGATAGTACGGAAATGAAGCATTTCCGTACTATCTTTAGCGGAATTTTGCACGATCAGATTGACAGTTTTGTGGCGCAAGATGATGTCTTGATTTTAAAAAAACAGTTTATGTACTTAATAAACATAGAGCATTATTTGGGTAGTGTATCTCACGGCATAGACTTAGAAAAGGTCTGACTAAGCTATTAACGGGAGAGCATTTCCACCGGTGATTGTTTGTGCACAGATTAAATATAGTACGGAAATGAAGCTTTGTAGTGTCTACTCCTGCAACATTCAGATTGACAGTTTTGCGCTATCTTGATAAATAATAATAGTTTATGTACTTAATTACGAGTAACATAGAAAACTATTTAAGTTTGGTTTGGCTACCGCATAGACTTAGGTAATGTCTGACAAAGCTATTAACACGAGAGCAATACCACTGGTGAGTGTTTGTGCGCAAATTAAAGATAGTACGGAAATTAAGCTTTGTAGTGTCCGCTCTTGCACGCTTAGATTGTCAGTTTTGTGGCACAAGAATTTGCGCTATCTTGATAAATAAAAACAGCTTAGGTATTTTATTAACATAGCACTATTTGAATATTCTATATCTCCACACAGACTTAGAAAAGGTCTGATAAAGCTATTTATACGAGAGCATTCCCACCGCACCACACAGTAAGTGTTTGTGCACAAATAAAAGATATTACGAAAATTAAGCTTTAGAGTGTCCGCTCTTGCAACACTGAGATTGACACTATATAGTTTGACAGTCTTTTATGTCTTGATAAATGTATAAAAAAGATTAGCGTAGCCACTTTAATATAGCTTTTAGTGAAGTAATGTACGGTACGCTTCAAAAATTCACAATCTTTCATACTAATTGTACGATAAATTATGACTTCATTTTTAAAGGCTGACATATAAGATACAATAACTGTGCGCATAATCAACAACAAATAGAGTTAACGTAATACGGACTATATCAATGATCAGCTTTATTTCTGTAATCACCATTGTTTGTAGTTTGAGTGTACTGCGTCTAATGGTTTTAGACTCTATGACTCGTTAAGGCGATAGGTATGTTTCTTTTCAGTAGCGGTTTTGTAGACTAAGCAAAAGAAACTACGGGAATTTTATAATAAACATGACTTCATTGTAACAAAAATAAACTATCAAAAGATTTATTTGCTATTAGATTAGATTGTTTAACATAAATCGTGAATTATTTTACAGAATCGTGTATTTTACTGGGTCAAAAATAAATTATTCGGTAGGTACTCTTAAGAAAATAATACGTCACAAAATAATGTCACTTGTCCCTCATCATATCTATTTTCAAAGTGATTTTAGATTTATTATAGCAAAAATTTTTTATTATTATTTATTATTATTATATATATGGGTCCTGGATGTTTATCTATATATGTATTTATTATAAAGTTTTATTTTATTAAAATTTTATTATTAATTTAAATTTATTAATTAAAATTTTATTAATAAAGTTTTATTAAGTTTTTATTACTAGCTGTACCCGCGGGCTTTGCTCCCCGTGGGAATTCCGGGATAAAAAGTACCCTATGTCCTTTCTTGAATCTCAAACTATATCCATACCAAATTTCATCCAAATCGGTTCAGTATCAAAAGCGTGAAGAGGTAACAAACAAACAAATATACAAACTCACTTTCGCATTTATAATATTAGTACAAGTCTACATTAAAGAGTCAAGTGACTCTTTAATGTAGAATTAATTAATTCTTTAATGTAGAAGTAAGAATTAATTGTTGAGAAAAATCGGGAAGTAAAAGGCAAGTACATATATGATTCATGATAAAAAGAAATGGAGAGCATAGACATATAGATTTGAACGCAAATAGGAAAAAGGCGGCGTAGATAAAGCGGCGTAGTAAGCAGAAATCAATACGTAAAAAATCAGTTAAACATGATTAAAAGTTAGATTATGTTTTAGGCAACGTGAACTAACAAATTACCAGAAGCTACTCGTAGTGTCAACTATGTCTAAAGCCATCGAGGACCGGCGAGTGTTTGAGTGGACTTCGTGCGATGGTCGGAAAACGGAAGCCACGACTCTCGACGTACTCGGTCCTTAGTTCTGAGGACGATTATTGGGACGCTTACCTTAGGAAAATATAATTAATTTTGTTAGAAAGCATGTTGATGGATAGATGAGATCATCATTAAAATCATCATCAGGTCTTTTTGTCTCCACTGCAGGAGCACAACCCTGTCTGTACTCCCAGAGCCATACTTGGCCAGAGCAGCCAGAGGACTTGGCTACACTCTCCTCGCTGGCCAGACGGATTGGAGAGCTGTCATTGGTGTTTATAAGCTTTATTGAGCTTGTATTTCCTTAGTCACCTTCTACGACATCCACGGGAGGATTTCGAGTGGCCCTATTCTACTCTGCCGGAAACCACACAGATAGATAACATAGTGTCATTTTATTAGATTTCAACTTGTTTTGAGTTAGTCCATGTTATTAACCGACTTCCAAAAAGGAGGAGGTTATCAATTCGTCACGATCTTTTTTTCAATGTATGTTCACCTATCATTCGAAGAGGCCTGGACTGATTTGGAAAATTCTTTTTTTGTTTGAATGGTATACTTGTCAGGTGATCCCATAGAAATTTTGTCAAAATCAGTTGGCTAGTTTAGGGGTGAAGTCGGTTTTTAGTTTTGAAAAGGTTTTCGTATGTGACGTACGTAGCTTGACCAAGGGCTTGCTTATGTAAGAGCTAGAGATATTTCATGCCACTCATTGTAACCCATTCTTTTGTAGACCACGTCCAAGTTTGCTTAACGTTTGAAAACGGAAGCCACGAAAACTGATTATTGGAACGCTTACCTTTGAAAAATAACATAGAAATTAACACTTTGGGATACATTTAACCAACAGCAAAATAAAAACGATTCAAAGTCAACATCGAACTTGCACCTCACAGACGCACAGCCTGTGCCTAAACCGCTGGGCCACCACTGCTTTTGATCACTTTCTACTGCTAACATACTTCATCATCATCATCATTTCAGCCGCACAACGTCCACTGCTGGACATAGGCCTCTCCCAAAGATTTCCAAAATGACCGATCCAGAGCAGCTTGCATCCAGCGGCTTCCAGCTAACATACTTGTATGAATGAAGGTATTTCTCCCAGAAAGAATTTGCAAATAAAAACCATACCCGTGTGAAGTCAGGAAGTTAAGCTAGTATAGTGTAATAAGTAGACATGTCCAGCCAGCGTTGGGTATTCAGAGAGCACCGGTAAGTGTTTAGTGGTCACTTACTGCGAGCACAGTCGATAGCACTGAAGTTAGTACCTTCGCTTTGGCTTTCAATTATTGGGACAGTCAAATTACGTTTAACATTTATACTTGTGTCAGTAAAGACACTAGAGACACAGTCATAGAGCATGTAATCTACCAATTTGAAGAGTGCAGACTTTATAGAATTTAAGAGAAAAATCAGCGCTCCTAAAATTGGTAGCACTGTACCATATAACTGATTTGAGGAGTGCAGGTTTCTATGAATAAGGCGGTAAGTGTTTAAGTGGTAAGTACCTGGGCGACCGAGCTTTGGAAACCCCCATATACCAATTTTCAATAGAGCCGTTTTCGAGATCACAGAAATTTATACATAAATATACAAGAATTGCTCGTTTAAAGGTATAAGATTTACTGCGAGCACAGTATATGATAGTAGTGGAGTAAGGAGTACCTTTGGAAGTTCTATTTAAAAAAAACGAGGCGGTTATAGAGTCAGGACCCTCTCCCTCTGGGCAATGTGAAACCTGGATCCATGCGTGCTAAATATCTAGGTATCTTAAATGTTTAATCTAACGCCGCCAGTTTTAACTAAAATACATTATTTGACAAATTGCTTCGCTGTTTTTGAAATTGGGATTCCAATTTCCAACTGATCAGGATCTGAGGAATCAGTGATAACCTGTACCTGTACATGGCTTTATTCGATAGGAATTTGAAAAGTTTGCAAAATTTTTTTTTCGTTTCACGAGTTTTCATCATGCATTTTGATATGATTTTATATATTTCAGGTTAAGGTATATATTATATCATTATATATTATGTGCTAGTCTGTTAGGTATTTATTCTACATTAAAATATTTCGTAGAATATTTTAATAATTTACACACAAATTCATAATCCGAAAGCCTGTACGCGGCTCGTTCTATCGAAAATATCACTATCTCCGAAATATTAATCCATTTTAATCAGCAAGGCTTTTCCCTAGACCCGGTAAATAAATTACAATCACAAAATAAAATGATTAAGCCGGTAACAGCGGATTAAATATTAATGGCGGTAATTTCAGCCATGTTTCAATTCGAAATTTAAAATTCAGTTACATTTTCCGGATACTGGTTGGATGGAGACATTCAATCATTTAGTGCCAACGGCGAAATAAAATAACTGGTAAGTGCGTCAGTTTGCAATATAAGGGTTCCGTGCCTATAGTTGAGAGATATCCTAGAGTTTGTCTCGTCTTATATCGAAACCAGAATCTTTCCCAGGGTGCACTTTCCGGCTTATTCATCTTCAAAGATCACACTAATAGTATAAATAAGGCAAATGTTTGTGATTGTGTATGTTTTGTAACTTCTTGAAGCGCAAACCAATTGGATCAATTTTGATTAAAATTTGGTACGCAAGAAGCTGACATCCTGGATATACCTACCTACATAGACTAATTTTTCCGCGGGTAACACCGCCAGACGCAGCTAGTTAAAAATATGACTAAATAAGTTTAGTTGATACGTTTGAATGAAAACCTTAACTATTGTTAAGGTGGATTTTTGTGAAGTTCTGTTAAATAGCCAAAACGCCACCCAATTTCATCTCACATAAAATTACATTTTTTATCCTAATGATAGGTAAATCTGTCCTCTTGTTTATTTTTATTTTGTCCTGTTATTTTTTTTGTGTAAGTTGTATCTATTTATCACATTTTCCTTTTGTGTCTTTTGCACATTTCCTAGTTTTTAAGATATGATTTATTTTGCTTTAATTGGTATTGTATTAAATATACCTAACTATGATAGAAAGGAAAAGTCATTATTTATTTAATTTTTTTTCTTTGTAAAATATAAATGTTTTAGTCATAAGTGAAATTTAAAATTTTGGTTCGGAACCCTAGAAGGACATGTATTGTACAACAGAATAATATTGTACGGATGACGTTTCAATCCCCGGTCTGACTTTTGGATTTGGAATATTTTTAAAACAATCTGTGAACTTGTTTCATATTTTTCACGGTCCAATTTATTCTAGCTGATATTTCATATTGTTTTTTTTGCCATATGTTACTAAAGTATATTTTTCTTTTTTATCATTCTCCAATAATAGGAGAAAAAAGAATATATATAATTGTAGATAGTATAAAAATATATTTACTTTTATGATTGTTTATAATATAATATTCGCAAATCGTGCGTGTTGTAACAATTATCTCTTTGAATGAACACTACCTTAAGGCTGTATAAAACGCCAGTGCTGCTGTCAATGTAAATAAATAATAGAGAAAATATAATAAAAATATTTTCTTTTGTAAATGTTTTTTTTTGTAGTTTACACAAATTACATTATCGTGTCTCTATGCCAAATGGGAAAATATAATATATGGAAAATACTCCACCGACAAGAAACTAGTTCTTAAATTTAATGATGCCAAACGGGATAGACAGAGCCCAAGGCCTTAAGACCAAAGGCCACTGGATGTTGGAAAATGAATCAGAATAGGATGAAGTCTAACAAAGGGCTGCTAACATCTCGAACATTACCTTGATCGGATTTACTGCGTTGGAAGAGAACTATTTGGCACATTTCACACTTTTCCTTTTTCCCAGACTAGCATAGCAGAAAGAAAGAAGAAAGTTTTATGTAGTGTTATGCAGGTAGTCGCAAGTATGTGCGGAAATGCGTATACTCACCGTGCCCATTCTCCAATGGTTAAAGAACTAAACAAAGCAAAAGGGAACTCAAACTATCATCTTTGTTTCCAGAAAATATTTTTAAGAGGCCACTGGCGTTTGTGCAGTCCCTTAACATAATCATCCAAGTAGAATTCCGAGCCATATGGCGGTCGTTCGTGAGAAAACCACGAGAACTTGACTCTCCGTCGAATTTCCGTATACTATGGTTTCATAAAAACGTATTTGTTGTCATTAATTTACCGGTTAAAATAAAGGTCAGTGACATAACTCATCGGATTAAAGCATAAGTAAAAGACCAGTGGGCGGAATACATCGTAAGGAGCCGATGGCTTTTTGGGTAGGATGATACTAGAATACTAACTAAAATACTAAATAACTACTCCCATGCTGGTCTGGGAGAAATAAAAAAACTTAGAATGTACCAGCTGCTTCTCTTCCCGCGCAGATCGTAAAAGCCGATCGAGGGAATGGGCAAAAATGCGAATCATTTTAACAGGCGATGCGGCTAGCAACCCGTCACTGTATTGATTGCTTTTCCATCTTCTCGCCCACCATGACGCTAAAAGTGGCTTTTGAGTCTTGCGGCTCTAGGCTCTGCATAGAGCCGCAAGACCACAGATATAGATGTAATAGATAACGCCTGTATCAAGATTTGTATCGAAACCAAGCGTGCCAACTTTTTTAATGCCTACTGTGACGTCACAGGCAATTTTAGTGACGGGAAATTCAAACCGATTCAAAGAAACCGCTCGCTACGATTTAAACGATTTATTGAAGACGCACGCCGCCGCCCTGATCGTCTCGCTCATACTCATGAAAATTTCAATTGTCTAGCTAGCCAGCTGTCAGCCTGGTGACAGACAGTCAGACGGACGTACGAACAGCGAATTCTTATTAATAGGGTCTCGTTTTTACCCTTTGCGTACGGAACCCTGAAAAGTAGAATCAAAACCTTTAAGGCATCATTTAAGATGCGATTGATTTCGTAGATCCAAATCACTCTTCATCAAGCTTGATATAAAGTTCACATTCATTTATCCTTTCGCAACTTCCTCAGCAATATATTTTACAGAATCTCCCATTACGGTTTAAACTCTATGTCACTGTAATAGGGATGACTTTCATATGTCAACGAGTGTTCAAGTCGTTTGTGAAGACTGGGCAGATGGTAAGTGGTTATCAAAAGTGAAAGGCAATGGATTACAAGGCTTATGTCAACCACGTTATATTGAACAGTGGCTGTAACTTCTTTAGATATGGATCGAGTAAGGCGATTTGAAGGTGAGAACTTAAAACGTCAAAACCCAAAATGAGCCTTTGTATACTAGATACAAATGCTCTAAAGCATTTTGGGTTTTAATGTTTAAATGTATAAAAAGACGGCTTAAAAACGAATAAATCTAACTGAGCATCATACCAAACCAATTTAGCCCATAGAAAAGTTATGGCAAATCAAATATTATGCCTAAGTTACTCTATGTCAAAAAATATTGCTATAGAAAACTTATGCCTAATATGTTATGCCAGAAATATGCTAAATATGCAATGCGTTTGGACCTGGGGACATATTTTTGAAATGCCTTGTCACATTACGAATGGTTTGCGCGAGCGTATCCAAACGGTGAGCTGATTTATAAACGTGAGAACTTAAAACATCAAAACCCAAAATGCTTTAGAGCATTTGTATACTAGATACAAATGCTCTAAAGCGTTTTGGGTTTTGATGTTTGAAGCAGACAGTATCCTAAGCCGCAAAAACCCCTACTATTAGCGTGATAGTGGGCGGGAAAAATATTCAGAATAGTGATGGTTTGCTTGCCGTTTTACAGATTAGCATGATTCGCATTTTCGCCCATTTTGCTCTATCGGCTTTTTCGATCTGCGCTGGAAGATAAGCTGCTGGTAGATTCTAGGGTTTTCTTTCTCTTCCAGACCAGCCAGGAAGCGAAACTTATTTTACTAATTTCACAGTTTAATAGCTCGTTGGAACATAACATGTAAAAAAAATATCGAAAATACATACGAACTGTTTTCTCAGGAACCGAATACGAACCTGTAACAAAAAATAAAGTGAAATTTACTTAAACATCATGCTTTTGCAGTACATTCATAATAAATGAACTTTGGACTTCCGATTTAAATATTTCCTATCCGGTCAGATTCGAATATTGATGAATTTACAAATTCGTCAGGAAATTAAATGACCTGTATCTCACAATGCAACTGCGGCGACTGCCATACACTGGAGACAACCGAGACCAACGGCTTATACGTGCTTTCCGAAGCACAGAGGAGCTCGAGAGTTAGCCACTTGTGGTCACCCATCCAAGTGCGGACCACGCCCAGTGTCGCTTTACTTGTAAAAGCGCCAGTATTACGCACTCCCGCCTCGCCACCAAGCTTCTTACCAAACAATGGCAAACTATTTCTTTATTTCAGCTAAATTTCGCCATTGTGTGCGTTTCTTTCTATACAATGACACCGAAAAGAGCTTATCTCTAAAGATGTATGAAAAGAGGGCTTATAACTTAATACGTAACTGAGCCTAATGCTCAGTCAAACCAATGTAGCCCATAAAATAGTTATGGCAAATTACACATTGTGCCTAATTTACTCTATTCCCAAGAATATTGCTATAGAAAAAATATGCCTAAAATGTTTTGCCAAAAATATGCTTTAAAAATATGTTTGAAATCCCTTGTTTGCGCGAGCGAATCCAAACGGGCGCATTTTATAATCGGTAGTATTTTTATATTTGCAAAAAATGGTCTTGACCGCTCGTTATTTTGACATTTGTAGTGTAGATATTTCAAAGAAACCTTTTAAAGAGAATCCGTTCGACTCAACCTGCTTATTTAATTAGATTTATTTTCGAAGTTTTCATTTAACAATATTATTTTTCGCTGACACGACAGTTTCGAATACGGCCAAATGGTATTTTATGTGAGCGGTGAGTTAGAAACCTACATGTTTTGTGCTACGGTAAGTCCCTCAATGAAAACTAGCACTCTAGCTCCCTGTATCATTTTATTGAAAAACTTTATTCGCCGAAACCTACAATAGGTGGACTTAGTACTAAAGCATTCTCTCTCTGTCAACCTTTAGGAAAAGACATCAGACAAGAAAGTTAAAGTTAGTATTACAGAGAGAAAAAAGTAGACTTATTTCGTTATTAGTTGCTTCTGCTTGAATATTAATAAAACTAGTAAAAAAGATGAGTAATGAAGATTTAATAGCGCAACAATTAGGGTTATTAAAAGCCGAAAAGCAAAGTAAAACTGGACGACAAAACGGTGAAATGGGCGAGCAATCAGCAAACCATTACAGGCCGGAAATGAATTCTTGCATGGTCGATTCGAAGCTAACGAGTCCTGGACGTACGAATTTGAACGAGGATGTGGAGGCATGATGACTGAAAAGTACAAAAAATAACTTCAAGGTGGGCCACCAGATAGAAATATATACAACATGGATTTTTAGTTTTTGGCCTTTCTTTTAATTTTATTCATAAAATTTATTCCCATGCTGGTCCGGGAGAAATAAAAAAAAACTTAGAATGTACCAGCTGCTTCTCTTTCCACGCAGATCGTAAAAGCCGATCGAGGGAATGGGCAAAAATGCAAATCAGTTTACAAAAGCTAGCAACCCATCACTGTATTGATTGCTTTTCCATCTTCTCGCCCACCATGACGCTAAAAGTGGCTTTTGGGTCTTGCGGCCCTGGGCTCTGCATAGAACCGCAAGACCCAAAATGCTCTGTCTGCCCCATAGGGATAAAGTCGTGATAGTATGTATGTATGTATGTATGTATTTTAATTTTATATTATTATACTACTAGCTGTGCCCGTGGGCTTCGCTCCCCGTCAGAATTTCGGGATAAAAACTATCCTATGTCCTACCCTGGGTATCAAACTATATTCATATAAAATTTTATCTAAATAGGTTCAGTAGTTAAAGCGTGAAGAGGTAACAATCAAACATACAAACAAACAAATATATAAACTCACTTTGGCATATATAATATTAGTAGGATAGGATAGCTAGTTGTCTTGTATAGCCCGTAGTTTGATTTATTTCGAGTATGTCCCTTCCACGTTGCATGTATTTCTATATGATGGATGGTTTGGTTTGGTTTTCGTGTGTGTAAGTGGCCAACACTGTTGTCAGATTTTTCAGGCTGCCTAAAGGCATCTGACGTAGCTTGACGACTGCCATACAATGATGACAGCCGGGACCAACGGCTTATACGTCTTCCAAAGCATGGAGGAGCTCGAGAAAATGTTCTGTCACCCATCCAAGTGCTAACCATGCCCGGTGTCGCTTTACTTGCAAAAGCACACTCCCGCTGAACTACTGAGCTCCTTAGCAAGAATGAAGGGTAAACAAAAGTGAATTTATACATTACTTTTAGTGTAAGAGCATTTGAAATATGATTCGAAAAAGAAAAGTTCTATACTATAAATAGCCTCAGTAAACTATCAGAGTACACAATAAATATAAATTATAAGTTTGCACAAGAGCTGTAAATTCCACGGCGAAAGAAAGTACATAAATTCAGTGGCACTGTAAACTTTGGTCTTCAGTTCAGAGTAGCGTAACGTCGGATGATGTATGTGTGCAAAACACACACTCTGCTTGTAATGGTACTAGATATAAACTTAGTTTAAGATATATACTTGCAACGATGTTGCAATAAGCTTCATCCTTCGTATTCTTGCCCACCTCCTTTCTATCATTTCATTATCTTAAAATTTCATTTCTGAATTCAATTTTTAAAATCCAGAAACATTCCTTCCTCATCATTCGGACTTATTCTTTTTTCACTTCTGATACTAATAACATCTAAGTAGGTACTTGTAATTTTTTGTATACCAAATCAGTTCTATTGTATAATAAATAAATTTATTCTCTTCTTTTATATTTTTATTTTATTTTTTTTATTTATTGTAAGACTAAATACAACGGTTTCTTATATTTAGTGTCTTGCTCTATGACCTGTACTTATACTCATTTCATATGGGAACACACCTTCACTGAGATGGGACAGGTGGAGTTCCCACACACTTTTAATGATAAAGGTCTGTGAATTTAGTAAAAAAACCTGGAGGCAAAAAGCAATGCGAGGTCTACAACATTTCGCCCTTTGATTTTATCTATTTATAAAGTACTTTAAAAGTCATGAATAACTTTACTGAATAAGCAAGTAAAACTGGAGTTTGGCTGCAAAAGATTTACAATTTGGTGATATAAACTAAACATTGCGTATTATGACTAAAGCTATATTATTTTCACGTATTTATACCGCATCCAAATGATTGGTTAACAATCGTAAGCACCAAGTTAATCGAGATGGTAAAAAGGCGGAAATAAATACGTTGATAAAGCTGTAGCCGTTCGCTGAATATTTAACAATACCCTTACAAATTAAACGGATTTAATCGTTTTATAGCGCTTTTTAATACTTTTTGGGAAATAATTAAATTTATTGAATTGTTATGAGTTGACAGTGACAAATGTAACGTTATACCAGACAAGATAAGTTAAAAATTTATTTAAAAGGTTTAACAGATTAACATCATATGATCAAAATATAAAAAAGCAAAAAATCTATGTGCCATCGACCCTCCAAATTAGCCGCCAACTCAGCTTATACTGGTGTTACATAAATTAAACACCAGCGCTGGTCTTTCGTTGGACATGACCAAAATAACAATTAATTTTCGTCGATATGTAGGTATAATATTCTCATAAGTATTTGTCACATACACAAGAAACATTTTTGAAATCAAGAATAAAAAAAAAGAATCACATTACGGATGATTAGAGCGAGTGTTTCCAACGGGTGCATTTATGAATTGATCGTATGTGACGGGTTTGCATGAGTCTTGACCTATAGTTATTGTTCTTAGGTCTTGACCTCTTGAAATTTTGTCATTTGTCGCGTTCATATATGATGACATAGAAACCATCATGTTTTTTGTAATGGAGAATTCGTTCCATTCAACGCTGCTTTTTTATACATGTTAAATTTTTTTGAAAAATAAAGATAAATCGAAGTTTCTGCGGTAAAACAATATTGTTTTTCGCTGACACGACGGTTTCAACTATAGTATATTACGCGAGTGATGAGTTGGAAAACTACACTTTTATGTTTCGTTCGCTCTGAGACGCTGACTCCTTAGTTGGAAAATAGCATTCTTGAAGGTGTACAGTAGTAAAAATTAAAAATTCGGCTTTCAATGGGATATGATGGCCTCAATTACATAGGCTTGAAAATAAACTTTTCTACTCGAAGACTTTTTCGGCAATTAGTAAATCATAATCCATGAAAAATGGTCCGAGTATTAACTTTACATTAATAAAACTGCTATCATGAAAAGAGGTAACGGGTGACAAGTTGATTAATTAGCTTTTAAGAACTGTTAAGAGGCGTTTTAAAACTGCAGTTTAAGTTGTTTTTGATTGATAATATTTAATTTAAAAAATCCTTCTTGTCTCTTCTAAATCTTCTAAGTGTGTTTCTAGTGGTTTTGATTTTGCGATTCATACCAGAATCCTTACGGTTTTACTTATTTAAGGACTAACTTTCTAGCTTCCTACAATTTTTTTTTTTCAAATAACAAAACACACAGATTGAGCTAAAGCCAAATTTGAAACTAATCGTGATAAGACATAATTGAACGATAGTATATGTACGAGTAAGCCGTACAATATAATGTAACATGAGCTTATTGAAGCGCTGTTCTTAAAAATTTCTTCAGGAAATTTTTTAACTAAAATTCTCGAGAAATGTTGGAAATTTTCAAGGAAACTAATTTCGAATTTCTCGGCGGCACATCACTACATAAGCTACATCAGCACAAGTGTGTTAGTTGCGGATGCTCGCAACTAGCCGCCCATCAAGATCTTCGCGCGATCTCTCTTAATCTATCTCTCTTCATAACCCAACAGTGTCCTACCTAGTATTAAGTTCCAGTTACTAGTTATATTTGCCGTGTGGTTTCCGACAGAGTAGAATAGGGTCACTCCTAGTCCTCCTGTGTCGTAGGCGGCGTCTAAGGAAATACAAACGAAACAAAGCTTATAAACATCATGAGACCTCTCTAAACCGTCTGGCATGCGAGAAGAGTCAAAGTCCAAAGTCCTCTGGCTGCTCTGGCCAAGTATGGCTGCTATTCGTGCTCCTGCAGTAGAGAAATAAAAATCTGACTTTTATTCATCTCATCAGTCTATGCCGGAATCTCCCGGTACACAATATTTTATAATGTATACGTACAAATAAATACAAACACTCAAAATATTAGAATATCCAGTCAAATGCAGTCTGACGTAAAAATCACTTTTGTTTTATCTTCTTATATTTAAGAGCTGGGCTCTTGTCGGTGGAGTGCTTTCCATGTCCATCTTTTGTTTTATAGGAGCCCCATTTAGTTAATAATTTTATTGTGTTTTAGTACTTGTTGTTACAGCAGTAGTAAAAATGCTTCACATGTGAAAATTTCAACTGTCTAGCTATGAAGGTTCTTGAGATATAGCTTGGTGACAGACAAAATGACAGCGGAGTCTTAGTAATAGGGTATTTTTTACTCTTTTGGCACGGAACCCTAAAAAGTAATATTTCCGACTTGCCCTGGTTGGAACAAGTCTGGCGGAATAAACCCATGAAGAGGCAGACCCTGTCATACCATGTTAACCCTGCTCTAAATGTTAACCATTACGCCATGAAGGTAATAAGTCAAATCGTATATTTCTAGACGAAAAAACCCTTTCTGTTTGGAATTTGTTTCACGTTAGTCATGTTTTTATTAAGCAAAGTTTTTATTTATATATATATTATTATATTAGTGACCGACACTGAGGTCAGATTTTTTGCGTTGCCTAAACGCATTTGATATAGCTTGACGATTGTCATTCGAAGCTGGGTCCTACGGCTCCCACGGTAATGCTAACTCATACTAAGTTATAGAAAACAAGCTGTGCCCGTGGGTTTCGCTGCCTAAGGGAATTTCGGAATAAAAACTTTCCTATATCCTGCCATGTGTATCAAACTATATCCATATCAAAATTCTTCCAAATAGGTTCAGTAGTTGAAGCGTGAAGTGGTCAAACAAACTCACTTTCGCATTTATAATATTAGTAGAAAGTAGGATAGGACACAAAATATCAATAAAATGTATCAAAATAAAGGCAAACTACACGGCGCGTCAGCTGGAATGGTATAGTTTAGAAATACACATTGCAAATACCCGGAGCCGAGGGGAGAGTAATTTGACATCGATACCGTATCGGCAGTTGCTTTGTGCTGGACTTCGTGAAATATTTCTACATTTCTATATGCGAAACGTCGTGAATTTATAAGAAAACACGTGTTGTTTAAAGGTTTTTTGTCGGAAGGAATCATTTTCGTTTAAAAAAATAGTTTTAGATTATTTCTATGAAAATATAATTCGTTTTTTTACTAAACTAAAAATTCAACGAGCAAAACTAGTTTTCTGTTTAATAAATCATTTATATTTTTTTGTCTATGCCAAGCCAACTTTCTCGCCACAACAAACTACAAATCCAAAATCTAGATTAAAAATAAATAAATATTGTTTTTCCATGTTATTTGTACCACTTAAACTATGTTTTGATTTATGATGTAAGTTTTATGAAAATCGAAGAATTCATGCATTTTATGGTTAAATATAGAGACTACAGTTCTGGTCTATGTAACGAGAGAAAAAACTTGATTGGACGCACTTTAAAAGCACTTACTTTTATGTTTGTTTCAGGATAAAGCGAAATGGAAACGATTAGTGAGGACAGCTGTCCACTAGACCAACGCTAGGAGAATGATAGTGATGAATATTGCCATCTTTCTAAAACTATATCAACTACAAGTGCTGTCAGTAGCGTATTGTAATTCTGTATTTCATCATCATCATCATTTCAGCCGCATTACGTTCACTGCTGGACATAGGCCTCACCCAAAGATTTTCAAAACGACCAATCAAGAGTGATTCTAAATTTGATGATCTTTTATTATAAAAAAGCGACAACATTCGTCTCGGTTAATATACGAGTTTAGAGTTGCGCGGTCACAATTACTGTTATTAGTATTACGGGACTAACCGCGTTTAATATCATTTCTAACCGACTTCAAAAAAGGAGGAGGTTATCAGTTCGATTGTATGTTTTTTTTTGTATGTATGTGACGCGATATCTTCGGCGACCGAGGACCGATTTTGATGATTCTTTTTTTATTTAAAAGCCCTTACTCCCAAGTTGGTCCCATATTAATTTGGTGAAGATACGATGAACTTTGGAGATATGGAAAAACTCCTGGAAAAAATTGAAGTCCGTTTTTTTTTGTTAAAAAATTAATTATTTGCCAGATATTTCGACGGCCCTTCTGCACTCATAGTTGCTGGCCGACCGCAGGAACTGCGATGGATGTTCGACTGTCAAGGGTAGTTCGTTGTCTTAGTTCATTAATCTCTCGTGTTAAGTGTCGAACCTAATAATATAAAAATCAACGTAAAATAATTGATGACAGATAAGGAGTCTTTCTAAGACCACGTTCGGTGAGACATAAAAAAAAGTTCCAGTATGCATTAATTTATAAATAAGTTTTTAAAACTAAAAACCGACTTCACCCCCACAGCCCAAACTACACAACCGATTTTTAATTCAATTTCTATGACACTACTTAATAAGTACGCCGTTTCAAACAAAACAAGTCAACCTTCTTTTTTGGAAGCCGAAGTCTAAGTAAGATAAGTATATTTGTGCTTTGAAGGAATCAAAACCGTCTTATCTAATGAATAGTCGTCTAAATTGACCAAAACTAGACGGCATTTCCGTAAAAACCCTTGTTATATAAAATATTCATAATAAAAAACTTACCTGCCTGTATCATTAACGTGTATCGAATTTCGATAGTCTGAATATTGACCCAGTTATAGAGTGGCCGAGGCGGGTCTAGCTTATTGAGCTGACAACTAATTAAGAACACTTGGACAGAATGGACAAGTTTCATGCGCCTATCTCAGTTCGCCAAATTGTGAGGAGAAGTTTGAAGATCGAGGTAAGTGTCTTGGAGACACTTTACTGGTTTCTGTTGAAGCTGTTGTGATCATATGGTTATTACAGTTTGAACGAGAAAGTTTCAGGATTCAACCATGATCTTTATGACGAATGAATAACTTTACAAACAATGTTTTTACGTATTCTTGGTCAAAAACAATAATTTATAAGTGTAGCAGCAGACAGTTGATATTAGTTCTGGTTGTAAGGTATTTTTAATAAAATGCCGGGAGCAAGTTGACACATTTATTTCGGTCCAAAGAAAAGAGAGCTTTACAAACATTGCCCTATCTAATATTTTAATTTCCCTAAAACTTTTGCTAGTCGCAACAATAAGCATCTTTAAGTTAAAATGAGAAGACGTTTATGTGTATGTATATGTGTGATAAGGTTCCAGTTGTAACGCCTTCATGTGGGCAAAAAAGGACTTCTTTGTTCTCGGAGAACATGCATAAAAATAATATAATTGTTCTGTTTGTGCATGCTCCCCGAAAAGCGCTGTTGACAAAGAAAAGAAGGTTTGCAAGGACCGTAGCAAGTGGAGATCTATAGTCTTACTCCCATGGGAAACAGACGTGATTTTATATGTATGTATGTATATAATAAGATACCACTTTGACGGTATCAATCTATTTACCTAAGGGATTATCACAGCGCTGCACTGCATTGAACTGCATGCAAAAGCCGATGTCAGGTAATTGCATATCTGTGTAATGGCTTATAAGATCATTGATTCCCGTAAGCTTCTGTAGGGTTACTACCGCACGAGATTCTTTGTCACAATAGGGATGTGGGAAAAAATATATTATTTTATCTAGTCCCTCAACCAGATTATCCAAATAGATTATATGTTTTCTTTTAGCGACGTAGCGAAAATTCACAAAAATACAGTGCTTCGAAGTTTAGGAGTGAGGGTGATTTACGTCACCTTTGGTTAAAAATTGTAGCTGATCGAGACGTCACGCGAAATTTTAATGCGCTGTATCTTAATCAATATTTCCTAATCATTGAAAAGAAAAATAACATATACCATACTTTTGAATAATGTATCTAATGAGCCAACAATTTATTTAGTCCACATCCTTAGTGAACAATATCCATTATTTTATAAAAATACGGGGTACACATAATACCCACTGTGTACGTGAGTAACCGTCTCTCTTTATCACATGTGTCTTTCATTAGTTTATTATTTTATTTTAAAGATATTTATTTTATTGTGTTTATTTAACTCACAAAGCTACTGCAGTTAGTGTTAGGTTATTTAAACTAATATTCATACGCATAAAACATATGTCCTCCTAAACCAGTCATAGGTATAGTAAGTATGCTAGCAATTTATTATTTACTAGCCGAAGCCCGCGACTTAGTTCGCGTGGACTTTATGTCTCTGAAAAATGCTCATCAGGCTAAACAACTTTTACTAAAAAAAAAAAAAAAAAGTTTTATTTCGTTAACAAAAAGTTGTGTTTACAAACATAATTGTGAGGACTGCCTATTAAGCAAATAATGCTTGTGCCAGACAGACCTGCTCTTTCTTATCTTACATTAAACTAAAAACACATTTGAAAATAGTTATACAATATATAGTTATATAATAGTTTCACTTAAACAATAATTAAAACAGTTTTACTTAATTTGTAACACTATAACATTAATTAATTTATAAGTGTTTCTGTGTCATAGTAGCTTAGATCTTTTAACCACGTGGATACCTTTTCTTTAACGTCTCTTAACCGCAAAGGATAAATGTCCAGATTTTCATTAATTTCGTTATATAGATTAGTAGATTGTGCTTCATACTGACGCTTTGCAAATTTAGATTTTTTACGAGAATAATGAGCCATTTTATCTTTCCTTCTTTTTGTATTAATAATGCTTTTATAAGGTAGGGTTTTGTGTTTTTTTAAAACAACGTGTAGCACATAAAGCCTTCTTACGGATAATAGCTGACACTGTGAGTACAGTTCATGTGTTGGAAATCTAAAAGGTTTAAAATGCATTACTTTAAGTAGAGAACGCTGGCCTCTTTCTATCTCTAAGAACTTAGTTTTGTTTGCTCCACCCCATATAGTAATACAATATCCAATAACTGACTGAGCTAAGGCACAATAAATTTTATTAATGAGGTTTTTGTTTGCTATGTGTCTCAATATTTTAAAAATCCAAATAAGTTTTCTAATTCTATTATTAATAAATTCAATTTGAGGATGCCAGGATAGCCGCTGATCGATAATAACTCCTAGATATTTAGTTTGCGAGACTTTTTCTATTTTAGGGCAGTTACAATCTAATATATTATCATTACATTGGTGTATTTTAAGATGTAAGTTAGGTTTAGGATTAGATCTTTTAGTTTTAGCGAAACATATGTAATTTGATTTTGAAATGTTGAGAGTAAGCAGAAACGATTGTAACCAGCGAGACACTTTGGACAGCCCGGTTTCTGCTAGTTTAAATACAGAGTCCCAACTATTATCAGTAAATACCAAAGCAGTGTCATCGGCATAAGAAACTATGTGACCACCGTCAAGATCTAGATTGGTAAGTCCGTTTATATATATGAGGAATAATGTGGGTCCCAATATACTTCCCTGGGGAACGCCATAACACATATCCATATCGTCACTAATAAAGTTGCCAACCTTCACTCTTTGTCTACGACCTGATAAATAACTTTTTAAAAGATCAAGTGCAATACCTCGAATTCCACTCTCTTCTAACTTGCGTACTAAAGTGGGAATAGAAACGGTATCAAAGGCCTTCTTTAAATCAAGAAATACGGTTATACATTTTTTTCCTTTGTCTAGTTGTTCCACAATGTGAGATGTAAGTGCTAGAATAGCATCTTCAGTAGATTTACCATGTCGAAAGCCGAATTGAGAATTTGAAAAAATATTAAATTTATTAAAAAAGTTAATCAGTCGGATGTTTAAAAGTTTTTCTAAAATTTTCGAAATAACTGGAAGAATAGAAATAGGCCTGTAATTATTGATATCGTTTCTGTCACCACCCTTATGTATCGGTATCACTACAGATAGTTTCAGCAGAGTAGGAAAAATTCCTGTTTGGAAACAAATGTTTGATAAATGGGAAATAACAGGAACGATCAAATCTTTGGCGAGTTTAAGGAAAGTTGTTGGGATATTGTCCCATCCAGGAGAGCTGTCTGACTTCAATCCCATCAATATACTAGTTATTTCCTGATGGTCTGTTTCTAGGAGAACAAAGGATTCTGAAATACCAGATGAAGACCGGTTTTCTGTATATATAGAGTGGGGAGTTATATTTTCAGCCAACTTTTTTCCTATTGAAGCAAAATAGCAATTTACAGAGTTTACAGACTCCTGAGGAGAATTCTCTATCTTGAGCAGTTCTGTACTTGGAGATTTGGTATCTTTTAAGTTAGTAATTGATTTTATGTTGTTCCAAAGACTTTTCGAATCTTTAACAGACAGAGCTAACTGATTTCTTTCATATTTACGTTTTAGTTTTTTAATTAAATGATTACAGAAATTTCGGTATCTTTTGTAAGTTATTTTCAAAATTTCATTATTTGGGTCACGTCGAAGTTTAATTTGCATTTTATTCCTATTTCGTATACAGCGTAGGATTCCTGTAGTAATCCACGGTTTTATATTTCTTTTATTTTTAGTAAGATAAACAATAGTTTTAGACTCATTCAGTGATTCAGTTAATTTGTTTATTAATTTATCGGTTACTAAGTTTGGATCGTCACAATTTAACAAACTTGGAAGATCTTTGTTAGCCAAATTTTGAATAGCTTTGCTATAATTAACACGGTGAATAACTTTAGGACAGGTATCATTTCTTTTTATTGATCTTAAACTTAGAAAAACGGCACGATGGTCAGTGACACTCGATTTTATTACAGCTATATGGGCAGATAGCTTTGATTTTGTTACTTTTAGCATCACATGATCCAAGCAATTGTCATGCCTTGTTGGAAAAGAATGTCCGGTCATAATACCATTTTACTAAGGCGGCATTTTTATATCTCTTATAGTTTAGCTGGACCATTATGGTTCTGCATCAGGCGTTCCATTTTCCAAAATCATTTATACCCTATATGTTGCCCAGGCTTAATAGCTACATAACAAAAAAGTTTCATTCGAATCCGTCCAGTATTTCAGGAGATTAGCGTGTACAAACAGACAAACAGACATACAGACAAACAGACCAACAGACAGACATTTTTTTTTAAATTCTTACTCTATTACTACGTCTCCATCGCCCCCAATATTTTTTTTGCAAATATATTTAATGTACAGACACACTTTTTTTACTGTTTTATTATATGTATATAGATAGATATAGATATAGATTAAAAGTTCTTATTTATAGACGTGGCATGGGTCGAACGCTTAGCTCCTACACAGAGCGTCTGAAATATTTTCATGTAACCCCTCTTAATATACGTCGAGACTACATCAATCTGGTACTTCTTAACAAAATTATTCACTGCGTCCTAGAATCTCCTTCCCTTCTTTCTGCAATTAACTTTAATACCCGGTTTAGATCTAGAAATCGAAATTATAATGCATTTAGTCTTCAGATTTATTCCAACAATACCTCATATTACAATCCCATCGTTAGAATGTGTCGCCAATATAACGAAATCCTGGTTACTAATAGAGACATAGACATTTACCACTTCTCGTTACACAAATTCCGGCGGCATGTATTTATCTACTTAACTAGATAACGTAATCAACTAATGTTTTTATTTATATTTTATTTTTTATTCTTATTTGTGAGCGCTTCGCTATCTTTTCTAGTTTCTATATTTTAATAATATCAAGAAAATTGTGTCGAACTCTAGCGCATAAACTTGTGATTTAAATTGTGTTAAGACTTTTTAGGCATACATATGTAAGGAAAACAATCTAGATCAACACCTAAAACTTGTATTGTACCTACATAAGAATATGATTGTTATCTGTTTTGTGTGCAAAATAAAGAAAAAAAAAATGAAAAGTGCATACTGATGCAATTGACAAAAACCAAGTTGTTTCATTTTATTTTATTTTTTATGTATGTGATGTTTATTTTTAATTTTAACTGTACTTTGTTTATTTGGTGTCCTTGGAAGACCAGCGTTGTGGTCAGAAGGCCACAACATTATCCTGAGAGGGGCCCATATAGACACAAATATTTTAGTTTTAGTTGCTGAGAACTGCTATTATAATTGTTAAACCGTGTTTGTGATATATCAAATAAATTATTTTTGGGCAAAAATGCGAATCATTTTAACAGGCGATGCGGCTAGCAACCCGTCACTGTATTGATTTCTTTTCCATCTTGTCGCCCACCATGACGCTAAAAGTGGCTTTTAGGCCCTAGGCTCTGCATAGAGCCGCAAGACCCAAAATGCTCTGTCTGCCCCATTAGGGATAAATACGTGATAGTATGTATGTATGTATGTATGTTATTTTTGTTTCTTTCTTTCTTTTCTTTCAAACCTGTGCTTGTTAAATTAGTAGCGTTATACTGATTTAACGAGTGCAGATTTAAACTGGGAGTACCTGGGTGACCGAGCTTTGCTCGTTTACATCTCAAACTTTAACTAATTTTTTTAAACTTGTCTAAAAACAATGCAAAATAAAAAATTATATATAAACATAAACATAAAAAAAATCAAAAATAAGTCACCGTGTGGGATTCGAACCCGTAACACTTTTTCTAGCGGTCGGTATCTTTAACCACTGAGCTAAAATCAAGGCAGTCGGCGCGACGAAATTAACGACCATATTCTGCGTGGAAAGAAAAACGCATGAAAACTCAAAAACACGCGTTTTCCCAAACATAAAACTAATCTAGATCGATAGTTTACCCCCGAAAACCCCCATATACAAATTTTCTGCGAAATCGTTAGAGCCGTTTTCGAGATCACAGAAATTTATAAATAAATATATATACATACAAGAATTGCTCGTTTAAAGGTATAAGATAAGGTGAGGAGAAAGAAGAAGAAGAATAAGAAGACTGATGCAATTGAAAAAAAACTATGCTTCTTAAATTAGTAGCCTTATACTTTATTACTTAACTAGTCTAACGAGTGCAGATTTTCCATGATTACAGTAGTTAATATAAGTTTCATTTGGTTCAACCCTACTTCACACCACGTGATCATTTATCGAGCTCGCACACGTTTTAGATATCGAATGGTTTACAAACAATTTGCACTAACCGATTAGTTACTCAATAGCATGTTGTGTTCGCTCTAAGTAGGTTGGCAACTTGTATGCTCTAATTTGTATTTGTATAAAATTTTGTGTTGTTCAGGCAGTTAGAACACCAAATAAATAAAAATACCGTGGTATGAACTAATGACTAATTAAAGAGGAATATTAAATGTATGTTTAAAATTTAAGTTAAACTTTTAAAATCAGTACTTCTTCCATACTGGTCTGGGAGAAAAGAAAAATATGTACGTAGAATGTACCAGATGCTTCTCTTCCCGCGCAGATAGTTAAAGCCGATCGAGCGAATAGACGAAAATGCTAATCATACGATGTGGCTAGCAACCCAACACTATTTTGATTTCTTTTTTCCACCTTCTCGCTTACTATCAGGCTAAAAATGGCCTTTGTGGAATGCGGCAGACGGCGTAAAAGAAACAAGAATCTTCTCGCCAACCACACGATTCTTGTTCCTTTTACGCCGTCGATGGAAGATGGAAAAATAAAAAAATAGGGGAAGACCTTTGCCCAGCTATGGGAGTTATATACAACAACGAATTTCTTTTTGTTTATAGCTGTTAAGCCTAGGCAACATTTACTGTATAATTGATTTTGGAAATGGATATGATTTGGATAATGATAATGAGGCCTATGTCCAGCAGCAGACATGATGCAGCTGAAATGATGAAATTGAAACCTGTCATAACATAACTATAATTTGGGACACATAAATTTAATTCAGCGAATTTCCAAAACATTCAGCATTCCACAATCTATTTATAATATTCAATCAAAATAATTAAAACGAATTAACTCTGTATTTAATCAATAATGTTTAAGCAAACTCAATATCGAAGCGTGAATGTAGTTTATTGCTCACAATACGAGTACTTTGAACTTCCGCTTGTTATGTCGAGTTTCTAGTTTCTGCTATATTATGTCGTAAACAAATAGTTAATATGCAGAGGTGAGCATGAACCAACTTGTAAGTTTACAAATATGTCGCAGCTAATTCGAAATTTTAGATAATTCATTTATTGTAATCATTGTCATCATCATTTCAGCCTTATTGTCATCATATCTTTTTGATATTATTCCTTATTTCCAAAATATCTAGCGCCAAAAATTTATTATGTTATTTTTTTCTTATTCGGCCATAATTTTTTCATTTTGACGTTTTCGAATAATTATTTTTGCACCTTACAGCTTTCGTGAATATGACTCTTTTGAGCCTTTCTTTGAATATCATATCTTCACAACTCTCCGAGATATAAGGAGATCGCGCTTTTTCGTGAAATCGGAGCCTACACTAAAGCGAACGAAAAGACATTTCCAATGTTAAAACGAAAAGAAATTCGCCTTTTCATACAAATCATCGGCCAGCCAACGCGTTTTGTTTTGGAGGTGATTCTTTTAATCGAGTATCAGTAATTTTTTATAGCCAGTAGTTCAGTATCATGGACTTGCGTCAAAAAATTGGCGCGAGATTAAAAAGTCAACATGTGTAAGTATTGAGTACCTACTTTCAAGTCAACTGAAAGTTACGGTAATCCATCCGTCTAAATTGGCTTGTAAATAAGTTTTTTTCTAGCCACTCTCCCATGTTGGTGATAAGACTCCCTTTTTTTCAAGCGTTTTAGTTTAGATATCTCTATTATTTTTGGAAGTGATTGTGGTCATCCACCTATCTCTTTCTAGGAAGTCTCTCCTTCTTCGGCCGTCCAGAATCCAATAGGCGGTAATATATGCCAATCTTTTAGAAAGCATAACCAACTTTACCCAAACCAACTTACTAAAATAAGGAAAATTAAAAAAGAAACTTCAAGCCAACAACGCTTTAAAACACTTATACTTGTATCACACTCGCAAAACGCTCAGTTTTCATCAATCCAAACTATGAAAATACAATTTACGTCTAGAAGATTTCTCTTCCTTAAACTCGGCGGTCGTTTATCAAGTTGTCGCGTTTCGCGCAGTGTTCGCGACATCAACACATGAGGGAAAATTTTCCAAGTCCATTGTACATTAATAATGAAAGTTGGTATTGCAACATGAAGTTTGTTCGTTTGTTTGTGTAATTACTAAAACTTTGGTGGTGCAGTATGATGTACTTTTAGTAGGTCATGTCATGCGACTTGCTTGACCCTGTCCATTTAAAATTAAACTTTTTGAGACGCAAATACTGGCATCAGATTTTTAAAGCTGCCTAAAGGCATCTACACATAATTTGACAACTGCCATTAAATTTCATGAAGTCCCAAAAGACTTTCGAGTTATCGAGAAAAAATATAGATACTATAGAAGGACTTTGCTCTTCAAGCAATCTTCTTTCTTCTTTCAAGATTGTATTCTATGATAATTCATTTGTCGTTGACCTTAAGTTGACTTAAGTACGCCAATTACATGTATTGTATTGAAGTTAAATAAATGAATAAAAATACATACCATTGACGTCCTCCGTGGCATATTGGTAATCTCACTCTATGCCACTCTGATTCGATGGGTTCGATCCCCAGCCAGGGCAAGTTGAGTTGAGAATTTGAAATTTATATATGTATGTATATATTATCATTGAGTTAGTACTCGCATCCCATAACACGAGGTACTTTGCAATTTGACCTTTATTATCCATATACATGCAAACGCTGGATTATGAAATTATTATGATTTAGAGAACTTCGCTCACTCAATCAATTAAGTAAAACCCAGAATCAGAGAAGCCAAGATCTTGGACATCTGGTTAAATATTGCCTACATTATGCAAGTCCCGTATTAGTATTGCAACTTAAAGTTGGAGTCGTTTGCTTATGTAATTATGCCAGAACTTCCCCTGTGGATGTTGGAAGTTCACTCCTAACTCTTGTGACCCCTTTTGAAACCCCATGTCTCAGCAACCTCTTGCGGATTTGACTCATGTTTGGACATAAGATTAGTCTCATCTAAAAAGTTTAAGTAATTCTAATGTTTTGTGGTCGTGTGTGTAAGTAGCCAACACTGGTGACAGATTTTTCTAGTTACCTAAAGGCTACTCGCATCTTCTTTCTTAGGGATCAAACACAGTCTAATGCCGCTTACGTCATTGAGACTTTTGAAATTGAGATCCAAAAGGATTCCAATCCAAAAGTAAGAGGTCACTTTTAGCGTGATAATGGGCGTGTAGATGGAAAAGGGAATCAAAATAATGATGGGTTGCTGGCAGGATCGCCTATTAAAATGGTTGCAAATCAGCTTGTGAGTACATTTTTCCTATTTTCTTTTTGGCAGAGAGTTCTTTTTCGCTTGTCTGTAAGAGCGCTAACAAGAAACTAAAGTAGCCGAATCGTTTAAACTTTACCGGCTTTGTTTCTCCATTTCACAAAGTCTTTGGCATTCTTGGCTGTTCATGACCATTATATATACACAGAAAAGGCGGAAAAACGTACACATGGTCTTCGAAGCACAGTTGAGGATGCTAGGAACGCACGAAGATGAAGTAGAAAACTAAAACTCATTATAAGATCCATTCCATGCTACGTTATAATGAAATTGCTTGTGAAGCGGTGGCTATCACAAGATTTTACAAAATAGCTGAAGACAATATTCCTTAATTTAATAAGTTGGGAGCTGCAATAAGCCTCCGTCCAATGAGAGGTTCAGCTCTAACGACTGATAAAGGTGCAGTCTTAGTGTAAGCGATGTAAAAATTATGTAATTACAGATATCAAAGTGTTACATGGTAGATAGCTACACCAAAAGGATGTATTACAAAATAGGTAGTGTAACAGTCTTTGTCTTATTTGTACGACACTATTGTTTGTTTAATTTTTCATGCAAGTATCGTTGGATAATCCATTTTACGCGCATCGAATGCCCAGATTATATTTAACAATAGGTCTCTGGTACAAAATTGATAAAAATCCTTTTAAATTCTTACTTAAAAGCTCTAGTTTCAAACAATTCTAATCTGTCCAAAACTCTTTATTATATATTTTTAAAAGAAAATATCAATAAAAGGAGTACGGTGGCCCGTTGGAATAACGCATTAGGTACTAACCGGGCATGGTCCGTACTCGCATGGATAACCAGAGGCATAAAAACTTTTCAAGCTCGAAGGAGCTTGACATCATTGAAGTCTCAGCATGAAAATGCTGAGCTCACGTCAAGCCGTTAGTCCTGGCTGTCATCTTGTATGGCAGTCGCCAAGCTTTGTCAGATGACTTAAAGTAGCTTGAAAAATCTGACAACATTACTGGCTAGTTACACACACGAAAAAAGAAACATAATCGCTATTAGTGGGCCCACGTCGGTGTTGGCGACTTCAATATTTCAACAAGATGTAAGCAGCCGTGAAAGAGAATTCCTTTATGCGCCTCGAGTGCATCGCTAATATTTAACGAAAGGTTTTTGGAAATTAAACTAGCCTCGCTTTCCACTCAACTTTCATTTTAGAGGTTTTTTGCTTTTTATTGGGTTGCAATTTTAACTTTATAGCAGAATGTTTTGGTTATCGTCTTCAGAGAAGGGTGAGTCAAACGATTTTAACCTTTAAATACTCGTATTCTAGGAATTGAAACTTTATAAAACTCTATGTTACGGATATCACGAAAATTATAGTAAATAAGCTTTAGCAATATTTTAGCAAATAGTATTTATCTTGCAGTGTAAAAGTGCGCTATAATAATTTGACTTATTGCGTTAGTGTATAGTAAAGTTATTTGTTGCTAATTTAATATTTAATTAGAATCTAATAGAGAAATCAACATAAAGATGCTTTGAAAAAGAGAGGGAAGAATGATACAGAATGCCACTGATGCTCAAAATTGTGGCCCCTTAAATATATCTCAATAAATCAGTAACATTTTATGAAAAGACATAAATATGCCACCAGTTTACAGAGAACAGCGTAGTAATAAAGGAAAATATAAGAAGCAATAATTCCTTTCAATTACTTCATGCATTCATGATAAAAACAGGTACCTACCAAGTACTGTGAGAGAAAGAGACGCACATACATCACCTACTGAAGACATAAGAAAGGCTATGCAATAAAAACACGATCGATTTCAGTTTTATGAGCCATTAAATTGTTACACTCACATAACATACGTACGTTTCTCGATTACAATTACGCTGTCGCAAAAATGTTAGGAATAAAAGGAGTATTTTTTTACATAACATTTTCATGTAACGTAAAAATTACATAATGATGTGATTCTTGGAAAGAATAATGAAAACAGACGTGGTGACAGTAATTATTATTGAGAAGGCAAATCGATTTACAAAGCTAGGTAAAGGTAGTATCCCATGTCACAAGTCTCGAACTTGCTTTGGGGTTAGCTCTATATGTGTGATTTGACTGATTTTTCTGTAATATATTTATTAATTAATTTAATTTTTATATAGGTTTATTTGGAGAATCTCGTCTTCTCTCTGCTTTTCACTGAGCGAATCTCGGTCGCCCAAATACAAACACATTATTACGTTTTTATCCCTGACAGGGTAGACAGAGCTGCGAGACCCACGACCCACGTTTTGCGAAATAGATTGTGTTAAGATGGTAAAAGAAATGAATATAGTAATGGATTGGTAGTCAAATTGTCTATGAACATGATACAGATTTTGGCACCAAGCTTAGCGAAATAGTGTGTGTTAAGATGGAAAAAGGACTCAACATTGTCCAAATGGTCCAAATTGTCTTTAAACATGATTCAGATTTTGCCCATTCCCTCAATCGACTTTTACAGCAGCTGGTACATTATAAGTTATTACTCTTCTCCCAAACGCCTCAAGTCGCCCAAGTACTAAGTAAATCCTCAGAAACATTTCAACGATTGATTTAATCTAGAAGCATCCATTAATGAATCTCCCCTTTACTCAGCTGTACATAGGCGGTATTAATTTCCTGCTGCGGTCGCCGCGGCACCGCATCGGATGGAATCCATTAGTGTGAACATCAAACAAGACGCACCAACTTGGCTCAAGTTCCCGTGCACACTCAACTTGGCTTGTAAAACTTTAATACTGTTGATTATCGCTTTGGTAATAATCTGCGCTGTAGGTGTAGACAGATTGTTGAGTATTCGCTGCATTATATATGAGACTGAGATATAACAGAGTTGCTGAACAAGCGAAGACTGAAGTTACTGAAGTAGCGACGGCGGCTAGTGTGCGTTATTAACCGACTTCGAAAAAGGAGGATGCTATCAATTCGACTGTATGTTTTTTTTTTGTTGTATGTATGTTCCGCGATATCTTCGTCAACCGTAGACCGATTTTGATGATTCTGTTTTTATTTGAAAGCTCTTACACTCAAGTTGGTACCATATTAATCTGGTGAAGACATGATGAAGAACTTCGGAGATATGAAAGAAACTCCTGAAAGAAATTGAAGTCGATTAGTTGTATCTGTAATATACACATTTGTAATTAGATGACAGTCATTGAGCTGAGGCCTATGATAGATGCCTTTAGGCATGTAGATAAATCTGACACCAATGTTAGCTATAAATAAAAATATATGATCTACATACCGTTTGTATGTTTGTATGACGACAATTCAACTATCTTTGGTTAAAACCTTGTGTAAGTTGCCTAGTAGGCAACTAGATGAGACTAATATCAATTTTATGTTTAGACATGAGCCAAAACTATTAGGGTTTGCCGAGATAAGGGTTGGTAAAAAGGTCGTAAGTTCTTACTTGTAGCTTGCCCTGATTTTTACCTAATTGCAATATCTTAAACGAAATAAAGCGGGGATAAATAAAGAACTGAACCAAGTAAACATTTGGCACAGGAATACAAATTAAGCGTAGTCTAAACATGAGATGGGATTGAAGAAACGAATATATAGATATAGGACAGTTTCGGCCTGCACGAGTACTAGGTAAATAAACATATTAGCCGTAAGTGGGAATGCGGCCGCTGGATTTACTTAGTATGGGATTCAAGTTATAAACGAATCACACACGTTTATATTTATACATTTTCTTTTTATTAAAGTCACTATCTTGATTGTTAATACTGTCACATTTCGCCGTCCCAACGCTTCATGGGCCAGGTAGACTTTCGAAGCGAGCGTCTATGGCGTCAGTGGCGCCGCGTCTGTGACGCCGCGACAGAGCGACAGATGGATGTTCTGTGCAAAGGTATGAAAAATATGGGAACATCAACATCAGAATATCTATCTGTCGCTCTGTCGCGGCGTCACAGACGCGGCACCACTGACGCCATAGACGCTCGCTTCGAAAGTCTACCTTACTCTCTTGTTGCGTCCATCTTCAGGAGTTTAATTTGTTACCAAAGTGGCCCACCTCTCTGGATATATTCTGCATGTTTGAAAGAAGATGGGGGGACTTTGCTCAGCAATGGGACAGTATAGTAATCTCTTCATTTACGATTGTAAAATCTTGTGCTTTCTTTCATTTAAATAATGTTGTGTTTTACAGGGTTCTTAATCATCTTACTAGACATCATATTCCTTTTAACAGTGCCATATCATATTGGCACTGTTAGAAGGTCCGGGTGTATCTTTATTACAAGCCTCCTAGGTAAGTCCTCCTAAATCTTCTATTACAAGTCTTAAAACCTACTAAAGACTTTCCTATAAATAGATAATAAAGATTTCTTTGAAAACCCAGCACGGTCATCAACGCTGTTTTTAATTCTAGACATAGACTTAACATTCACAGTAAAAAGAAATGGTCAAACCGTTTTTTTATTTATTTAATTTATTGCACTTAAAATCTTAAGATTATAGTACGAAAGGTACAACTTAATGCTAAGCATTGTCTACCAGTTCACCTTTGGGACGTAATAGAAAAGATGATAGATGGGGTGCAAATTTAACTAGACAAGTAGATTTAACTAAAGAAATAATTTAGATATAAAGAAATAATTTAATTATATCCGTCCTCAAATATCGTCATTGTGTGCGCCTGGCTCTTAAATATAGGAGAGAAGAGAGTGGAAAACAAATATACTTCAGGCTTTCAAGCAATATAGCTATATGTACAAAAGGAAGGGCTATTAATCACAATTTGCGTGTTGTGTATTTCCGCTTGTGCCTTGCGCCGCAGACATTTACCAAGCTTTACCCGAGCACGCTTCCTGAATCTTTAATTTTATTGAATTCCAATCGATCCCACTTGTATGCTTCGAGTCCCGGCCAGATGTTCGGGAGTGCTTTATCCCCATTCGCTGGTTTGGTGCCACAGCAATATTTTATACTGACGCCACTTACTTGCATTACGAAGCTCCATGATTGTGCGTTTTCGTATTTGTGAAAATATTTCTAGAACATTTAAGAAAAGAATATAATTGTAGAAGCCAGCAAAGTTCCATGAGACTACTAAGTATACTACACACTTTTCTTCATAATCGTATCCTCATATCGGAGGGTCCTCTTACAATGGTTTTCCACATTGCATGGTATTCCGCCAACTATACACACTATTTACATATTTATCTCTAATGGGCCAGACAGAGCAACCTAAAACTGCAAGATCCAAATGCCACTTTTAGGGTGATGGTGAGCAAGAAGATGGAAAAGGAATAAAATAAATAAATAACAAATATAAACGAACAAATCCCACAGATTGAGCTAGCCCCAAAGTAAGTTCGAGATTTGGGATAGTAACTCAACGATAGGTACTTTATTTTATAACAAATGCAGATTCCCAAAAAGAGCAAATATGTAGACATCGGAGAAACCTACATATATTTGAGCCTTTTGGGGTAGAAACTTTTGGTCCGTGGGGTCCTTTAGCCCTTAATCTATTTAAATTTATGTGAAAACGTCTATTCAAGGAATCCCGTGATATTTGAGTGGGACTACATAATTTGTTCCTATTTCGTTTTAATTTAAATTTCGTGAAGTATAGTTTTAATTTAATTTTAATTTTATTTTTGCAATATATAAATATGATTTGAGACCACAAATATAAAGTTAAACAACTACGACCCAAGTCAATCTGACAAACAATTTGAGGTTTTTATAGACTTGATAGTTTAAGTATTAATTGATATTGACCTTGTACATGTTGTTTCTCTAAATAGTCTAAGCCTATTGTACTCACCACTTCTATCAAAGTTAAGTCAGAAGTTTCTGATTCTGAGCCTGCGCCGTTCATTAATAGTTTCCCTCCATTAAAAGTTTCTGAACTTTTTCATCCAATACAACGTCTCGTTCCGGCGCGTCTTCAAATATTTCTTTGTACAAGGCTGTTTTATCTTAAGAGTCTTAGTCTTGTTAGAGGTGACTTTCTTGTTTTAGTAATGTACCTAGGGCAACCGAGCTTCGATGAAAACCAAGAAAAAGAGGTAAAATGTAAATTGACACCTAACCTTTCATCACCGTAGTCCCTATATACCAAATTTCATCATCAGTGGAGCTGATTCCGAGATCCTCATTATATACAAGAAATGGGAATCAAAACTGGACCAACAGCAATTTAATTATTATCAACAAATTCTATACTAGTCTGGAAGAAAAGAAAAGACTTGGTAATGTAACGCTGCTTCTCTTTCCGCGCAGATCGTAATTAAATAAGAATTTTAAATCCTTTTCCACCTTCTCACCCATCATCATGCTAAAAGTGGCATTTGGATTTTTCAGTTACAATTACAGACAGAGCCCAGGGCTCTGTCTGTAAGTGCCTCCGTGGTGTAGTGGTTTAAGCGTTCGGCTCAAACCCGGAGGTCGCGGGTTCGATTCCCGGCGGGGGCAACGACTTTGTGTTGTTGTCCTAGTTTGGTTAGGACATTGTAGGCTGATCACTTGATTGTCTTATAAATAAGATGATCCGTGCTTCGGAGGGCACGTTAAGCCGTCGGTCCCGGTCACTGTCCTTGACATTGGTCGATACCTAAAACCATGTCAGAGGCATTTAAGGCGGTTTAAAAACTCTGACACTAGTGTTAGTCACTAACACACACGATAAGAAGAAGGCTCTGTCTGCAAGACCCAATAAGCTCTGACTGCCCCATCAGGGAGAAAGCCATAATACCACAGAATAAGTACTAGTATTCACGTATTAATACTATGTATAAACGTATATATCCATACTTCCATATACTTATATATAAAGCTGAAGAGTTTGTTTGTTTGTTTGTTTGTTTGTTTGTTTGTTTGTTTGTTTGTTTGTTTGTTTGTTTGTTTGTTTGTTTGTTTGTTTGTTTGTTTGTTTGTTTGTTTGTTTGTTTGTTTGTTTGAACACGCTAAACTCAGGAACCACTGGTCCGATTTCAAAAATTCTTTCGGTATTAGATAGGTCGTTTATCGAGGAAGGCTATAGGCTATTTTGCATCACGCCCGCGACTTCACTCGCGTGGTCAACGCGGGCGAAGCCGTGCACTGCCTCTAGTATTGTATAAACGTTTTCCCCATATTTTTTTGATCCAAAAATATTATCAGTTTTAGTAAATGTTCTTTAATTAATATATCAATAATTAAAATATCTTTGTGCCGATAATTATTATAGCCGCGATTTAATCAGTACATATTAACCATACCATAATTATGAGCAATGAAAAATCGTAATATTCCATTTGAGTGTAAGTAGTTTACACTCAAATGGAATATTACGATTTTTCAGTATAGTTTCAGAAATTCCCAATATTTTTACCGGTGAAATATACTGGAATATTTTATAAAGCACACGTTAATATGTACGTAAGTAGTACGTACGTAAGTAAGTACGTATTGTTTCTACATTGACGTAAAATTGTAGTTTCTGTGATGATTGTAGTGATGTAGATGTAATGATGATTGTAGTTTCCTATTTGTTGATGCATCTCTGTCACAAGTTGTGCGTGTAATATGTCGTGCAAAAAATTATAGTTTTAAACGATAGCTGTTTTCCATCTTTAAGCCTTTGTTAAATTAACCAAATTTGATATTGTTCGAATCTTGGCACCATCAGGATTGTAACTAGTAGAGGTCCATTGGTCCCTGTGGGAAACAGGCGTATATTATGCAGGATATTATGTATGTATGCATATATGACGCTACACTATAAACTTCATTTTTAGATACAAACGTTTTGATTTTTTTATACTTTGTTAAATTTAAGAATTAAAGTTAAGTTGACGAAGATATTGCGAATAATAATGGGCGTTGTTCCTATATATTCTATAAAATAAAAAATATTCAACAACATTTTCGAAAATGGTCAAAATCAAAGTAAGTTGTGGTGAAAACCGTTATCGCTTTTTGTATGAAAAATTACAGGTTTACAAATCTTAACAGAGAGAATAGACACAGGCCGGTAACCGAAAGGTAACTAGTTCACAAAAATTACCAGAAAATATTGCAAAACAATCATGAGATTCTTTAAAGGACGTTTTCTTCAGTCTCTTGAACTCATTTATCGTTCTTGTATCAGGTGTTGCTGTTGTAAATAGGCCATTGGAGGAGCTCGGTGGTCTGATTGATGTACATATTGCTATCGCTTTTGCAAGTTATGAAACCCCGGGTCTGTACTGTACATGGATGGGTTACCACAATTTCTTGGGCTTCTCCGTGTTTTAGAAGTCACGTGAAGCCGGTTAGTACCCGTTGTCATCATTATTATGATAGTCGTCAATCTACGTTATATACAGTAGATTAAACAATTTGACAGTGTTTTACAACGATAAATAAGCCAGTGTCCCAACGCACGCATAAACAAATTACTAATGCCACTGAAAGCACTGTACTATTGCTATCAGAAACTCAATTAATCTCATTAAACAGCGGGGCAATTTGCATTAATACATGCCGTAATAGAGGTTTCAATTTACCATTTTCAATTATATTGAATAAATTTACAATTTGAAATCTGCTATTTATATTTACGATAACTTTAGGGTTATAGTTCGGTTGTGTTATTGTTTTAATTAGTTATTTGTTCAGTTAACGAAGATTATACAAATTTCAAACGCTTCAATTTGCTAGGTATGGACCGGAAACCTATTAAAAATGAAATATTATTTTATTGCATATAATCATTTTATTTTTTATTTGCTTCTTTAGAATAAATATATGGCCATTCAAATGTCAAAATGGTTTTCCATTAAATATCAACTAAAAATGTCATTAATCATTCGTTGGTGCTTATAAACAAAAAAAAATGCTATTTGTGATTGGATATAATAAGAATATTCATTTATAGGTACTGTAGTTGGTGGTGCTAACCCGCCGCCGTATGGTTTCCGTCCCAGATTCCATCTTTTGCTGAGGATGTCGTAAGTAGCGACTCTTCAGCTAGCACGAATACTTCGTGTCTAAACCTGCACTCGCAAGGCGGATTCCAATCAAGCGGCGTTGGCTGTAAAATTATAGACCAATAGATTAAACTGGTACGGCTTTTTTTTTAGGGGAAATATAGGATTTGGTATACATATTATATTTGGAGAAGAAAAAGTGAGAGTGTGAGTGAGAGAAGAAAAAGTACCGCAGCACTTTACGTAGAAATGCTTTAAGCCTTAGGAAAAAGAAACAGATTATAACAGTAATATATTGGTATTATATTATAAACAAGGCTTCTATCTTTCACCATTCTAGTAAATACAGTTTACTTACGTTATATAGACGGAAAGGCTGATCAAGTTTTGACCAATTTAGATGATCATCTTCAGGGCGAGTGTTAGAACTGTGGTATAATTAATTTATCTCGCGTTACTTGTATTAATAAGGTTTTCTATCCTTGGTGCCGAGACGTGTAACAGTGCGATACCAAGAATTTAGGTTGTTCGCGTTAATTAATGTTGATTTTAATAATTCAATGTTAAATTCGATGTACTATTATTTACATTATTACTCATTTGATAGTCAACATTTGGAATGAAACTTTATTAATAATTATTATAGCAAAATTACAGCTTGATATATATAAACCAATTGTCATAGGTATATGTACCCAAATTTTATTTGATTTCATAGTGTCTCCTACTAAATTGAAGAGTTAGTATGTCATAATGTGTGGAGTAATTAAAATCTCTCGCCATTTCGGACCCTATATGTCAGTCTATATTGGACACACAGCGCACCCGATGGTAAGTGACTATAAACGTCGAAAAATCTTTTAGTGTAGGCAGTCTAACAATAATTGCCATCAATACATTAACTCATTACTTTGATATCTTTTTTTAAAATAGATATAAAGATAAGGTTTTAGACCCATTCGATTTAGGTACAGTTTAGGTCTCTTATTTTTGTTTACAGTAATGTTACTTTCTAAGTCGTACTTCCAAAAATTCATTTTAAAATAGACAATCTAAGAATCACCATATAACTATCATCTATATTGAAACTTATCAAAATTAATTCAGTAGTTCGTCGTAGCCAGTTATCCCATATCTGTATTTACGTTACCCACGTAAATGCTGGTTGATCCTTCCCAAATTGATATTGTAAAATGGTTACTCCCTTTGGGTTTGTTGATTAGACCCCTCGGGGCTTATCGGCATCTGTAATTGCAAATTTAATCAAGGGAAGTGCATATAGATTGTGAAGGTAAGGTATAAACGTAGCCACGTATACGTTAAGGTTGTTGAATGAGCCCCATGCCTTTGATTTTCCATGAGACTAAAACGTAATGATGGAGTTCCGTGAAGGGCATGTAATTTTTTTCAGAGTTGGTAACGATAACGAGTGTGTTTAAATGAATAATTATAGAGATGGAATACTATTATCTATACATACATATAATTACCTATATTATATACGTAATAGTGTGTGATATAATTAATTATAGATAAATACTGTAAATAAAAATTAAACTGTAATTTTCAGAATCCTTAAAGTCCGATTACTAGGCTTTTTTTTGGTTGAAATTTCGACGATACACTTTTTATTAATGTTTTGACCATTTTATGAATATAAAATCTATTTAAAAAAATATAGAAACTAAATATGGTCCCACCAGTGGTTGCCAGAGCGTCGCTCGAGTTTTCAACGGGTATTAGGCAATATCACAGAAACCTTACATTTTCCGCTATGAAAAGTTACCTGTATTTATCCAGATGTTAAGCTATCTACAAGTCAATCTGTTTAGCTGTTTTGGCGTAAAGGTAGAACAAACATCCATATATCTAAACAGAATTAGTATAAGGTTCTAATAACTAGGGTCAAAACAGAAGAGGCCGGTAAAACCGGCGGGGTTTCTATACAATAATAACAAGGATTTAGATTGTTTACAGTTCAATTTGGTTCCTGTGCCTGTTAATCCTGGGAGATAGGGTTACCTTTGTATTGCTTATTAAAATAACTTCCACTTATGCTGGCAGTATTTGATTATTACAAATTTAGCTTATTCTAAAATTATTTCCAAACGTCTATTCAAAGTATTTCAGTGACCAAAAGTCTGCTAATTATCTGGCTCAAAGAGTCAGCATTGCCAGACCTTGTGGCAATACTGCCGGCCTTTTAGCTACGTTACCGAGGTGTAATACTTTTTTGTGATTACATAATTTGAATTTTTTTCTTAGTTTTAGTTCTTATTTAGTTCTAATTTAAATTTTAATAAGTATAGTTAGAATTATTTTTTCTATAATAATATAGTATGCTCATACTAATAAAGAGTTAGGTATATAACTGACCGAGCGAGCAAAGCGAGTGATGCGTCTCAGTTTCGAGATAGGCCAAAAATTCTTTTATTTTGTTTTCCTTTCTTTTCTTTCCCTTCTTTTATCCGCCTGTCAGTTAGTCTACAGGTCGCGATTTTCATGAAATTTTGTAAGCAGGTTTGCTAATTACATCAGTTTTTATATTATTTTGTAAGCAGGTTTGCTAATTACATCAGTTTTTATATTATTTTGTAAGCAGGTTTGCTAATTACATCAGTTTTTATATTATTTTGTAAGCAGGTTTGCTAATTACATCAGTTTTTATATTATTCAGTTTTTCGAAGTTTTTTATATGACGGAAACATGAGAGATTTAAACTTTAAAAAAATCATATATTAACCATTCCGAAAAAAAAACAAATTTTTATGATACTTTTTTGTTACTCTTATTAAGCATAAATTACGCATTTTTATAATACCATAGAATCATTCTAATTGTCATGATTTTTTTAGACCAAATGAGTAGCTAACTTTTTCTGTATATTAGTAAATATGTATATTATTTTATCCTACTTATTTTAATAAAATATTTCAATCTCTCTCCCATAAAATATTATAAGTAATTTCGGAAAGTACATCCATGAAATTATAATCGCTAATAAATTTCTACCAAACACGAAAATTTGAGATAGTATTAATTTTTAGAACCAAAACAGGGGAAAATTCTTTGACTCTCCCTTTATTGCATGTAGCCTTCGTTATTGCAAACAAATTTTAGCCTATTTTAACCGAAAAGTAATAACAAATCGGTCGACTTCTCATTTGTTAAAATTGGACAAGCGATTCGTACGATACGGCGAAACAGACATACATATTCACATACATACATAGACTGTTAAAATCAGTACCCTTCCTTCGGCTTTACCGAAGTCGGGTAAAAATACGCCTCCGGTCGTCATCGCAATCAAGTTTCACAATTAGCTGCAAATTTACTTAACGGATTTTAGATGGTCTTGATAGAAACAAAGTCATATAAACCTAAGCTCGGAATTTTATAGACTCAACTGAAATTGAAAACTTCGTGTCATAACAAAAGTAACATTAACTCAGCTATTTGAAAACGGTCCTTGCTAAATTGCTGGCCATAAAGAAAAATACACCAATGAAAATACGCGAACAAAACCGAGTTTGCGGCTCGCCAATGGAAAATTATTCGAATTTGTTCTTAACACCGAAGCTTTTAAAGAAATTCTAAATTTAAATCGGGTAAATCCTTTTTCTGTTTCTATTCTACGCACGATGTAGATATTACATTTTCGAAATTACGCGTCATTGCATTTTAAATGTTGTGTGCAGAGCAATAACGATTTTCTTTTTCAAATGGATGGCAAGGGAAATCTGGTAAAAGACATAAAGGGTCGGACACAAGCGGATGCGAGAGTCTTTTCAACGTCACCCGAGTGTAAAGCGGAGTCTACATTTTTTCCTCGGTTTATTGCATTCTTTACCTCTACAATAATAACTGGGAATTCGGGAGGTATAATGAAGGAAGTCTGGTGTCGCAGATAAGGCTTTCGTGGCAGATTTACGCGGATTGTGCGAGAATGAAGATGGTTATTCAAATAGCATTAATAAATTTGATAAGGGAATTTTTGTGAGCTTAACATTTTCACATTTGCTTTTAATAAGGGATTTTTTCATAATACGATACACGATGAAAATTTAATAAAAAAAATTTAGTTTTCTTTTTTACATCAGAGGCCTATTAATATTTATCCCAAAATTCAACTATATTCTAATCCTAACTAATATTATAAATGCGAAAGTGAGTTTGTTTATTTGTTTGTTAACTCTTCACGCTTTAACTACTGGATTTAGATGAAATTTGGTATGGATATAGTTTGAGACTCGGGGAAGGACATAGGGTACTCTTTATCCCGAAATTCCCACGGGAAGTGAAGCCCGCGGGCACAGCTAGTCATTAATAAAACGTCTTTATAAAGTCGCAAGACGGATAAATTCGAGAATCTGCTTAGACGATTGTGATGCAAATTTCACTAGCGTGTAGAGTATTTCCCGTAATCGTGAAATTTTTATCCATTTTCATAGTAAAAAAGTAATAAAAGATTTTATTTCAATATTTCACATATCTAAATTTAATATTTCAATATTTGAATTTCTTTGAACAAGCCCCGAAATAATTGAAATTGCTAAACTTACCTCAGCTCTATATTAACCAATTGAAACATAATATTGACTTTATTAAGATTCCCTCGAAATTCACAAAGGCATTCAGTTCCACATAAAAAGGTGATGTTATTTCTGAAACTATTTTGTTACAAAATTCATGCGGGGTGGCGTTTAGTATAAACATTTGTTGTATACAAAAGAGCAATTCTGTTATCGGGGCTGTTGTATAACTGAATCTATACGTTGACCGAGCTTACATAAAGCTTATCGTGAGCTTATGTGATGCTGACACACGGATACCCAGGTCATAGCTCTTTACGAGCTTCATAAATATAGATTTACTGTATCTGTATTTATAAAGCTCTTAAAGAAGAGCACGTCTTTATCCCTGACGAGGTAGCCAGAGCCCAGGGACGTAAGATCTTAAGGCCATAGTTAGCGTGATGGTGGGCGTCAAGATGGAAAAAGGAATCAAAATAGTGATGGATTGCTAGCCGCATCGTCTAACATGATTTAAATCTCGTCCATTCTCTCGATCAGCTTTTAGTGGAAGATTTTGTGGTTATTGTTACAAGCTTTGTTGTTCATAATCTTCTTCCATGCTTGTCTGGGAGAAAGATAAAACAGAGAATGTACCAGCTGCTTCTCTTCCTGTGCGGATAGTAAAAGCCGATCAAAGGAATGGAGGAACTTGTATCACGTCAATAAACGATGTAGCTAGCAAATCATCACTTTTAGCATTTTGATTGACTTTGTCCTCCTTCCTGATGAGATATAGCATGTTTTTTTTTCTACATGTAACATTACGAATATTTATAAAAGTTAGGCTATGCATTTCATTATAGCTAAGAACTGCAGCTCTTGTGCTTATTGAAGTCTTCTTTAAGAAATCCTTTAAGAGAGCTACAGTCCAAATATCAGACTAATTTAGATATGTCAAAAATGCAACGTACATGAGAATATGTTTATTCAAAATAAAAATAAATGCAGGTTTGTTTTTTACACACATGTGTAGACATATCTCTGTTATTTTTTTATTTTGCTATCCGACTTCTAAGGCTGTATATCTCGTATATCACAGGTTATATAACCATGTTAAGGGGTAGGGCCGTAACCGTAATCTAGGTGCTGCCTGTTGCCTAACTAAACCACTGATGTAACGCGCTTATGAACTCAATCGGTACATTCCCTTTAAGTCCTTCTAAATTGTCCCAATAAGTTGTAATATATTTTTAGCCAATGACTTAGTCTTGGTCAAATATTAAGTATACATTATAGAATAGTTGTACCTTTTTATTTTTATTTTTTTTTATTTAAAACTTAGTAGCGTTTGACCGCTTCTCACTTGGTGGAAGGCGACGAAACGGTCTGGGATGGATCACGCATACTCAAGTAAAACCTATTCATTCTTCTCTTGAAGACATCCAAATTGTATCTTTCGGGGAATAAGTGGGAGGGCAGAGCATTCCAGTCTCTAGCCGTACGTATAAGGAAAGAAGACGCAAAGCGTTTTGTACGAGTGGTTGGAACTTGTACTACATAGGGATGGAGCCCTGACCCATTCCTGGTAGTTCGATAGTGGAACGGCGAAGGTGGAATTAAATCATGAAGCTGCTGAGAGCATTCTCCGAAGTGTAGCCTGTAAAAGACAGATAGGCGGGCCACTCCACGACGATGCTCAAGACTTTGCAGTCTTTCAGAGACTAAGTTCTCGTCTCCTATGATTCTCCGGGCACGATTATCGATAGAGTCCAAAGCATCAAGCTGATACTGGGCTGAACCATCCCACAGGTGAGAGCAGTATTCAATACAAGACCTCACTTGAGCAGTGTAAAGGTTAAGCAACTGCTCGGGCGTGAAGTATTGCTTGACTCTGGATAGTATTCCCAGTTTCCTTGCAGCAATCTTGGCTCTGGACTCAATATATTGACCGAAATTAAGGTCTGATGTAATAAGCACCCCAAGGAGTTCCAATTTGTTGGTTAAAGGAATGGATATGCCCTGGAAGGTAGGAGTCATGGTAAAGGGGCTTTTTTTGGCCAGGCGGACAGGCCTGGGACTTGGATGCGTTGAATTTAACAAGGTTGGCATCACCCTAGTCAGAAACTGCTTTGAGTGATAAATTCACTCGTTCAGTCATCAATACTCTTTCGGCCTCAATCTCAACTCTACTTGGTGTTGCGGTGGGAATATACCTCTCTGAAACAGTGCTGTCATCTGCATATCCGAACATGTTTGGTCTAAAAAGATCATTAATGTGCAGTAGAAACAGTGTTGCAGAGAGGACCTAACCCTGAGGTACCCCGGCATCTATATCTATTAGGTCAGACGAGCTCCCATCAACAAGAACACGTATTGACCTTTCTCTCAGGAAGTCGGCTATCCAATTGCATAGGCAAATTGGTATTCCATAGCAGGGGAGCTTACCAATAAGACTCTCGTGCCAGACTCTATCAAAAGCCTTAGAAAAGTCAAGTGACACTCCAAGACCCTCGCCCTTTTTCTCAATGGCTTCGCCCCAAGTGTGAGTGGCGTATATTAGGAGATCTTCAGTAGACCGTCCTTGGCGGAAACCATACTGTTGGTCACTCAGGAGGTCATTGCTCTCTAGATTAGCTAAGAGGCGGGAGTTAAGAACACGTTCCATAACTTTGCAGAGGATGTAAGTGATTGCTATGAGACGATAGTTGGAAGGGTCGGCATGATCACCTTTCATGGGCACTGGTTGAACATTGGCTATTTTCCAAGACCTGGGGAAAATACCTGTTTTATATGATAATCGGTATAGGCGTGTTAAGAGAAGAGACAACTCTGGGGCGCAGTTCCTCAGTACACTAGCTGGTATACCATCGGGTCCACTGGCTTTGTTCACGTCCAGACTACGCAGTACCTTAAGTACTTCCTTATTATGTATGCGAATGGAAGGCATGGTATGGTGAAAACCTACTATTTTCCTTCTTCGTGGCGAGTCGAATTTGTTGGTTCAGCCTGGAGTGCACTTTCCCATTTTTTCTTTGTCAATGGCAAAGATAATATAATTATTAACGTAACAGACATAGAAATTATTGGAGGGCCCACAAAGGCAAAACTGGAATTGCGGGGTAGCCTCACAGAGATGGCAGCACACATGACTAGCAAAGAAGTGACAGAGAAATGGTTGAATATACATTAATAATATAGTTAAATAAATTGTAATCTTTTAATTCTTATTTTGGTGAACAATTTTTTTTTAAAATTTACTGTTAATGTATAAAATTTTAAATAAAGACAGTTAAACGACCTCCGTGGCGTAGTGGTCAACATGCTAGTCCGCCACCCAGAGGTCCCGGGTTCGATCCCCGGTCAGGGCAAGTTGGAAAATGGCCTTTTTCAAATTGTCCTGGGTCTTGGATGTGTATCTATATATGTATTTGTTATAAAATATAGTATCGTTGAGTTAATATCCCATAACACAAGTCTCGAACTTACTTTGGGGCTAGCTCAATCAGTGTAATTTGTCCCTATATAGTCCAGAAAAATGCTTGACCCTGACATGTTGAGAGTAATGCACTACCTCAAACTTTGCGCTTATGATCCGTGCAAAAATATTAAAATACTAGCTGTGCCCGCGAGCTTCGCTCCGGGATAAAACTATCCTGTCCTGCCTGGTCCTCAAACTATATCCATACCAATTTACATCTAAATAGGTTCAGAGGTTGAAGCGTGAAGAGGTTACATACAAACAAACGAATATAGGTATTAACTATTTTTTTGGCCATAATTTACATAGGTTAAAATACATTTTACGCACATTACAAAAAATGAAATAAATAAAAATTATAAAGAAAAAACAGACTGCGTCGCCGCCGGTACGAGGCAGAGCACCCACAAGGCTGGCAGTATTGCCCCTCTGCACCGCATTAGATATTCTTTGTGCAAAGAAACTGCCCGCCCTTGGATTATCGCAGAGATACGTTGAAATCTCAGTTACAAAAGATTTGGCTTCTGGGCCCTATGGACCCATCGTCACTTTCGCATTTATAATATTAGTTAGATTAGTATGATTTAAAAGTAATTTAACAGGGTTAATAGGGAACACACCACCAAATCCCGTTTGTTATACACAAGTTAGAAAACACGCTCCGACGAGGCTGGTATCTTAAAAGTTTTGGAGTTAACATGCTGGTGAACTTCGAGTATTAAATCCGATATGTTAGTACTGAGACGTAATATGTTCAAAGGAAAATATGTTTTTACCAAGTTAATTATGTAAGGTAATATTACGTTACAGATGAAAGGGTTAACCGTAATTTGCAATAACTTTCCTAATAAATTTATGATTTTAAGGAAATTGCCATGTGGTGACGGTGGAGTAGGATACGAATTGTCACCACGGTTATGTAGCCTGTATTAGAAGAGTTTAGTCCAAAAGAACAAGGGAAAGGTATATTATGTACGTATTGGTAAAGTAATAAATAAATAAACTCCTATGCTGGTCTGGGAGAAATAAAAAAACTTAGAATGTACCAGCTGCTTCTCTTCCCACGCAGATCGTAAAAGCCGATCGAGGGAATGGGCAAAAATGCAAATCATGTTAACAGGCGATGCGGCTAGCAACCCATCACTGTATTGATTGCTTTTCCATCTTCTCGTCCACCATGACGCTAAAAGAGGATTTTGGGTCTTGCGGCTCTGGGCTCTGCATAGAACCGCAAGACCCAAAATGCTCTGTCTGCCCCATTAGGAATAAAGACGTGATAGTATGTATGTATGTATGGTAAAGTAAGTAAAGTAAACACACTTTGTTGCACCAACACATAAAAAGTAACATTTACTCATAAATATCATCCCGTCGAACCACCAAAAGTAGTTCTTTCGTTATTTAGTTCGTCAACAAAGTGGTTCATTATCATATCATCATCATCTGCATCAGGTCTTTTAAGTATCTACTGCAAGAAAACGACCCTCTCTGACCCGAGCCATACTTGGTCAGAGCAGCTAGAGAATTTGGCCTACACTCTTCACGCTGGCCAGCCGGTTGGAGAGGTCTTATTGATGCTTTGTTCTGCTTGTAATTCCTAAGTCGTCTTCTACGATATCCACGGGAAGACTTGGAGTAGTCCTATTCTACTCTGCCGAAAACCACACGGCTGTACTTATACTTATCCTACGTCTGCTTTTATGTTGATAATATTAATGTTTAAATATATATTAAAATGTACATAGTTTAAGTGTAAATCTGTATTGTAATTGTAACATAGCCCATTAGGCTGGGTAGGGACCAATACTGAACTGGGTTTCTTTCGGCGTAATCTTCCCATCAGTGGTCGTTCCGAAAGGCTAGTAGTTTTTAGCTTTTGCACTAAAACAGTATTTTTTTTTAAATTACCTTCAATAATAATAAATAAATATATAGGGACAAATTACACAGATTGTGCTAGCCCCAAAGTAAGTTCGAGACTTGTGCTATGGGATACTAACTCAACGATACTATATTTTATAACAAATACATATATAGAAAAACATCCAAGACCCAGGACAATTTGAAAAAGGCCATTTTCCAACTTGCCCTGGCTGGGGATCGAACCCAGGACCTCCGGATTGGCGGTCTAGCGTGTTGACCATTACGCCACGGAGGTCGTCAAAAAAGATAAAGTTAGCGTACATTAAATATATTTTGATTTATTTTTTTACTTTTAATATTTATAATTCTCAATGCATTCCGGACTCCAAAGCACATCAGCTAAGATTGCAACCAGGATCGCACTAAGACGAGAAGTTATTAAATTATTCACAAATATGCTAAGTGAAGTTCTAATAAACATTCTGGGATTAAACCCTTATCTGTCTTAGATGGGTCTTGGGGTACCTACCAAAGTTGGACCGGGAATTATTGTTAGGGCACAACAAGTTTAATTAAAAGCATTCCAAGAATAACACAGTAATTTGATCTGGTTTGGATCCCGTTTAAGTTATTTCGTATATCTGTTTCATTTTAGAAATATGTTTTGTCTATCCTAAACTTTACTTCAAAGCCGAAGATTATCGACTCTAAAAAAAAAAACATTTTTTTATTGTTATTATTATAATTAATCTATATGTCTATAAAGTGAACAGTTCTTCCTAATAAAACAAAACGAGTTTTGGTCACATAGATAAGAGTTTAATATTAGGGCCAACGCATTTCATACATTTGTTGACGATACATAAATACCTGATAGTTAAACCAAGCCTACTAAAATCATTACCCTTCCTTTTAGCTTTGCCGAAGTCGAGTAACAATGTAACTATTTCAAAGGGTCAAGTCACAATATAAGATCTAACAAAATATACTAAAACTATTTTAAGGGTAAATTCAATCCGTGATAGTGAACAACTTTCCCAAAGAAACATATGTTGAAATATGAAAAATATTATTTTACTTTCTATACAAACTCGGATCAGCTGATCCGTCAACTTGTATGGGTGGCCAAAACTATTTTTCATATTTCGATATGTGTTCTTTGAGGTAAGTTGTTCACTATCACGGATTGAATTTACCCTTAAAATAGTTTTAGTATATTTTGTTAGACCTTATATATCACAAGATATTGTTATGCACAAAATATACTGAAACTATTGTAAAGGTTTCATTGAGTCCATGTTATTGAACAATATTCCCCAAGGAATATATCTCTCGTATGGAAATATAATTTAAAAAAATATTTTTTAATAGTAATAATTTCAATATACTTTGTTACATCTGTCCGTATAATGATAATTTCTGAAAACAAATAAAAAAAAAGAACTAAAATCAATATTATTTCTCGAATTCCGATAAAACCCGCACTGAGGCGATGGTACAGTGACATTGATATTGAAGCTATGCGCAGAACGCAAGGTCAGAGATTCCAGTCATTCGAGGAATGTCCATCGCGTTCCATTCTTATCTATTTCTTATTCATAGAGGGTCAAGGAAATCTATCTTAATAATATAAATCCAAAAAAGTCATTATTTGCCTCACCTTATTCCATTATCTGGGGTCGGCGCAGTATGTCACAGTTCTCCGTTTCCCGTCATACTAACATCTACTCCTACTACCCCGTATTAAAACCATATTTGAACGACATGAAGGTTTTGATATGTTGTTTTACTTTCTTTCAGTAGTTCGACATGTAGGTTTACTTTCAGTTCCGGGCCTGTTTCAAAGTTTAAGCTTTTCGGATTTTTCTTTTACAAAGATGTTATGCGTGTTAGTTGTCACCCATTCATAGAGCCCATATTGACAGGTTTTCCTTGAGTACAGAAGAAGTTATAAAGCATTAAATACGCAGCTCCATGCCACTTACCGAGCCCTCAGCTCCATAACATAACAGTTCATGCAGATAGTAGATGCGCACTACATTTAAGGCAGGTCAACTACAGGAAGGGCGTTTCAGAGCTTTACCGTATGTACCGTAAAAGAATGCATAAAGAACTGACTTCGCGAAGCTGACACGCGAGGGTGCATGAAGGGTTTCCCTCGAATACAGAAGACAATGCAATCAATACGCACGTAATCACGTTAATAGTTTCACGCCACTCAGCCGCCATGTTGTCCGAGGGGAAAGGCTATTGGACACGTCACTGACGTTTATAAGCCTTTTGATTGATATACTGTGGTTTTTGGAACGACTGTGATTTTTCGGACTGTGAATGCGAATAAATGTTACTTATAAGCATGGTATAATAATATGCTTCGCCTTGTATTCTCTTCCCGTGACCGCGCGGTCATAAGTGGGGAGTGTTGCCACTTTGTGTGATTGAATTACCCAAGCAAAATGCATTATTTATGTAACTTAGAAACCAATTTTATGAACTAATAAATTAAATTAGTACATAAATTTATTTATAATTAAAAACTAAATAATTCCGTAGCCAAATGGCAAAAACGGAACCCTTATGGATTCGTCTTGTCTGTCTGTCTGTCTGTCTGTCCGTCCGTATGTCACAGCCACTTTTTTCCGAAACTATAAGACCGATACTGTTGAAACTTGGTACGTAGATGTATTATGTGAACCGCATTAAGGGTTTGACACAAAAATAGAAAAAAAACAATAAATTCTGAGGGTTCCCCATACTTAGAACTGAAACTCAAAAAAATGTTTTTCATAAAACCCATGTCTATGGAAAGGTCTTCTAAAATAATATTGAGGTTTCTAATACAAACAATACAAACTTTGCGCGAGAGACATTATCAAAGTGGAAAAAAGTGTGTTTGTGTGTGTGTGTGTGTCCCCCGTAACTTCTAAAATAAGATAAAAACATACTACAAGACTTTTATAATATGGTATTTGCTACTACGGAACCCTTCATGGGCGAGTCCGACTCGCACTTGGCCGCTTTTTGTGTGTATGCTGGTGTCAGAATTATCAAGTTGTCTAAAAGCATTTGTCACAGTTTGACGATTGCCATCTAATACTGACAACCAGGACCAACATTTTGACGTAGCTTATGAAGCTTGAGACATTATTTTTTCATTTGTGGTCACCCATCGGCTACCTTCTACGTAAGGCTGAGCTCACAACAATAGACCGAAATAACCTTGGCCAAGTAACTGTTTGACACAAAACCGTTCTTCACTGCTCTGTTCAAAAATACACTTCGACGAGTAATCTAAAAAAATTACCTCCAAATAACATCCCAAACACTTATCTAAAATCCGCCACCACTGTTAACATTGACAACCGTCCCCATTAATCCTGTCACATCAAACCTTTAATTGGTTCGCAATAATTACCATTTAAACGAATTACCGGATATCCAATGATGGACTATTAACTCCTTTGATGTAAATGGACTCGTAATTGTAAATGTTGGATGGATTATATAGAGTAACACATTTAATTTCATCATCTGGAAGGTACCTCGATTTTTTTAAATTATACTTGAGGGTCACGGGTTTTTGGAAGGCTTGCGATATATAGATACAAAACGTAAAGGTACTCTGGACAATTTATTTTTATAATTATAACGAGTGATTTTCTTGATGAATAAGTCATAAAATATGTATCAAAAAGACATCGCCATCATCATCATCTCAACCCACTCTCGCCCACTGCTGAGCATAGGCCGCCCTCGGTCCATACCACCCATGTCGGTCCTGTACTGCTCTAAACCAGGTGATGCCTTTCACTATGTTGTTAACCTATCTCATTGCTGAAGGTCAAAAAATGTAATATCATTTATTGTCATACTCTAAAACATTTGTTAATATTGTAAAAAACAGCTTCGAATCAAATAAAACAAAATATTTAATTTTGATAGCGTAGGACTCTTGCCCGAATGGAAAATGATGTCATTTTACATTTAGCGGGGCACTAAACTAAACACAAAAAAAAATAACAAGTTTTACTTTTATGGGCGTAATGCTCCAGAAAGGGTTAAACTACCTGTATAATAAAGCTGTAATAAAAACTTAACCATTGTAAACTCATATCAGAGAATAAAACATTATCATTCCTCATGAATGAACATGGGCACGTAAATTCTGCCGTAAAGACAAAATTTGCTGGACTTGGTAAATTTTAAGAACTGCAGGCGTTATCTACGTGTTTTATATTACACGTAGATAACGTTAGCGGACAATACGCACCCGTATGTGGAAATGGTCAGAAATACCCGTTTTAGTGATGAAGGGTTAGATAACTTTTGAAAACCGATTTACATAAAATTTTGTTGTTTTATAATAATATGTCTCCCATGCTGGTCGGTGAGAAATAAAAAAAAAAAAAACAAAACTTAGAATGTACCAGCTGCTTCTCTTCCCACGCAGATCGTAAAAGCCGATCGAGGGAATGGGCAAAAATACAAATCATGTGAACAGGCGATGCGGCTAGCAACCCATCACTGTATTGATTGCTTTTCCATCTTCTCGCCCACCATGACGCTAAAAGTGGCTTTTGGGTCTTGCGGCCCTGGGCTCTGCATAGAACCGCAAGACCCAAAATGCTCTGTCTGCCCCATTAGGGATAAAGACGTCATACTATCACGTCGTATGTACGTATATGTCTAATGTAATTAGAAATTTATCATCATCAGGTCTTTTTAGTCTCCGCTGCACGACCCTCTTTACTACTAAAGACATACTTAGCCAGAGCAGCCAGGGGACTTGTCCTACACTTTTCACGCTGGCCAGACGGGTTGTAAAGGTCGCATGTTTATAAGCTTTGTTTCGCTTGTATTTCCTAAGTCGCCTTCTACGTCATCCACCGGAGGACTTCGAGTGGCCCTATTCTACTCTGTCGGAAACCACACGGCAGAAGTAATTAAGATATGATGATTCATATATAAATGTACATATCTTAGCCAAATCGGTCCAACAGTTCTCGAGTTCCTGTAAAACTAAAGAACAGCAATTTATTTTTAGGGTTCCGTACCCAAAGGGTAAAAACGGGACCCTATTACTAAGACTTCGCTGTCTGCCGTCTGTCCGTCTGTCTGTCAACAGGCTGTATCTCAAGAACCGTGATAGCTAGACAGTTGAAATTTCATTCAATTTCACATATTATGTATTTCTGTTGCCGCTATAACAACAAATACTAAAAACAAAATAAAATAAATATTTAAGGGGGGCTCCCATACAAAAAACTTGCTTTTTATAGATAATGGTACGGAACCCTTCGTGCGCGAGTCCTACTCGCATTTGGCTGGTTATTATTATTATATACCTATAGAAGAGGATAAAATAAATTTCGTAATAAGTTAGGAATATTAATAATACCTAACCGTCAAGTGGTCAAAGGTTCCGTCCCACTATCCTTAAAAAATCACGTTTGTTGTATTACCCCAATTAAATATTTTATTCTGTATTTAGTATTTGTAGTTATAGCGACAACAGAAATACATAATCTGTGAAAATTTCAACTATCTAGCTTTTACAGTTCATGAGATACAGCCTGTTACGAAACCCTTAAACCCTCACCATGGGTACGGAACCCTAAAAATCATATAAAACGTCTTTTAAATTAAGTATTGATTTTCAAAACCTTGGTGGCTGTGGTTTGGGTATCACAATGGTCAGTTTCCGTTCCGTTAGGTGCACAGGACGTATCAGGTTTCCGAATTCACAACAGCTGTCATTTTTATCACATTAATTTATTGAATATACTTTAAAATTCTGTAGGTCTGTTATACACGTACATACTCCACGTACATAATCTATGAGTTCCATGACATGCGTTTTCTTTTCGCCATCTGTTAACCATAAACCATAGAGGAAATTTCCTGTGTATTTTTAAAGAATTTTGTCGTAAAACAGGCGATATGTAACATTCATTAGTAGTATGATATCAATTGAAAGTTTGCAGACATGTATAATCAATAATCATGTCTGCAAACTTTTCTAAAAAACCTAGTCCTTCAATCAGCAGAATTATGTTATTTACTGAAACAAGGATTGTGACTTTTAGGGTTCCCATCCCAAGGGTCAAAATGGAACGCTATTACTAAGACTCCACTGTCCTTTCGTCCGTCCTTCTGTCTGTCATCACGCTGCATCTCATAAACCTTGATAGTTAGTCTGTTAAAATTTTCACAAATAATATATTTCTGTTGCCGCTAGCACAGAATAAAATGTGGCGCTACCAGACAACGAACGTAACTTCATTTGCGAGTCCGACTCGAACTTGGCGATCTAAATTTAAATTGACTCCTAAACTTAACCTTTTTCTGGCATTTGAAGTTTTAAATTCTTAACCCGCTGTCGCCTGAGACTTATCCGTCCATAAGAAATCCCCTCAACCGTCTACTCAGCGCCTTCCCCTGCGTTTCCAGTATCAATCAATATCAATAATGAAATCCGAGAGCTTCGGTGAGACGATAAATCAACTTTCGACTTCGTGAGCCTGTTGCGATGTTTTATTATGTGTGTTATCGGGAAAAAATGCGAAGTGTTATCGTGCCTTAATATGTTATTAATCTTTGTTGTATGTTTTGCAGATAAAGACTATATTTTTAACTCGTTTTTAGATTTTTTGTATGTTTAAGTCAATATTTTTATTAAACTGTAGATATTTAGTTCCATGCTTTATTCTATTACGCGAGAATCAATTACTAAATAGAATATCAAATTCACTAAATCAATAAGCTTTTGAAGTTATTAATTTTACAAAATTATATTTCACTTATGTACATAAAAACAAATGTGGAAATTCTGTGGCATCAAATGACGTTAGTTAATAAAAAAATTACCGTGTACCTAATTAAACTATATGTTTTATTCTGAGTAATTATTTACATGATTTTATCTATATATCCATACTTGAAATCCTCTATAAAAGTTCTGTACAGTTAGACTATTGTTAACATTAAAATTACTAGCGTCGTAGTAACCATAATATCATCCAAATGAGTGTTATAATGTTGTACTAAACTTCATTATGCAACGCGAACTCGGTCCCTTCCTTACCCATCAAAGAGACACAATGGCCCTTATACCTGGGCTCTGTCTACCCCGCAATGAACGGGGACGAGGTATGGTACTAAAAAATAGGTTTAATAAGACGTTCGATTCGTGTTTTAATACCCCTTAATAAAACAACAGTTTCATAAATAACTATTAGACTATTCGGATAACTGATAGAAAAACAGCACGAGTATCTTATCATGAGGGCTATATTGCTGTTACTATAACAAAATCATTTAATGAAATCACGTTATCCCTATGCAATATAATAAGCCACATAACAAAATAGACTAAACACAAATACCCCAACAAAACAACACATCTGCCGAAAGACAACCAAATAACGAGATTACGTCCAAAATGGCGTACAATAAAAACATGAGCGTAAGCTAATTATGTTATAACTCCCATAATCCGATAACAGAGTAACATTTTATTTATTCGAGGACACGAGAACGCAAGGTAACTAGATTTGCGCGTATCTTCGTAAATAAGTATTTTTAGCGTCCTGATTTGGCCCATTCAAACGATGAATACGGCAATTGGGCGACGGTCTTTTTGACCCTACTATTGTGTTTGGAAGCAAGTTTTATAAGCGAGCAGCGACAAGGTTGAATATAGTCCGACTGTCGCCATTTTGAAGGTCGATTTTGAAATTCGAACACGTTTTTCTTTTCATTCGAGATGCTTGTGGTCGCGGCCTGGCTTTACTTCCTCGTGCCTTTGCTATTGTCAATGGAAAAATTTGGAGGTTGCTCTCAAGATTACAAAAAAACGCAAGACAACAATTTTGAACTAAGGTTGTTTTTAACCCGACTTCCAAAAAACGAGGCGGTTTTCAATTCGTCGCAATCTTAATTTTTGACTTGTGTTCATCGATTCAAAGACGCTTGGACCGATTTGGAAAATTATTTTTTGTTTGGAAGGGTATATTTGCGAGGTGGTGGTATCATAGAAAATTTATCAAAATTGGTTGTGTAGTTTAGAGGTCAAGTCGGTTTTTGTTTTAAAAATCATAATCTACCAGGTACATTACTTGCCTCATAAATAATATGTTAATTATAATAGGTTAAAACTTTTTTGGGGCCAAAATGACCAACAGGGATGCAAGGTTCGTAGCGTCGGGAGAAATCGTGGTTCAGGTAATTTGGAAATATTATCATGTTGTTTATTTGTTTTTCGTGGTAAGTGGACATTGTGGACGACATACAGAAGATTGCTGTAAAAGAAAGGCAGAGGACATACCGTAGTGGAGACGTTTGGAGGAGGCCCAAACCCAGAATAACCAATAAAATAAACAGTGTTAATATGCGAAATATTTGTTAAGAATATAAAAAGAGTATTTATTTATTTTAAAAGGCAAGTAGAGCGCGTAGTCGTCCATCTAAAAAGAGAAAACGTTTTTCCACTCCGAAATGTTATCTGATCTCAATACTAAAGAACCATTGAGATCAGATAATATTTTCTTCATCAGCTTTTTGTATGGACCGAGCGCGTGCTTTACTTCAACTTTACTCTTAGGGTCAGTTCATATAAAGAGGAGTGGCAGTGGAGAGGACTTTTTTATGACACTCGAAAATAAACTTTAAGCTACTGACATATAGTGGAAGTCTGCGCGAGCATTGTCATGTTTAAACGTTTATACAAAGTCAAAGTCAAAGTCAAAAATTTTTATTCAATGTAGGATAAATTTATCTCTTATTGAAGGTCATTTTTTTTTAATATTTTTTTTAGTGCAGAAGCTAAAAACTACTAGCGTTTCGGAACGACCACTGCTGGGAAGATTACGCCGAAAGAAACCCAGTTCAGTATTGGTCCCTACCCAGCCTGATGGGCTATGTTACAATTACAATACAGATTTACACTTGAGCTATACATTTAAATTATACAATTACAATTTGCAGACAACTATTTCCAAGAATTTTTCTCAGATGATGATAAGTAGTCATTTACATGATAATACGCATTTTGTAATAAATGATTTTTAACGGCTGTCTTAAACTTAGATAATGGTAATGCTACTATATCATCTGGAATTTTATTATAGAGGCGCAAGCCGAGACCCACAAAAGATTTTTTTGTTTTCTCTAACCGCAAAGCTGTGATGGCTAATTTATTTTTATTTCTCGTGTTAATACTATGAATATCACAATTTCTCTTAAATGAGTGTATATTCTGACGCACGTACATAATGTTCGCATAGATGAATTGCGAAGGGAGGGTCAAAATATTTATGTCTTTAAATTTACACTTTACGCTATGGTAATACAGTCTTATTTTCAATTGAGTAATAAATGGCTCGGGCATTTTTCTGCTCTTTCGGAACTGACCCATAAGTGGCCAACATTAGTGTTAGATTTATCAAGGCGCAGATTAATAGTGTTCTTCAGATGAAATGGCGAAGACTGTTTTATAAAAAGTTTTTTAAAGAAACTAGAGGAAAATAACTTTCCTACCAGAAAAGCGTCATAAAACTTATATGTTGATAGTACACGCATAAAATTACAAATGTATGCCTTCTCGATCAATTGGTGCCCAAATAAATAGCATCCTACGCTCAGGTACTCCGATCACGCGTAGGGGTACTTCAACTAAGTACATTATCCGTTTTTATGACTCTCGTAAAGTTACCCCTCCACCCCCATTACCCCATAGTCTGGGAATCGGAGATCTGAGTGGTTCTATCACTTTTTATAACAAAATAAAAGGCTAGTGCATTGTTGAATCAATTTGATTAGTTTCTTTAGGGTAAGGAAGAAATTTTAGGTTAGGTTAGATTATTACTGCCGTGTGGTTTCCAGCAGAGTAGAATATACTTTCCTCTGTGCTTCACGTACCTTTCGAAACCAGCTGTCATCGCTGTATGACTGTGGTCAGATGCCTTAAGGCAGCTTGAAAAATTTGACACCAGTGTTGGCCCTCACACGAAAAACAAACAGTCATAGTACGTCAGATTTTTTAAACCTGCCTAAAGCCGTCTGACATAGCTTGACGACTTTACAACTATGACAGTGACCAACGGCTTTACGTGCCTTTTTAAGCGCAGAGCAAAGTAATAGGGCTACAGTAGAAAATTAATACTATAGGTATACAAAAATCTCTCCTTATGTTACTTCCAGCGCATGCATGTCATAGCTTGATGACTTCACAACTATGATAGGGACCAACGGCTTTACGTACCTTCCGAAGCACGGAAGAAAGTAATAGGGCTTAAGTAGAAAAGTATTACTAAAGGTAGGTATACTGAGTATTACTATACTGAAATCTCTCCCCATGTTACTTCCAGCGCATGTCAAAGTGATTCACGAGGAGCCTACGCTCTGATCCAGTAATGTACTTGTTTTATGTGAGTCGTAAAGACGCTGCGTAAAATAGTACCGTCTATTGGTTTCCGTTTTTGGGGTATTTAGGTTAGAGATTTGTCTATTTTAAGTTACACTTATTTAAGAATACGTTTTAGCCCCTAACGAGGAAGATACAGCCCAGGGCCATAAAACCCAAAGACCACATGAGGGCATTGATGAGCGTGAAGTTGAACAAAGAAATCAAAATAGTGATGATCCTGTAGATATGAGTCAGATCCCATTATAATAAAGTAAATAAAATGAAGACCAACATGGCAAGCATAGTTTATAACACTCACCTATTATGTGATCAAACGAACAAGGTTGATAGTTGACATACCTGAAACAAAAGAAGACAAGTTTGAAATATTCGCCAACAGGAATTTAGTACACCGATTTCAAAAAATGTTATTGAAGACAATTCGTACCTATATCCTTTGTAGAAACAATAAAAGTAAATTATTCGTATTTTTTTCAAAATAATAAATAAAGACAAAGATACAGATTTAAATTTAATTTTTGCATTTAAATAAAAAATCACGCTACGATTTTCAACCATAGGTGATGTAAATCACATCCATTTCTATACTTCAAAGCGCTGTATCTTTGTGAATTTTTACTAACGCACTTAAAATGTAGTCCATTATTTTTGTATAATCTACCTGACAGATTATATTTTTATTCAGTCCATATCCCTATTGAACGTTTAAATGTACACCTCTCAAATTACCTGCAAATAGCAGGAGAAATTTGCAAGTAAAAAATTTTACTTGCGAATTTCTATTATCGTTGTTTTTCGAGAGAAATTCGAGTAAGTATAACAACTGACTTACAGAATAAAACATAAAGTAAGTGGTTACACAAACTCCGACTGAAGTCCTTAAAAAAGCTGAAAAGGTCCGTAAACCTTCACGACATCGTAAAGTTGCAAGCTTGCACTTTGAGAATGCAACCTGTGCTTAGGGTTTTGTGGCCCTTAAGCTGTGCTGACCTGGTTTTGACTTAGTTTTATTTGTAACTAGTGGCTCACTCTGGCTCTGCATGGCTTTGTATTATACTAATCCTACTATCCTACTAATATTATAAATTCGAAAGTGAGTTTGTATATTTGTTTGTTTGTTATCTCTTCACGCTTAAACTACTGGACCGTTTGGATGAAATTTGGTACGGATATAGTTTGAGACTCGGGGAAGGACATAGGGTACTCTTTATCCCGAAATTGCCACGGGGAGCGAAGCCCGCGGGTACAGCTAGTATTATATAAAGACGAAAGTTTGTGCATGTGTGTGTGTTTGTTACTTCTTGATGCGCAAACGACTGGACCAAATTTCATAAAATTTGAACTCTGGATTAACACTGCTACTTTATGCGCGAGTAACACCGCGGGGTGCAACTAGTGTTATATATGTCGTGGACAGACGAGAAAAGGGGCTGATCGGGATCGGCGTTCTGACATCCCGGGTGACGTGAATAAGATACTTAGTTAAACAGGGTGAAGTCAGGATGGAAACTGTCGCTTTAAAAAATTACCACGTGTTTCGTCCTTTAAAATTAGCCGTTACAAGTAGTCAGAAACAACTTTCTCTTTGTTTTAAAATAATAAAATAACAGGCCAAGTGCGTGTTGGGCCACGCGCACTGTAGGGTTCCTTAGTTGCAAATGCCGACTTTGTGTTTACGCCTCACGGTTTAGCGACTGAAATCGCCAAAAACACTTATTTTATTGAATTTGTACGAATTTTTTATTTCTTGATTATATATTATTAGTTGGTTGACAATAACTTTTTTATTTGTAAAATCAACTTCGCTGTGATAGATTTCTTTTTGACTTCGTTACATAGGTATACTACTTATATATATTACTACTATAACATTTTTAAAAGACCTATTTAATGACACCCTACACCATGGATAAATCGAGGAAAAATAGATTCTCACTTTATACAGATGGGAGCTACTCTAAAAAAATATGTTTTTAAAATTTTATTTCACCACTTTATCGGTGTAATTAGTATCCATACCCATGCCAAATTACTACCCAAGGATTGGTTCTTGTTTACCCTTTGGGTTGCGGAGGCCAGACGGCAGTCGCTCTTTGGAAAATCCGGTAACCTCGTCAAATCTCCTTGGCTAGGTAGCGGACCCCGGGCTCTGAAGCATTACGGCTGAGGATGCAACCGGGAAAATACGCTCGGACGATGATGATACCTATGCTAAATTACAGCCTTATAGTATTTATAGTCTCTAAGTCAAACCGCGGACGTACAGACAAGCAGACACATGGCGAAACTATATATAGATTCCTTGTTTATTACGAAACCCTGAAAAGGGAATTAATTTTGAACTCTGACATTATATAAATATTCCCGGTTTCTGTATCTTCTTCGGTTGCATCCTCAGCTGTGCTCCTGTGGTTTAATGCTTTTTATAGTGTAAATATATGTGTTTCCATTTCTGGAAAGTATGTAAATTGAAAATATTACTAAACTTTGATCTTGTATACATAAGACACATGCGATATGATGTAGCTACTACCTACCCACTTGTGTTAATTGTGCGCTTATAAGTATGCAAATTAAAGATAATAACAGATCTGCACTTTTACGTAATGACTTTTAAAAAGGCACCTGGCACGTGTACAACATGGAAGAGACGTACCTGTAATAAATCGAACCCCGAGCTATACTAGACCACAATAGTATAATTAAATTAAAATAAAAGTCAAAATTTTTTAAAATAAATTCCGTATTTCCATACAAAATTGTGTTTTGTTCCCGCCAATTTGTACGGGAATGTCGATTTTTTTGTTACAAAAAAAAACATAAACAGAACTTTTATGTACTATTTCATTGAAATTGTTACATTTGAGTATGCGCAATACATAATTAGATTACAAAATAATAAATAGACGATGAAAACCAATAAATTGATATTATGTTCAATGACACTTAGTCATAGTAGGCAAAATATCACTGTTTCGCATGAAAACTTGACTATAAAAGAAAGCCAATATACATTTACACGTACGAGTATGCTATGAATACTCATACGAAATATACGAATATGAGACGATAGCGATGTTATAATCGCATAACGTAACAACATTTGCGTGATACTTCTAGTGCTTTCGTTAATTCGTACTTAGGAATAACACTTTTAGTAAATGGCGCCGCCTGTACCTAGTATTCTAGGAATCATACCTGTTCCACCGTGAAACATAATAGTTACTACGAAAACGTGTTAACACGTTCCTATTTATGTTAATAGCTTTTGAAACTGCTACTGTTATTTGTTTATAATACTATGGGGATAAACGCTAATGTATCTTTGATAATAAAATAAGTCTGTTCGACTTTTGTTACAATTTTTTCTTCACTTTTACGCAGTATTTCCAAAAAATCAAAATTATAAAGTTTTATCATAATTTGCATTTTCTTATTTTTGTGTGCGTTTCTTTGCTCACAATGACAGAAGCTTAGCTTTTAAATAAACAAGAAAAACATTTTGCTTTAGTACTAACGAAGCGAATCAGCAAAATGTTTCTAACAGCTACTTATAACGCATTAGTGCAACCGTAAATGTAGCAATAACATGTGCTATTGTTTGTAGAAATAATTACGTTTATAAATAGTTTACAACTAGTTTAGTGCTCGGTAAAGTATTACATAAACTTTGAGAATATGCGAGAATAATGTTTAAAGATGTTATAATATGGCTTAGAACCCACAGCGTGTCCGCCCCAAACAAACTTTGCTCCGCACCGTCACAATACACTAAACTATATAGTTTGCGGTGTGATTAAGGATTTGTAAAAACAATAAACTATATAGTTTAGTTTATTGTGGCACCGTCGTCTCTGGAGCTAAGCAGCTTGGATTATATTGGAGTGAATTTAAGAACAGCGGTTGATTGATTTAGTTGGTGACGTGTTGTGTCTGCCCTTTGGAAGAGGCAAGGAGATTTCGAATACAATTCAAGGAGAACGAAGAGAGATGTTACAATTGTGACAAATAACATATTTTTTTCAAAATTGAATACCAACTTAAATACCAATCTACCTGGACTGTTTGATAAGTTATCGGCCTTACCGCGTTTTGAGAGTTACATGTAAATAAAAATAAATTTGCACTCAATTGATAGCTTGATTCTTGTATGTCAAAGTCTGATTGTAATAAGTTATGTTATTGATTTTCTACGATTATTGTTCGAACAAATCTGCTTTTTTTCCGGAAAAATGAAAAATGAAAACAAAATATCAAATATAGGTCGCGAACAAACAAAAATTGTCATAAAAAACATGACGCCAAGCCAAATCAAAAATGATATGGGTAACAGGTAAATCTGCGCCTTCGTATTCCAATACTCAGTGTTCAATATCTTATTGCAAACCATAAAGTACATAAGATGTTAAAAAACAATTTAAAAAAAATTATTTCGTTCAATTTTTAGTTTTAATTTAAATTGTAATAAGTTTGTTTAGTTTGAATTTAAGTTCCACAGTTAAAAACTGTGTAGCTTTGTTCAAACAAAGCAGAATGAGCGTCGAAGATGACCCAAGGAGCGGAAAACCATCTACATCCACCACGTCAGAAATTATCGACAAAATATACAATATGGTTTTAGAAGACCGAAGAGTAAAAGAGAGTGAAATAAGTTATACTATAGGGATTTCCACTGAGTGGGTGTTTTATATTTTAACTGGCGATCTATAAAGGACAAAGGTGTCAGCAAGATGGGTGCCGAGTTTGTTGACTAAACATAAACTCAACCAAGTGGAAATCTCAAAAGAGAATCTGGCATTGTCATCAAATAAGACTTGTTAAGAAGATTTGTAACCACTGATGAAACTTGGATTCAATACTATATTCCTGAGACACAACAACAGAAACAATGGAATCATAGCGATTCACCGCCACCAAAGAAAGCCAAGACGCAAAAGTCGACAGGAAAATAATGGCATCAGTGTTTTGGGATTACAAGGAAATTATATTCATTGACTAACTTCCCAAAGGACTGACTGTTACAGGCCCATACTTCGCTTACTGTTTGATAAATTAGATGAAACAATTCGCAAAAAACGGCCGGAATTGGCCAAAAACAAAATCCTCTTTATTAGGATAATGCTCCGGATCACAATAATGTATTGTTATCAGACTTACAAAAGTATGCAAAATTGCAGCTAAATCGCTTAGGGATAACTAGTTGAAAATTGAGTCGCAAAATTTGACCAAATCAAACATTCATACATACATACAAGATACATTGCAAGCTGAATAAAAGCTTGTAAAAACAAGTATGCATTCGAACTGATAACTTCTTCTTCTTTAAAGTCGGTTCAAATATACTTATTTGGTAATAAGGAACGAAATAATTCACCCACTTGTAATATACAGATGGTTAAATTTATCTGCCCACAAAATTTGACGGTAATATCCTGATCCCGAATTTCATACGCTCGAGATGTAGGTTTTATTTGGCTCGAATCCTTGCAAATTGCGAAAGAGGCTTCGGAGTTATAACTTGTAGACTTGGCCGGAATGGCTCGGTTCCGGCCGTTCACCGGAGTTCTGGGTCAATTCCAAGGTCAACTGGGACCTTTTCTTCAACCCTTTCTGAGCTAACTACAAGATTGTACAAAATGTACAACTGATTCGGCCAATGTTGCCGATTATGTTCATAGTCATAAATTTTAATTAAATTAAATTTCTATAGTAGTGGTTTAATATATATTAGTGTTAGTGTTTGTGCAGGTATAAATATTAGTGTTTGTAGGATATAAAAGTGTTTAGTTTACCAAGAAACGTCAAGTAAAATAAAGTTCCACCTTCCCATACAGCGCCTCCCTTATCAAATCAGTGCTCAGCTAAACGGATTTGGTAAGGGAGCACAATTTTTTTTAACGATTTTCATTTTTTTATCTATCGAGTGAAGCGAGAGAGGTCTCAGTTTTAGCTTGGCCAAATATGCTTTCGTATGTCTGTGTGTTCTCCTCTAGAGGTCGTATTTCTCAACCGGTTCCCGTGAAATTTTGGGAGCAGGTTCGATAAACACATGAAAATCGTTAGTCGAGCTATTTTTTAGAAATTTTTGAAAATGGCGGAGTTGGCATAAAGGACCTAGGCGCCTTTGGATTATATGGCTCTTACGACCATTTTGTGTTTGTAGTGACAACGAAATAACAAAGGAATTTTATTTTCTAATATGACATACAATAGACGTTTTTTTCACCAACATTGTCAATTTCAATTTCAATTTCAATTTCAATTTCAATTTCAATTTTAATTTCAATTTATTTCAATTTCAATTTATTTATTGCTTTTCACATTATACATATATTAGATTACACTACACAGTCACTTCTTAGGTTAGTAGGTACAACATGAACCCTGTTAGGGCATTGCAACAGAAAATAACGGAACGGCATGCGGATTATTTCTTAGTATGTATCAAATTCAATGTTAAAATTATTATGAATAAAAATGTAATTTCTTTTTATTGATGTCTTAAAATTTAATTTAAATTTGGTCATATTTTTTATTTTATTTAATGTGTCGATACTATACTATAATATTTAATAACGTCCAAATGTTGTTTTAATTTAAATGTCAATTATATTAAATGTCAATGCAGATTATGTTATTCGTCATTATCATTTATTGTATATTTTGTCAAATCTTTATCATTAAAAAACTCGTCCAATGTATAATAATTTTTATCTATAAGCAGGGCTTTTAATCTTTTAATAAAAATCGAATTCTTCTCCTCTGCTCTAAGCAGGTCTGGGAGGGCATTATAGACTTTAATTGTCATTGCAAGCGGCCCAGAATTAAATATTTCTAAATTACGAGTGTTATTCGGCCTCGCTAACGTATTCTTCTTCCTTGTGGGATAGCGTCGCGGTAAATCGTCTTTTTTCGTGTAATATTGGGGATATTTTCTCATAAATTTACTTGTTTCTAAAATGTATATGCATGGCAATGTCAGTATTTTTAAATTTTTTAAATATGGCCTACAGCTTTCTCTGTCTTTAATATTTTCTATGATACGTATGCATTTCTTTTGAAGAATTAGCAATCTATTCGCGTCGGTACTATTTCCCCAGAGTATAACCCCATATGTCAAAAGATAAATAGTCCAATTTATTTTTATAGAGATTTGATTGACTTGAGCGTCTAGAGTTCGAATCCCACCAGAAGGTGTTCTCCTTTTAGTGCGATGTATTTATTTTTATTTTACGACCGGTATTTTGAAGTTTAATTTACAAGTGTTTTATAAAAATATGGGTATTTAGTTATTTGTATTTTTGAGAATTATGTAACTAAACGCAACATTAGTTTAGGTGCTTACAGTAGTTATAGTCTATTTTACCAAAATTTTATGATAATTCATACTTACTAAAAATCAATATGTTATAAAAAACATATGGTGTAAAAAGTTTCTTCGCTCTGCAATCTCTTTCAGCTTGCGAGGTCTACAGCTCACAGAGCCACTAGTTTTTAGAAAGCAGTTCAGTAAATGGACTGAACTTGCTCCAAAAATTCTGATTTTGATGAAAAGTCAGCCTAAATAAAAGAACACTTTAAAAAACCAGTATTAAATAAACAAACATATTTTAAACCACATTGATTGAGCTAGCCCCAAATTAAGTTTTAACTGTATTATGGAATACTAACTTGACGATACTTTAGTTTATGATAAATACATATATAAAGGTAGATAAACATCCAAGACCTAGGGCAGTCAAAAAAGCCATTATCCAACTTACCCTGATCTGGGATCAAACTCGGAACCTCCGAACGGCGGACTAGCGTGGTTACCACTACGCCACGGCGGCCGTTATTGAGTGTTTCCATAGAAAAGGTTGTATCACTCAAAGACCTATTTAATTTAATTTATAATCATCATCATTTATTTTGTCAATCACAGGTACAATGGGTGTTAAGCACATAAAAATTAAGTATCACTGTGTTGCGCCGTTAGGCAAACAAAGTCATATAAATTGTTTGTTAATACATGCTGTCACAAAGATTTCTACTAATATTTACTTTTAATTTAAATAAATATTTATAAGTTACAGTAAAAGAAAAAAATATATATATAAGAAAAGTGTTGAAATTTCTACAGATTAGAAGTCAGTTGAGTTTACTACTTACTACAAAGTAATTCAGATAGAATATGTCATCCATACAGAAGTTAGCCAAGCAAATACGTTAGAACATAAAGTCAAGGCAAACAGCTACTGGAGCGAATATTTGGAGCAAACATCGCCGGTGTAAGGAAAATAAATAAAGTGGGAAGTGCGCTCTTTACGACTGGATGAGCCACTGTTTGTTAGATTGTCGTGTGTAAGTGGCCAACAATGGTGTCCAGAGATTTCAAATTACCTTACTTTACTATCCTGGCTCAGCGATCAAAGGTGAGTCTTGGCCTCCAGCACAAGAGCACGCCAGCGCTCCCTCAAATTACCTTAAGATTATTTTAGCCAGTTGTCTTATCTAAACCAATTGGTGACCATGCTTAACTTACGAAAGCTTTTGTAATTCGGACTTCTTTATAAAGAGTGGCCTTTAAATATAAAGAGGCCTTTGGGACTTACGTTCCAAGGCTCTATCTATACTGTTGAGGATAGACGTGACAGTGTGCCTGTGAACTGTTCTGTGACGCGAATTTTCTGGCCTAGTTTATATTTCGTCAGCATACAGCATATCTTGGTAAATATATTATTTAACAATATTAACACCGACGGTATTGTTGCACGCGTTACTGTGGATTTAAGGAGGTAGCTGAAAAACCAAAGAGGAATTTTAGAATATACAAGTAGTGCAGATTTGCCACCGAGCGACCGGGGGTAAGAGGAAGATATACGAGTATAAATGATACTACGTCTATTTTTTTTTATGTTCGCACTATAGGTACTTCCAGTATATGCAAAATGTCGGTGATGAGGACAAAACCCCGTTTTTTTTTAGAAGTCGCAGTAAGGCGATTAACACACTGCACCGCGCCCCGCTATAATAATAACAAAAACAACGCGCGTAGACGCGGTGTTAGTGTGTTGTACTATGCGTGTTTTCTATTCAAATGGAGTTTTACTTGCATACAGTGCGGCCCCGCACCACGCAGCGGGGGCGTTGCAGTGTGTTAATCGCCTAAGACTATCTCGCTCTATCAAAGCGTGTCAGGCCCTTGCTGAAAACCGCTTGTTTTTTTCGTGCAAACATATCGCTGAGCCACAACCCTTTGCTATCGCTGCGGCACACATACTACCTTACAAACTGTGTGTTATTTGTTTTTTTTTCTGTATCTATAATGTGAACGTAATTACGTGTGTCTTTTTGATATCAATAAAATAATTATCTAACTATCTATCGCAATCTATGAGAAGAATATGCCATCCATACGGGAGTCAGTCGGGCTTATTTAGCAAATACGTTAGAACATAAAGCCAAGGCAAACAGCTACTGAAGCGAATATTTGGAGCAAACACTGCCGGTGTAAGGAAAATAAATAAAAGCGGGAGCAAGTGCGCTTTGGAGATGTAATCGTTGTGACTGGATGAGCCTGCCTACATTCGAGTACGTAATCATTATCTGTTCTTATCTAGTAAGGTAGATGCAGGCCTGTCTCACTCCGCGGTAGGTACTAAAATCGCAAGTACTTACATTATGAGTACGGCGGCCAAGCCAGCGTGCTAATCAGTGCGGCAGAAAAGGTAAGCGTTACGCGATAGAAAGAGATAGAACGTCTAGGTGAATATAACTGTAAGTTATTAGCGATGTGCGATATGAATTGAACTTAATTGTATCGTAGCGAGAGTCGCTATTCGTTTAATTGATTTTTCGGAGTGAATCTTCTGTACTATTATGTATTTTGTGGTAGAAGCAATAGAGGGCCGTAATACTTATATACCATTTGAAACGATCTCATTACCACCTGGTAGGTATATCTTATATAAATTAAAAAGTTAAAGGCGACCACTTATAGAATGTACTTGGAAAAGGAAAAATTAATACAAATAAGAAAAAAGTTCTGACGTTTTTAATCGCGTGAACGTGGCATTTGTAACTACGGAATCCTGCACTGCACGTGGCCCGAAACGCACTTGGCCGGTTTTATTTATTTATTGCATAAGTCTTTTCATACTTAGCTTACTTACTTAGGAGAAAAGAAATAAGTACCTAAGAACGTTACAGCTGCTTCTTTCCGCGCAATTCGTAGAAGTTAATCTAGGGCAATGAGCGAAAATGCAAACCTTTCACAATTTTTTTGACAATATTTTGCTTAAAGTAAAAACCTTGCGGCCCTGGGCTCTGTTTGCTTAGAGTTGCAAGACCCAAAATGCTCTGTCTCCCCCCTTAGGGATAAAGACGTGAAAGTATATACATACATGTATAACATAGGTGCCACTTCCAGGTGAACTTTATCAGCAATACAAGGTGGCTCGTAAAATTTTGAACAGCGGTGCCTACACCTACCGTTGTAAATAAGACTTTACAACTCCCCTCCCCCTCCCCTAACCCCCCTATTCCATTGGGAGCTCTTGAACTTGTGAATTTGAATTAACGATGACGTAATAGTTAATTAATTGGATTGTTACGTAATTATTTCTGATAATGGATGGGAATTGAATTTCAAGGGTAAAAGCCAATTATGTTTGAAGAAATGAGTATGTTATATATGATTATGTATGTTTACAAGGTTTTTTTTTATTCAGTACAGATGTTTAAATTCATAATTTCTGTCAAAAATTGACATTGTATGCATCTCTTTCCATATACGACACCAATTAGAGTTTGGCTCTTGAAATATACCTTTAGTATTTTAACGAAATAAATACTTCAGACCATCTCCCCCAACTTCTATTTTGACGGCATCTGATTAAGATATTGAGCATTTTAGACTTAACTAGCTACATAGACTATTTGCATTTAAGACTATTCGATATCTCCTTACATACAAAGTAATAATATTATCCAAATGTCATGTTCTTGCCGTGTGGCATCTGGAAGAGTAAAATGTTACCACTCCAAATCTTTCCATGAATGTCGTAGAAGGTGGATGAATAGGAAAGGATGTCGACTTAGAATTTACAAGCTAAACAAAGCTTATAAACATCAATGAGACCTCTCCAACCAGTCTGGCCAGCGAGGAAAGTGTAGGCCAAATCCTCTGGCTGCTTTGGTCAAGTCGGGCTTTGGTAGCACGGAGAGGGTCGTGCTCCTGCAGTGGAGACTAAAAAAGACCTGATGATGATGATGTTCATGTTCTCTTGTTTGACACTTACGACTACCACGAGAGAAATACATTACTACTACAAGTACATATAGTCCTATTAGGTATGTTTAACGTCAAAATAAAACATACATACATACATACTATCACGTCTTTATCCCTAATGGGGCAGACAGAGCGTTGTGGGTCTTGCGGTTCTATGCAGAGCCCAGGGCCGCAAGACCCAAAAGCCACTTTTAGCGTCATGGTGGGCGAGAAGATAGAAAAGCAATCAATAAAATGTTCTACAAAATTGAGAAAGTAAGTGTCTAGGGAGAAAAGTCATAGTTTAAACTCAGTGAAAAATCTAACTAGTTTTAAAGTCATGAATTCATGCTTTCATTATGCAAAACCGCCAGTGTTCTTGGGGAGTAAAAATGTTTTTATGGTACCAATAAAGTAGCCCGGTTTCACCTGCGAATGTCTTTATTAGAGCTTTTATCGCCTTTTAGTAACTTTATGGTGAAACAATATATTTTCCTTAATTTTTAAGAGAATATTAAGAATCAGACTATGAGGGCTCGGTGGGAGTTCGCATTACCAACACTTATTTTTCATATTTCGACTATCACGGACTAAATTTACCCCAAAAATAGTTTCAGTATATTTTGTTATACGTTATATTTGTAGTTTATAAATTGCGCAACATGAAAGTCATATCAGTCGAGTTGGAGTGGCTTACAAACTAAACAGGACTTTAGTACGTTGTAACTGGGTTTAATTAAGCAATTTTCCTATCCAACAGTGGTCCTTCTGTACTATATGATATTCTGTGATCAAAGTAAATAATATCACTATATATGTGAATATAAATACAAAAGCTTTTCCAACCTTCCTGCCTGTCACTAACAGAATCCTAGGAAGCTTCCTATTGTGATAAATGTAGATGCGTAATAGTTCCCGAAATAGTTATAGAACGGGAGGTCACGACAAATTTGGTAACGATAAGGGATATGGCTGACTCTTGTTTTATAGAATAAAGAGCACCTCTCTGATGCTAAATATGTTGGTCTGCCTGCGCGAAGTGGTTGCGTTACTTAGATATGGCGCCTGAAAAGTAGGTTATCGTGACCAAAAAAAAATGATAAGGGATATGGCTGACTCTTGTTTCACAGGATAAAGAGCATCTCTCTGATGCCAAATATGTCGGTCTGCCTGCGTGAAGTGGTTGCGTTACTTAGATATGGCGCCTGAAAAGTAGGTTATCGTGACCAAAAAAAAATGATAAGGGATATGGCTGACTCTTGTTTCACAGGATAAAGAGCATCTCTCTGATGCCAAATATGTCGGTCTGCCTGCGTGAAGTGGTTGCGTTACTTTGAAATAGCGCCTGAAAAGTTGGTTAGCGTGACCAATAAATGATAAAGTAAATGAGTGATTCTGGTTTCACATAATGAAGAGCACCTCTCTGATGCTAAATATGTCGGTCTGCCTGCGTGAAGTGGTTGCGTTACTTTGATAAGGCGCTTAAAAAGATAGTTACCTTGACAAAAAAAGGAAATTATAAGGTAAATGGCTGATTCTGAACAGGTGCATATCGAGTAAAATACATCTATCGTTAGTATCCGATATTATATTTACATGCCGTAGTTCACAATTGTACTAACAACAGTTTTGTCAACTTTACAGAAGAGCATAAATTTTGAAAGTTTTCTAAAGTTTTGTCCTAAACAGCACAAAAATAATTACATACATAATTTCACGTCTATTTAAAAGTCAAGTCCTTTGACTGCATTATATCCAAAAATTGTGGTATTATATTACAGTTATATAATTCCAAAAATAGTGAAATAAACTTTAAAATTAAACACCCCATTTATGACATTTGTACACTAAACCTTATTATGTCGACGGGCAAATAATTTTTCAAAACTAAAAAACACTTCACCCCCAAACTACACAACCGATTTCGATAAAATTTCTATCGGACCATCTGAAACGAATGCCCTTTAAAAAAAAGAATTTTCCAAATCGGTTAAGGCACCTTCAATTAATCAGTAACAAATAACGCACTTGCATAACTTTGACACGTGTGCAAATGTTCTAAATGCGTATGATACGCCAGAGTTTGAAATTTTGCTGTACTTTGAAATTTGTTGTGATACTTGTAGATTGAATTTATAAAAATATAAAAACCATTAGTATTATTGTTATCGCCGGAATCTTAAATAAATAAATAAATAAATATATAGGGACAACTGTGACTTTTTTGTAAAAAGAGTTAATTTATCTGCCACTAAAAAAGTAAAAATCGAAAATTTTGGAGTTAGTACATTTGTGAACTACGGCATCAATATTAGGGTGACACAGGGTAGACAAATTCATGTGTTTGTATGAAATGCACGCTACTGTATCGAAGTAACGCAACCACTTCACGCAGTCAGACCGACATATTTAGCATCAGAGAAGTGCTCTTCACCCTGTGAAACTAGAGTCAGCCATTTACTTTATCATTATTTTTTCGTCACAAAAACCAACTTTTCAAGCACAATATCTAAGTATCACAATACAACCACTTCACCCTGGCAGAACGACATTTTTTTTATCAGAGAGGTACTCTTCGTTCTGTGAAACTAGAGTCAGCTATTTACGTTATTATTTTTTCTTTTGTTCACGATAACTAACTTTTCAAGCGGCATATCTAAGTAATGCAACCACTTCACGCAGGCAGACCGACATATTTACCATCAGAGAGGTGCTCTTCATCCTGTGAAACCAAAATCAGCCATTTACCATATAATTTTCTTTTTTTGTCAAGGTTACTAACTTTTCAGGTGCCATATCTAAGTAACGCAACCACTTCACGCAGGCAGAGCGACATATTTAGCATCAGAGAGGTGCTCTTCATTAAGTGAAACCAGAATCAGCCATTTACTTTATCATTTATTGGTCACGCTAACAAACTTTTCAGGCGCTATATCTAAGTAACGCAACCACTTAACGCAGGCAGACCAACATATTTAGCATCAGAGAGGTGCTCTTCATCCTGTGAAACAAGAGTCAGCCATATCCCTTATCATTTTTTTTTGATCACGATAACCAACTTTTCAGGCGCCATATCTAAGTAACGCAACCACTTCACGCAGGCAGACCAACATATTTGGCATCAGAGAGATGCTCTTTATCCTGTGAAACAAGAGTCAGCCATATCCCTTATCATTTTTTTTTGGTCACGATAACCAACTTTATAAGCGCCATATCTAAGTAACGCAACCACTTCGCGCAGGCAGACCAACATATTTAGCATCAGAGAGGTGCTCTTTATTCTATAAAACCAGAGTCAGTCATATCCCTTATCGTTACCAAATTTGTCGTGACCTCCTAATCTATTATATTCTATTCACATTTCAATCCGAGAAGGGTCAAGGGCATTATAAAGGGCACAGCATTGTGGTTGTCTTATGCAAATATGAGCAATGTATCAATAACTATTTTAATATCATTATGAATCTTCATTGCTCGGTGGACAGGACAACCCTAGGCGTAGCTCGCACTAGGATGAGTGACCACAAGTGACACAAAATTTTTATAACGCTGAGCCGTTGGTCTCTGCTGTAATCATTCTATGGCAGCCACTAAGTCAGACGTGTTTAGGCAGCTTGAAAAACCTGACACCAGTGTTGGTCACTTACACACACTTAATTGAAAATTTATTGTACACTTGGTAAATAAATGGAAAAGTACAAATCACTCAGATATAGCTAGCATCGTGGGCGCACGTAAGTGTTTGTTGTTCTTTTTTTTTATTGTTCGCTTTTTGGAGAAATATACAGTCTGGCAACTTCTCGCATGTGGAATGGAGTTTTGCGTAGGTTTGGTTTGCCTTTGCGTTTGCGAAGGCTTGCCAAGCCATGCCTAGTATCTAGGCGTAGCATGAAAAATACATATTTATATATTTTTAAACGTATACGTAACGTACGTATACGTATATATAAGTAACGTACTGACCCTCCGTTAGGCAAGCCATGTCTGATTATTAATAGAATTCTTCGTAATGTCAACATTTCAAACATCTGAAATTTACCTGTAATTTGACACGGCCCTTAAATTTATTCATTATGTATTGAGTTCGATCCGGATTTGAAGATTACTCTCGAGTGTCGCCGATACTCGCGAGTAAATATTTGCTTGGCAGTAACTTTACCAGATCGCTCAAGGTCGCATTTAATTAAGCGTGGGAAATCGAGATCTGAGATCGTTCGAGTGTTTTACGACCTCGCCAACACGTTTCCGATTCGACACCAAATCGATAGTTATGTCCGAGGAAAACGATTCTTGAAAGCAAGAAAGAGAATTTAGAACATATATTAAAGCACATTTAGGCTGCTGTGAGACATAAAGGAGTTAATCCTATCCTACTAAAATAAACTTGTAGTTTGCCACGAACTGCTAACTCGCGAAGCCCGTACCTCGGCAACCCCTTGACAAATTTGGCTCATGTTCAATCCTTAAAATTCTATTGGCTACATCTACTCGCCTAACAAAATTACCAAATTTCGTATAGAGATCACATAAAAAAAGCCGGATTGTACAGGTAGATTCGCGACTCGAAAAATTACGCTCGCTTCGCTCGCTTGTTCAATGCAGAGAGATCTCAGGGGCTCGGTGGAAGAACCAATTGTTACTAGGTGTCCACTACAGGCATAACATTTTCTGGATTCCGCCGTGCTTTGAAACGCGCGTGGTCGCGATTGTCATCGTGAGATGGCAGTCACCATGCTTGTCAGTTAGGCAGCTTGAAAAATTTTGCACTATCGTTGGCCACTTACCAGTTGACACAAAACTAACATTATGAATGCCCAAGTTCAGAATTTTGATGTTACTTACTCTACCGCGCAAGAAGAGCTAAACGGAAACACACATAAAAATATTCCGAAAAGAAAGTGAGATTTGTGTTAAATTACTGCGTATTGTCCTATTTTAGTCCGGAAACCAGACAACGTTAATTCATGCCGTATTTTTTTTAGTTTCGGCATTATTTTACACTCGTCGATGACGTTGATTAACGGGTAAACGTGATCCCATATATATTATACACCCACCAGATGACCATGCTGGTCTGGGAGAAAAGAAAAAACGTAGAATGTACCAGCTGCTTCTCTTCCCGCGCAGATCGTATGAGCCGATCGAGGGAATGGGCGAGATTTGAATCATGATAATAGGCAATGCGGCTAGCAAACCATCACTATTTTGATTCCTTTTCCATCTTAACGCCACCACGCTAAGCGTGGCCTTTGGGCCTAACGGCCCTGGGCTCTGTCTACCCCGTCAGGGATATAGACGTGAAAATGTATCTGTATCTGTATCCAACAGATGACGCAGTTAGTCGCAGTGGGCATTCTGGTAAATCTTTAACTCCTAACACCCACCAAGCATAATATTGGTGGGTGTAGGAGTATTTAGGTCCTGCTTCCTACACTAAGGTAATACTTGGTGGGTGTTAGGATTCATCAAAGTTAGTTTTATTAAAACATAACTCTTTAAAGAGTAATTTGAATACTCAATAACCATTTATTGACTCCTAAAAGTTATGAAACAGTAGATTATCAATAAAATATAAAAATATATAAAATATATATACTTAGTTAGATTTGTAGTATTAATCATAACAATAAAAGTTCAAGCACGAACCATCTAATCTAACGTAAAGTGGAAATAAAAAAGAAACCGGTTGAAATAAATCTTTAATCAAAATTCAAATATTCTTAGAACGAGCTCCACGTGCAATCGATTGCGTAACATCGTAATAGGCGTAACCGATTGTATAATATCGGAGAAAATAGCGACGCTGACATTGGCATTACTTAGTGAAAGTATAGCCTACTTACTCGATGTTGATGTTATAGAACCGTAAAGTCATGGAAATAAGTGTCATTATCGATTGTCGACGGATACGCCTCACTGGCCACCGCGGTCAGTCAGCTGGTGTTCTTTTTTCGAATTCTTCTTCGTGGCCAGTGATGTCATCTTCATTAAATTATGTCATTTGACGCCGTAGAAAGTGGAATTCGCCAACTGAATTTCGAACGTCTTTTATTTTTTAATTTGCAGCATCGGGTTCCAATTTTATTTTATCTTCTTGTTTCTCCCCAAGGACTATGGATGGTTCTGGAAATTTATGGAGTAGAAACGGGATAAACGTGTCGCTATAGATTACGTAAGCAATGTGCATTGTAAAGAACTGGAGCTAAGCGTTGTAATATTTTACGAAAATAAAATGAAATGCTACGAAATGTTACTGAAAATTTTATTTATGTTTTACATTCGTTCCGGTCCGTTGCGGTGTTTATAGCATTACTCTGAGTTACAACGATGTTTTATGGAAATGAATAGTGAGAGGTCAAATATTATTTATTGTCTTCATCGTATAAATAGTATTGTGTACAGTATGTTTATTAAGTAGTTTGCAGTACACCCAGAAGCTATTTGGATTCTACGTGTAAGTATCGTATGTAGTTACGTACATATAGAGTGGAAATTTCCAAAGGAACATACAAATAAAACATAAGTCCAATTGCTTATGGACTAGGATAGAATAAGAGTTTTGACTGCCATTATAGAATAAGACTAAAAACTGTTATTAAAATTACAGGATTTACCGCGATTACTATCGTTTTTTGCTAGATATTTCGATTTGACAACCATTCTGTCGTCATGGTCTAAAATCACTATAAAAAACTATTGAACTATTTGAAAAATCCTAATAATTTAATCCATAATATCTAAGCATGTGGCTTACCATAAAATAAAAATAAAATAAATATATTGTGACAAATTACACAGATTGAACTAGCCCCAAAGTAAGTTCGAGACTTGTGTTATGGGATACTAACTCAACGATAATATATTTTATAACAAATACATATATAGATAAACCTTTAAGACCTAGGACAATTTGAAAAAGGCCATTTTCCAACTTGCCCTGACCGGGAATCGAACCCGGGACCTCTGTGTGGCGGACTAGCATGGTGACCGCTACGCCACGGAGGTCGTCAAATTTGTATACTATGGATCTTCAAGTGACGGGTTTTTCGGTATGCTTCAAAATACTAAAATATATCAACTTTAACCGATTTCCAACAAAACGAGCGATTCCAGTAATGTTATCAACAGCATCCTGTCACGTAACATCCTATTTCTCAACTGTTATCGTACAAACTACTGTTGCACTTTACGATTGCGTCGCGTGTGCAATAGACTAGACTTGAAGTGCATTTTGTGAGCACTCATATATCTTTTTATATAATAAAACAGTAAAACAAATGTGTCTGTAAATTTAATATAATAAAAAAGATATCTGGGGCGTTAGAGACATAGTATTAGAGTAAGAATGAAAAAAATGTCTGACTGTTTGTCTGTTTGTTTGTTTGTTACACGCTAATCTCCGGAAATACTGGTCCGATGTGAACATTTATTTTTGTTATATCTGTTAAGCCTGGGCAACAAATGCTTTTGGAAAATGGAACACCTGATGCAAAACTATAATATCCAGCTAAAAGAGAATACAAAAACATATAAACGCCTAAGCAAAAGTTGATCAGCCTGATGAGCTTTTTCCAGAGACATAAAGTCCACGCGAACGAAGTCGCGGGCTTCGACTAGTAAGAAATAAAATTGTACTCTATATACTTGAAGTATGCTCCAGATAACACCCCATAATTAACACTCGTTTCGACACAAGGCGATGAGCCAAGGAAAGGTTGCAGCATGGCTATTGTGAGGCAATTACGTGAAATCTCATTACCGCAGCGCAAGCGCACGATGAGTGGCTAGATTCAATTACTCAAGGCAAAAGGCCTCTTTTTATGCAAGTGAGTAGGAAAACAGACATCTTTCCTAATGGTAGGTGGTTACCGTAGCCCTAGCTTGCATCCAAATATGTATAGTTTGGTTACAAATCAAGACATTAATCGTAACAAAATATATAAGTATAGGAACAGGATTTGAATCACAGAAGATAACAGGGTCAGAAAAGTAATAGTCTAATTAGTCATGCTTTTATTTATTTATTCAACTTTATACAATACATGTAAATGGCGGACTTAAGGCCTGTGTTTTTAGATTATTTAAAACTAATTAACTTTTACTTTTAGATTTATCAAAAAAGTAGATATTCACAAAAATATGCAGTATCTAATTACCAGAGTGTGTGTTATCCGTATCCGTATCTTCGTCATTTCTTGTTTCTCAAAGAAAAATAAATAAACAGGGGACCAATCATAATGTTGTCAGTCATATGGCAATACACGTGGCCCGAACGTGCGGTTAGCTGTTTTGTTAAACGTAACACACGCAGACGACGGTTTCCATACCATTACTTATAAAAAAACGTTTATATTATGGGAGCCCAACTTAAATATTTATTTTATTCTATTTTTAGTATTTGTTGTTATAGCGGCAACAGAAATACACCATTTGTGACAATTTTGACTGTCTAACGGTTCATGAGATACAGCCTGGTACCAGACAGACAGACGGAGAGAGGAACAGTGGGGTCTTTGTAACAGGGTCTCGTTTTTCCGTTATAGAACCCCTTTGGGTTCGTCACTCTAAAAAAGTGGTCATGTCGTATCAAGGGCTGAAGATCAAGAACTTTAGCAAATGCTCTTAAATAAGAAGAAGAAGCCGCATGTGGTTAAAAACAACATTACATCCATATTTTCTCGCCTGTTCCCCATGGGGGTAGGTAGAGACTATAGATTTCCACTTACCACGATCCTTGCAAACCTCTTTTGCTTCGTAACACTCATAACATAACCCTTTTCATCCATGCTCTCCGGTTATGGGTACTCCTTACATCACCTTTCTTTAGAACATCTGCAATTTGGTCGCAGAACGTTCGTCGAGGTCGACCCGGTCCGGCACTACCATCCACATCCGCATGATAAACCTTTTTTTTAATCTTCTTTCATCCATCCTCTCAACACAAGTCCATACCACCTTAACATTCCTTTCTCAATAGCGAATATGCACGCATTTTTTTTATTTGCTTAATAAAATTCTAATTAAACTCAGTAAACAAATATGAAAGAATTTATAAAATAACCAGCGATGAACTTGTCATACTTTAAAGTTTCAATTAGAAGGAGAAGTCAGATATTGACTTATGACGTCAACGTCCTGTCAACAACCAACGTCCGTCAACAACAGGTCAACAACCAACGTCCGTCAACAAATGTCATTTATACATTTGCCATAGAAAATAGCGTTTTAGCGAGTGAGATAGACATATTTTCGTGAAATCGTTATATCTCGTTCGTTTTTCATCCAATTCGTATTATGTTTTCACTGTTAGCACTTTACTTTTAAATATAAACTAGTGGTTCGCCGCGAACTTAGACCTCGCGATATTATTTCAAAACTGAACCAATTTTAATGTCCAGTGAAACTGTGATACATTATTCACTGCCGATCCGATACCGTGACAGGAAACAGATTTTCCAACCTTCTTTCTTCTTCTACTCCCATGCTGCTCTGGGAGAAATAAAAAAAAACTTAGAATGTACCAGCTGCTTCTCTTCCCACGCAGATCGTAAAAGCCGATCGAGGGAATGGGCAAAAATGCAAATCATGTTAACAGGCGATGCGGCTAGCAACCCATCACTGTATTGATTGCTTTTCCATCTTCTCGCCCACCATGACGCTAAAAGTGGCTTTTGGGTCTTGCGGCCCTGGGCTCTGCATAGAACCGCAAGACCCAAAATGCTCTGTCTGCCCCATTAGGGATAGAGACGTGATAGAATGTATGTATGTATGTGTTTCTTCTTCTATTCTGAGCTGCAAAAGTTTCATTTTATAATTTTTTTTCAAACAATTTACATCAAAACCTGGATCAAATTCAATATCCAACGTATGTACATCCAGTAGCCAACTATTTTACGCCAACGTCTCATCATCATCATCATTTCGGCCACTCCACTGCTGGACATAGGCCTCTCCCAAGGATTTCCAAAATTACCGATCTAGAGCGGCTTCCAGCGACCTTGGTCAGTTCGACAAACCACCTTGCGGGTAGATGTCCTATATACGCTTCGCTTGCCAGTACGTGGTTGCCATTCGAGAACCTTTTTGCCCCATCGGCCATCGGTTCGTCGCGCTGTGTCCGCTCACTGCGATTTCAACGAGCTGATCCGCTGGGCTATGTCAGTGACTTTAGTTCTCTACGAGCAGCACAACGAGCTAATCCGCTGGGCTGTGTCAGTGACGAATTTTTTCATTTCTGATTCGATCGCGTAAGGAAAAACCGAGCTTAGCCCTTGCCATAGCGCGTTGCACCTTTAGCTCTCTTATGAGACCCATAGTAAGGGACCACGTTTAAGATCCATAAGTCATCACTGGTAACACACATTGTTTGTCAAACTTTAGTCTTAAAAAACTGAGGTATTTTTGACGAGAAGACATTGCGTAGCTTCCCTAACGCTGCCCAGCCGAGTCGGATTCGTCGAAAGACGTCTTCCTCGAAGCCGAAGCTTCCTGCCTGGATCAATTGACCCAGGTCTACAATTTCAAGGGTGGAGCTCCCAGCCAAACATGTAGTGGCGCAACATGGACATTCGACATGACTCTCGTTTTGTCCATGTTCATTCAAAGGCTCATCATCATCATCATCATTTCAGCCGCATAACGTCCACTGCCGGACATAGGCCTCTCCCAAAGATTTCCAAAATGACCGATCTAGAATAGCTGGAAGGCGCTGGATGCAAGCCGCTCTAGCTGGAAGGATCTAGATCGGTCATTTTAAGGCTCACCTGTTTGGAAACTCGGTTTAGGTCTGCGAGCATAGTACATACCTACATACTTAAGTCTTCCATCGATTTCGCCATGACAACGATATCATCGGAAAATCGAAGGTGAGTGATAAACTCGCCATTGATGGCAATGCCAAATCCTTCCCATTCCAGAAGCTTGATCTTCCAGTGCAACGGTGAACAGTTTCGAAGATATAACGTCTGGTTTACACCTCTATGCAGTGGAATTGCCGTCGTCCACTGCTCCTGTACTCGGACTGACATAGTGGCGTTAGCGTTACTGTATAAGCACTTCAACACCTCGATATACCGATAATCAATACGGCATCGCTGGAGTGGAGACTGAAGCACGGCCCATGTTTCGATCGAATCTTTTTCATAGTCCACTATCCCAAAGCATAACGGCCGGTTATAGTCCCTCGTCTTCTCTATAAGATGCCGCAGCGTATGAATGTGGTCCATGGTGCTAAAGCCCTTACGGAAACCGGCTTGTTCGGGAGGCTGGAAGGCATCAAATCTATTTGCGGGACGATTCGTGATGACCCTCGAAAACAACTTATATACATGACTAAGACACGTGATAGGCCTATAGTTCTTCAGAAGAGTGTTATCTCCCATTTTGAAGAACAGAATCACAATGCACCTGTTCCATGCTTGCCCTCGAGCAGAATGGAATTAAAGAGCTCTGCTGTGATTCCATCCTTGCCCGGCGCCTTGTTGTTTTTAAGCTGATGTTCGGAACATCTTCGGTATAGTGTCGGGTTAGCTTGGCTCTTGGGCAAACGCCAACGTCTACGACTACTTTATTCAAAGTAAATCCTTGCGATTTGTGCACATTTATTGCCCAGGCAAGCGACAGTGGAAATTGCGTTCGTGAGCATGACACTTGGCCAGTCTTCCACGACCGGGTCATGCGTGGGATGGGAACCGTGTTCTGGTAAGGATTCTTGCCCTCGAATCTTCACGCTAGCGCTTTAAGCGTTCAGGGTATAGTTTCTGATTTTGTACTTCCTTTGCGTACTTACGCTGTGAACACAAGCGTTTGGAGCGTTCGGGCGAAGTTTCTTGCTGAGTAAGCTCTTATTGACACGAGAAGTACCTACTGGCATATTCCCTTAGTTTATATGATTTTAGAGTTTCACGGTCACAATTACTGTTATTAGTATTACGGGACTTACCGCGATTAATATCGTTTTTTGCCAGATATTTCGACGGCCCTTCTGCCATCATGGTCGCTGGCCGACTGAGGAACTGCGATGGATGTCCGGCTGTCAAGGGTAACCATATCGGTCTACCCTCTTTCTTCTTCGTTTGTTGCATAAGTCCTTACACACAACACTGACGGTGTCCGTTCGGGAATTGTTTTTAGTTATTCGCACACTCTTTTTACAAAGCTCAATCACTGGATTCCACGTGCCTGATAACTTGAAGCCATCTTCTCGATTAAAATTGGGATGCTTCTTAATTTCAATCGCCTCTCTAACTAACCGTGGTATGTAATGGCGTTCAGTCGCAAGTATTTTGGGCTGATGTAGCTCAATCCAGTGATTGACTCCAGCTTGTAAAAGATGCTCCGCGATAGCTGACTTGTCAATATCCCTGTTTTTGACTGCCGTTATGTGCTCTTTGACCCGTTGAGATATAGACCTCTTGGTCTGTCCAACATACGAGCAGGCTATTAGGAAAGTACTCTATAAAAGCCACGTTTACTCCGGGGAGGAAAATCGCAAGCTATATGCGATCACCTAAGGACAGCTCGCCCTTAGAAAAATTGGGTGTTTACAAGATTGACTGTAGTTGTGGACGCTCGTATGTTGGACAGACCAAGAGGTCTATATCTCAACGGGTCAAAGAGCACATAACGGCAGTCAAAAACAGGGATATTGACAAGTCAGCTATCGCGGAGCATCTTTCACAAGCTGGAGTCAATCACTGGATTGAGCTACATCAGCCCAAAATACTTGCGACTGAACGCCATTACATACCACGGTTAGTTAGAGAGGCGATTGAAATTAAGAAGCATCCCAATTTTAATCGAGAAGATGGCTTCAAGTTATCAGGCACGTGGAATCCAGTGATTGAGCTTTGTAAAAAGAGTGTGCGAATAACTAAAAACAATTCCCGAACGGACACCGTCAGTGTTGTGTGTAAGGACTTATGCAACAAACGAAGAAGAAAGAGGGTAGACCGATATGGTTACCCTTGACAGCCGGACATCCATCGCAGTTCCTCAGTCGGCCAGCGACCATGATGGCAGAAGGAAAACGATATTAATCGCGGTAAGTCCCGTAATACTAATAACAGCATTCCCTTAGTTGCGACTCTCTACGTAAAACTACTTCGCAGGCTTTAGTTGCCGCTGATCTCTTGTTGGTTTGTGGCATTATTACTAATACTACAACAGAAGCACAAACAAACAGCGATATCGATTGAACCAAAGTTTGCTCAACAAATTGCTAAATTTAGTAAACTATCTAGTAGTTCGCCGCGAACTTAGACCTCGCGATTATTTTTCGCAATTCAGTTTCCTAAATAACCCCTAGATGGCGGTATCCAAAGTTAGAACGCGCTACGGTTTCGTTTGGTACATAATCTCGGACATTTTTATTAATATTTCAAAAACTACTGAACCGATTTTGATGCCCAACGAACTTGAAAATTCTATTGATGTTTCCTACATGCCTACCAAGTTTCATCAAAATCAAACCATCGGTTCGGCTGCTATCGCGGTACAAACATACATACATACATACATACATACATACATACATACATACATACATACATACATACATACAATGTGTTTTCGCCCCCAACTCGATTTAGAGACCTCACTCGCTTCGCTCGCTCGGTCAATAAATAAACTGGTAAGATAACGCTTAATTTTTTATTCATATTCCCTATTCAAAAACAAAAAGGTCATAAACCCCTCAACTCAACGTAGAGGTAACCTGCCTCATTTATCCCCCAATAAAGCACCTGAACATGCCAGCTACTGCAATTTATAGTAGGGTTTAACGTCTATTTCAGTTGCAGTAAATCTCGCCCTAACGACCGGATCAATCAAGTTATTTGTCAATTTGTTATACTACTACTTAAGTACTTAACTTGGAAAAAGTGGTGACTTGGAAATGTTAACTGAAGTTGCTTTTATGAACTTATATGCCCTTTAATACATTGAGTTTAATATTCAGATCGGTCGTTTTGGAAATTCTTGGGGAAGGGCTATGTCCAGCAGTGGACTTTCTGTGCCTGATATGATGAGAAAATATTTACATGTGACACTCTTTTGCTTTTAGTGTGTAAGTGACAAACACTGTCAGAGTATGTCGATGTCAGACGACGTTATGTCGATGTGACAGACAATCTGACATAACTTGAGGAATAATGCGATGCAAAAATGATAGCCGGGACTAACGGCTTAACGTGCCTTCAGAAGCATAGAGGAGCTCTAGAAATTTTAATGCCACTTGTCATCTATCCATTTTGCAGACCACGCCCGGTGTAACTTAACTTGCGAAAGCGCTAGCAATGCGTACTCTTCCCGGGCCACCAAGATATGGCAGTTTATGGCCTTTGACACGAACTTCCACATCACAGATGAATTGCACAAGTTTATTTGCTAGGCAAAAAAAAATACCCCGACTGTCAAGCATGCCATCTAGTGATGAGTAGCGGACCTACTTGAATTACCGATACGACTTGAATTAGTACCGATACAAAAAAAATTGCTGTGTATTCGTAGCGCCATTTATTTTGCTAGGGAAGACCTTGACTTTCAAGTGTTAACCTCCCAATAATTTTAAAATGGCTAAATCGATATTCATTAAAATTTAGCTAAGAACAACAGCAAGAAAACTTGATTTCACGAAAAAAATGGATTGAAATCGCTCCATCCGTTCGATTGCTACGATAAAGACACAAGCATCAAACATCAAAATTATTTTTGCCGGACGTTAAAAATATACTAAACTTATACCTTCATTTCAATATGACACAAGACTGCATCGAATTTCTACATCCCAATAAATATCTTAATCATTTACATCGTATAATTTGACATAATTGCACTCTATTACACGTATAACATTAACATTTGCAATATTTATAGCAGTATAATGTCAAATACGTGCTTATGAGAGATAATAAACTAACAACTTAATTATTATGTAAAGTAATGATTACTGCAATATTACATGTATGTGCAATAATTTTGACCAATGGCTGTTAAATTTGCATAAATCAAAATGAACAGTTCAGGCTTAACTTATAGGGGGCATCTACGAATTACGTCACAGCATCGAGGGAAGGCTAAACAAAGCTTATAAACATCAATGAGACCTCTCAAACCCGTCTGGCCAGCGAGGAGAGTGTAGGCCAAGTCCTCTGGCTGCTCTGTCCAATTAGGGCTCTCGTAGTACAGAGAGGGCCATGCTCCTGCAGTGGAGACAAAAGACCTGATGATGATCGAGGGAAGGAAGAGTCATGCCAAATGGGATAGTATGTGTTGAAGGTATCGGAAAAGCGTGAAAAGAAGTTAGGGGTAGGAAAAGTCAAAATTCTGTGTGACGTTATTTATGGACGTCCCCAACATCTATACATACAAAACGGGAAACTGAACGGGAAATTACGTCTGTTTCCCGTGGGGGTAAGGAGAAACGCTCTACATGTTAGTCAAAACCGCATTCAAATAATAAAAGTTAGTTTATTGAATACAAACTTACACACACAAAATACAACGTGTAACATATGCGTAATAAATAAATAACACCACGGGCTATACTAGATCACTATATCTTATTTTAATTTCAGTACCTGGGCGACCGAGCTTTGCTCGGTTACATCTCAAACATTAACATCCGCCAATTGTAAACAATTTTAATTGTGGATCAATAAAGTTTTTAATAAATAATAAATAAATAAATTAACTACATTTTTTTAAACTTTTCTAAAAATAATACAAAATAAAAAATTATATATAAACTTGAACATAAAAAAAAACAAAAGTAAGTCACCGAGTGGGATTCGAACCCGTAACACTCTTTCTAGCGGTCCGCCGGCGCAATTAGCGACCATGTTCTGCGTGGAAAGAAAAACGCATGAAAACTGGAAAACACGCGTTTTCCTAAACATAAGACTAATCTAGATCGATTGTTTAACCCCAAAAACCCCCATATACCAGTTTTCAGCAAAATCGTTAGAGCCGTTTTTGAGATCACAGAAATTTATATACATATAAATAAATAAATATACAAGAATTGCTCGTTTAAAGGTATAAGATATCAAAATAACAGTCAAGAACAAACAAAAACTCGACATTTGCATACAAAAGTGTGCAGCCGCCGGGGAAATTTGTATGGGAATATCGATTTTATTTGGTCTAGTATAGCTCGTGATTCGTTTTATCAAGCATGTATTAATTGCGTCGCATATGCGTGTGTTCCGTACTAAAATCACGTTTGTTGTGTGGGAGCCCCCTACAAATTTTTATAAAATAAATTTAAACTGTCTCGTTATCACGGTCCATGAATTACAGCCTGGTGACGGACAGATGGACAAACGGACAGACAGATGGACAGACGGACAGCGGACTCTTAGTAATAGGGTCCTGCTTTTCCCTTTAGGTACGGAACCCTAAAAATTATGACAAAAAATAGTGGAAGTGTTATTGACTCGTGTTTTTATAGCCTTCGTCTGACGGTATTGTCATGTAATAGAGTTCTTTGTTCTAAACCATTTTTTGCACGAATTTTGAATAGGAATACAATGTTTCTTTTCTTTGTCTGGGAGAAAAGAAAAACTTTGAATTCAACAAGTGTTTTTCTTCCCGCGTAAATCGTAAAAGCGATCGAGGTAAAACGCGAAAATTTGCATTATGTTAAAAGACGGTGTAGCAACCTATCACTTTTAGTTCCTATTTCATCTTCTCGTCCACAATTACGCTAAAAATGACCTTTGGGTTTTGCGACCCTAGGCACTGTTTGCTTAACCGCAAGACACAAAATGCTCTGTCTGCCCAATTAGGGATAAAGATGTGGATAAGTTTATGTATGCCTAATTACTAGTTCGATTCGAACCGAACTGTGAAATCACAAACCCCATATCTCAGCAACCTCTTGACGGATTTGGCCCATGTTTGAACTTAAAAATTTATTAGCACCTATACATTTCCAATCAAAGATACTCAAGATATCGCCGAACAAACATACATACAATAAATAAATACAAACGCCAGATTGTTAGAACTTCGCTCGCTGTGCTTACTCATTCAAATAAAAGTATAACAACAATATCTCTTAGATCATCGTACACTAAAAAGTTAAAGAGATCGTCAAAAAGCCAATGAACTAACGATTTTACCTAAAAATTCCACGGAAAACTGCGGAAATTACCGCACTGAAGCGTCAAGGCCATATCATTATACTATTCAGAATCCAACGACCTTTTATATGGCAAAAAGCAGCCTAGAATTTAACCTCCAAAAGCCTTCCGACCAATGACTTCTTCAAAACCTGAGTTGATAAGAGTTCAAGGATCAACGCGTAAATTTATGTACGTTTCCAAAACGAACTGTCAAAGGAATTCCAACTTTATTATCTTATAACAGGGTTCTATAACGTTTTTAAAGCTGAATACGTTGTCAGGCGGAAATTGTTAGGCAGATTTTCGCGCAGTGCATTGACCTCTAAGTTTTTGAATACGCAATTTACAAGTTGAAGAAAAACAACGTAAGTAGTTAACTTTGTACGTTCTGGTACAGATTGTGATCTTATCATTTCCAAGTTTTGTTTAAAAGATTAAGTTATTTGATACCAAAATAAAATTGAAGGGTTATTTTTAGATTTTTGTTACCCATATTTTTCATTATTTGCAATTTTATATCTAAACCAAAAAGAATACGTTTTATTTTCTATCTCCATTTCCACTTTTTAGGATCTTACAGTTTTGGGCTCAGTTTATCTCGTTAGCGATAGAGACGTGATAGTTGGTCTGTATTTTATCTTATTTTCACGTGAGCATTGTGGCTTAAAAAAAGAAAAAGAAAATTATGTGCTTTCAAACATTTCACACAAGAAATACTTCATAATATTTGTCTGACATAAAATTATTTTATTCAATGAACACGCGTGTATGCCTTTCTTACATAACCATCTCACAGGCCAACGTGAAGAGATCCTTAGAAATAAGTAGTGCCTGTTTAAAACTTTTTTTAAGCGTTCCGGTCCCACAGTTGGGCAAAGGCCTCCACTTGTTGTTTAAAACTTCTATTTTATGTATGCATTTTTCCAGTACACATATAAATGAAAATGGAAGTTCTAAGCTATCAACCTACATGCTAATTCCTCCCAATCCATTCAGTGCTTTTGGTTTTAAATCCATCCTGAAAACATTATAAATAGGTTTAACAATCCTGTGCCCTATATCTTGTTAAGTAAAAAAAGTCATAACATACAAGGTCACACGCGCATACTCCATTGGGACCCTCTAATTGAGGGATAGCTTTTACTTTGACAAGGTGACAACCCACGTGATAACAGCGTTAGTCGGAACCCTGGCATAATTAATAATACAATTACATGCGCGCATACGTCCTTTATTAAAATGGTTTTTTGATATCATATTTTCACTTTGAAGCTGAAAGATAATAAGAGGGTTGAATTCCTCTATAATGTGGTTACTTTTTAAATTGCGGCAACAATTTTGGAGCAAGTTCAGTCCGTTATACTGACTACTACTTTCCATACAAACAATTATTTAAAAAAAGAAAAAAAATTGGTTCCCATACAGCGTTCAGCCAAATGGAAATTGTACGGGATTTTTAGAAAATAGTTTAGTATTATGGACTAAAATTGCTCTAAAAATGTTCGCTCGTATTTAAATTGTATTGTATTAATTAACCCAGTAGCAGATATACGACGATGTATGCAAGGTTGTAGGAAAAAGCTGGCTGCAGGGCGCTTCTGATAGGTCGTTTTAGAAATCCTTGGGGGAGGCCTATGTCCATCAGAGGACTTCTGTGGCTGATATGATGATGATGCACACATAAATATTAACGAGGAAACTGGTACTGCTAAACTTACAGTAGCATTGCCTAATGAACGACTTTTTCTACGAAATAAAAAAGATAGAGTTAAAATTTCCTTAGCTTAAAATTTGTTTATATAAAAATAAATATATATGGACAAATCATACAGATTAAGCTAACCCCACAGTAAGTTCGAGACAGCCGTAAGGAAACTAGAAATCAAAATTGGTCCATATCCGTTCAAACACTAAGGTAACTTAGACAGACAGCTTCTTCAAACTTTTAATACCCCTCTTTTACGTCGGAGGTTAAACAATAAACTTCAATGTCCCTTTTTGGATGACGTTGCTAAAAACAAAAGCATACAGTAGCATTGTGTAAGTATTTAAGCCGTTAGTTGATGTGCAAGGTCACCATTCCCAAGGGATAAACTCGCGCAGTATTACATTCTACCCCTATTAATATTTTAAGTAGTGACGTCAGGCTCGGGAGGGTAGTTGCGTCAATGTCATCAAGGGGATGAAGGTCGAGGCTAAGTTTAAATATTTAAAATACAGCTAATAATGTTTAATTATCCTAGTGAAGCTCGGTGACCTGACGGCTTAATATTACTTTCGCAAGTTAAAGTTAAGCGACACCGGGCATGGTCGGCACTTGGATGGGTGTCAAGTGGCCATACAATTTTCCATCTAGTGATAAGTGGTGGAACTACATAATATTCAAACTGATGTTAAGTGGAACTAATATATTTGTAGCGCCATCTATTATTTGTCAGGTAAATCACAAAACCCATTAAAGAAGCGTTAACACCCAATAAATTTTAAACGAATAAAACGATTTTCATTAAGTTGCTTTCAGGTAGAACTGCATTGAAATCGGTCCATTCGTTCAAGCGCTACGGTGACACAAAGAGACAGATAGACAACCGACAGACATTAACGTCAAACTTCACACCTCACACCTTCAACACCAGTCATTGTGGGACTTGTGGGTTAAAAACCGACTTTAAAACTAAACTACACAATCAATTTTGATAAAAAAAGTGACCACAATGACCAACAATAACAAAAAAACAAATTGATCCAGGCGTCTTCAAGTAATCGGTGAAAATATGTACTTAAAAAAATATACCTCCTCCTTTTTTGAAGTTGGTTAAAATGACAGTGTTAAACCAGAGAACCCAACAGAAGTGCCGCCCACATAACAAAAGGGTTACCTTTATCCATAAAGTCAAATTAAAGCTGGCATTACCTGAAACAGGGAAATGACTGTTAATATTCATTACACTTAAAAACGAGGAACACATACATTATCGTTGAATAATTTAATGTGACAGGTGTTCTTGGCTTTTATGTTTTGGTAATTATGTGTGTAGTCGATGATACCTCATGGATATCGATCAAAGCTCCTACCCGCGCTAGCGACCTTGAAAACACAAAAAAATTAATTTCTCTTTCTGTAAGTGAGATTATCAGAAACCCTCGTACAACTTTTTAGCTAGTATCCTTAAGTTTCATTAGAACCTTGAAAGTCATTGAAATACTATCCGCTTTAGAAACCTTTACAAAAAGAGTCAAAAGTGGCCGTTTTTAGTATTTTTTGCAAAGGAAAATACAGCGTATTGTATTTTAATGACTTTCGAGGTTCTAATGAAACTTAAGGATACTAGCGAAAAAGATGTACGAGGGTTTCTGATAATCTCACTTAAAGAAAGAGAAATACATTTTTTTGTGTTTTCAAGGTCGTTAGCGCGGGTAGGACCCTTAAGAAACATGTAGTGCTGAGGGTTGGGCTACATGGAATCAGTACGAAACAGGACTTTTCTACAAAGATTTAGAATAATAATAGTTTAGATATGCTACCGAGCGACCGGGAGTAAGAGAAGGCTCAGCGCAGACGACAGACTATCCATGACGCACTTTTTAGTCTGTGATAGTCTGTGAAAATAGAACTCATGGAATCACATGCAGTAACGCACACGACGCGCAAAAAGTCCGGCGCGCGTCTTGTGCGTTACTGCGTACTAAAAAGTGCGGCACGGTTTAGTCTGTCATCTGCGTTGGGCCTTAATACTACGTATATTTTGACGTGACAACGTCTTAAATTAGGTTGCGGCTGGGAGTCACTTATGAAAAAGTGTAACGCTCGGTAACGTTACGATGAGTCACCGAACGAGAGAGAGGCCCGCCGAATGCCTTGCGTCTCTCTCCCACTCAACTATGTTATCTACGTTGTCACGTAAAATCTTCGCCCGTAAAACCGACTTTACAGGCAACCATTTTTTTTCATGGCCGGGCTATAGGTGGTACATACATACATACTATCACGTCTTTATCCCTAATGGGGCAGACAGAGCATTCTGGGTCTTGCGGCTCTATGCAGAGGCTAGGGCCGCAAGACTCAAAAGGTATAGGTACACTTCAAGTAAATGTTCGGTCGGTGATAAGGACAAAACACGGCACCTTTTTCTTTTTCTTCTACTACTAGACTATCTCGCTCTATCAAAGCGTGTACGTCAGGCCCTTGCTTTTCTATGCTGCTATGCTTTTCTGTCGCACAGAACTATCATTTGTAAGAGCAAAAGAGAACGACGGAACGCATTAGCACCGGCTATGCTAAAGCGTTCCGTTAGCTTTGGTTAAAAATCGTAGCTGATCGTGACGTCACGCGAAAATATGCGGTGTAAATAAATGCGCGTCATTATTTGCTAATCAATCAGAGAAAAGAAAAAATACGTAAACCATACTTTTTAATAATCTATCAAAAAAGCAAAAATATTTTTAGTCGCGTCCGTATATATTAACTTTTGAATCGTTTATTTATTAACTTTCAATATTTTTTTAAGTTGTAGTTTATTTTCAAAGTTTACTCTAGCAGTTCGAATGTATTTCCAAATATGTTAAATAAATAGAGATGGCATAAATATTTCAAAATTGAAACGCATTATTAATTTATATTTTCTTCATCCAGTCTTATCATTTATAAACAGAGTGATCTCTCAATGTTCTAAAACATCTCGGAATTTCAATTAGAATTTCACATCATATTATGAGGTCAGCGCTTGGCTATTTTAACTCGACTTCGGGCTAAAAAGGAATGTGTTTATGTTTTTATTATCGTAAACTATGAGTGAGTCAGTGCTTTTCATTGGATAATAAATCATGTATGGCTCGATATTACGTTTTGCTTTGAGAAAAACATAGGATATTTGTTCTTCTTATAAAGTGTGTTCGTTTTTGTTTGATGTTTTTTTTTCGCTCTTACTGTCAGTCGCTAAGAATACTGGTATGTTAGATTTTTTATATTACCTTTATATATTATTTACTTATCATCATCATCATCATCATCATCATTTCAGCCGCATAACGTCCACAGCTGGACATAGACCTCTCCCAAAGATTTCCAAAATTTCATATTTACCTATGCATAGACCTAATTTTTTTTACGTATTACGTTATTTTTAACATTATAAAGGTCCTATTCTTTTACATATCAGAATAGCGGATTAAAAACTAGACAAGTCAAATGTTAAAATTCTTAAAAATACATTTTAGAATCCTGTACAGAACTTGGCGGCAGTGATCTCATTCTTCGGATTTTGAACTTGGCTCCCATTTTAACATTTATGTTTTTGGTGGCTTATTCTACTGTCGTACACTGGCGCGTAACTTTGTACGTTTGAAATTGCAATTCAGCGCATGTAATGCCATAAAAGTTTATGCAAGCGCTCGTAATGCGAGTTAAATGGACCTCTCGCTTTCTGAGCTGGAAAATACCTATTTGTACTTTGAAATTTTAGTAATACTGGAGTAAGTACTACGAGGAAGTTACTGGTTTGGTTTAGGTGTCAGAAAAGAGTCATACACTTTTTCCGAATTTTTCATATTATCAATACGTTATGTATTTTGCACAGATAGGATATTACGTCTTTTGACGACCTCCGTAGCGTAGTGGTCATGCTAGTCCGCCATCCAGAGGGTCCGGGTTCGATCCCCGGTCAAGGCTAGTTTGAAAATGGCCTTTTCCAAACTGTCCTGGGTCTTGGATGTTTATCTATGTATGTATTTGTTATAAAATATAGTATCGTTGGTTTAGTATCCTACTATACTGTAAGTTTCGAACTTACTTTGGGGCTAGCTCAATTAGTGTAATTTGTGAGCACATATTAATTTAATTTATTTGTCTAAATAGCTACGAGATAAATTAAGTCTGGGGTCCAACGATCCAAAGGTCACGCGTTAGCGGTTAGCGTAATGGGCGAGAAGGTGGAAAAAGGAATCAAACTAATGTTAGGTAGCCTAGGTAATGCACCTTTAAATATATTTTGCATATTTGCCCACTCCCTCGATCAGCTTTAATGATCTGCGCGGGAAGACTAGCAGTTCTTAAGTATATTCAAAGTTTTTTTTCTCCCTGACCAGCATAGGATATGTAACGCCCAATTATTTAGGGATTGAAGATTTTCGCTTTTCGGCCAATGGCTTAGCCTGGCCATACAACTTGGAAATGCCGCCAGCCTCTTGTGGACCTTGCCTGCTGACGGTGACGACTTGAGTTTTATTTTTATATTAATTAATATTTGCTTCTTTTATCCTTATTTTTGATTTAATTTGTTACTTGTTAGTGTTTTAGTTTAGTTTAGTTAGAATAATTTATTTTATGTACTTAGGATTGTTCGAAATTGTATGCAAAGAGTTTACAACCTGTGTTTGTTATTTTAAAAAGCACTGGCCACATACATTGTAAAAAAAAAACAACTTCTATAATTTAAGTATTTTTCACATTGACATAATCCCGCTAATTGTAAATGATACATTTGTAATTTTGCTATATTTTACACTATTTATTGTTTTATTTATTGATAAAAACGAATACCAGTAAAGTCTTAAAGGATTGAACAATAAGGTTATTAATCTATGTACAGCAGATACATAAATAAATAAACTAGACGATACTACACGAAACATTGATCGAGACACGCTACACCAATTTACGATCCGATATGATCACGATACGCGCCATATTAGTAAATCTTTCGCGTGATACTAAACTTAGGTATAATGTCAAAGAGGATTTATTGCTTCATTTGAGAGGCAAAGGAATTAGGAGGCCATCCTGACATGTTTATGGGAAATCTGAAAGAGTTATAACACTATTTACCTACTGGTTTACCCTTCATGGTGTTCCGATCATATATCAATGTAAGTTCTTTACAATAAGTAAATATTGTAATAAATTTCAAAACTAATACTCCCAATATACTCGGCCGATTTTGATAAAATTCCTATAGCAAGTATACCCTTTTAACCAAGAAAAAAAATTTTCATCCAGGTCTGTTCGACAAATTTGTGAACATACATAAAAAAAAAGATGGTGGCGAATTAACAACCTCCTCCTTTTTTTGAAGTAGGTTAAAGAACTTTGATATATTGTACATTTACGTTGTTTATATGCACTTTGAGTGTTGTAGTTAGGTAAATCTAATAGGTGGTCAAGAATCGCTCATTTGCCATGTGGTTTCCGGCAGAGTAGAATAGGGCCACTCCAAGACCTCCCGTGGATGTCGTCGACTGAGGGAATACAAGCTAAACAAAGCTTATAAACATCAATGAGACCTCTCCAACCCATCTGGCCAGCGTGGAAAGTGAAGGCCAAGACCTCTGGCAGCTCTGGCCAAGTTTGGCTCGGGTAGTACAGAAAGGGTCGTGCTCCTGCAGTGGAGACAAAAAGACCTGATGATGAAGAAGGCGATTTAGGAAATACAAGTTAAACAAAGCGTATAAACATCAATGAGACCTCTCCAACCCGTCTAGCCAGCGAGGAGAGTGTAGGCCAAGTCCTGTGGCTGCTCTGGCCAAGTATGGCTCTGGTAGAGAGACAGAGAAGGTCATGCTCCTGCAGTGGAGATCAAAAGTCCTGATGATGATGATGATGACCGCTAATTTCCTCAAATGGCTTACGATCTGCATGGAAAGAAAAGCATCTGGTACAAAACAGATGTTTTATATGCAACTCCTCAGTAGCTGTATACACAACAGCGAAATATCGAATCGAACAACTTATTGGTACACGCGGCTACAGAAATAGAATGTCGGAAATAACTGCTTACGTCTTCAATAACGATCAACAAATACCAATCGGCTTACAGGTCATTTGTAAACTGACGAAGGAGACTTGCAGGTCAGATTTTAATAGAACTGTTTCTTGACTTTTCTTTATTGCTCGTGTTTTGATCATTGACCGAGCGAGCGAAGCGAGCGAAGGTCTCTAAATCGAGTTGGGGGCGAAAACACATTGTATGTATGTATGTATGTATGTATGTATGTATGTATGTATGTATGTATGTATGTATGTATGTATGTTTGTACCGCGATAACAGCCGAACCGATGGTTTGATTTTGATGAAATTTGGTAGGCATGTAGGAAATATCAATAGAATTTTCAAGTTCGTTGGGCATCAAAATCGGTTCAGTCGTTTTTGAAATATTAATAAAGATGTCCGCTATTGTGTACCAAACGAAACCATAGCGCGTTCTAACTTTGGATAGCACCATCTAGGGGTTATTTAGGAAACTAAATTGCGAAAATAATCGCGACGTCTAAGTTCGCGGCAAACTAGGTAGTTTACTAAATTTAGCAATTTTGTTGAGCGAACTTTGGTACAATCGATATCGCTACTTGTCTGTGCTTCTGTTGTAGTATTAGTAATAATGCCACAAACTAACAAGAGATTAACGGCAACCAAAGCCAGCGAAGTAGTTTTACGTTGAATCGCAACTAAGGGAATATGCTAGTAGGTACTTCTCATGCCAATAAGAGCTTTGTCAGCAAAAAACTTCGCCCGAACGCTCCAAACGCTTGTGTTCACAGCGTGAGTACGCAAGGGAAGTACGAAATCAGGAACCTGAACGCTTAAAGCGCTAGCGTTCAATGCGTGAGCACGCTGTGGAGATTCGAGGGCAAGAATCCTTACCAGAACACGGTTCCCATCCCACGCATGACCCAATCGTGGAAGACTGACCAAGTGTCATGCTCACGAACGCAATTTCCACTGTCGCTTGCCTGGGCAATAAATGTGCACAAATTGCGAGGACTCACTTTGAATAAGTAGTCGTAGACGTTGGCGTTTGCCCAAGATCCAAGCTAATCCGACACTATACCGAAAATGTCCTGGACATCGGCCTGTACTAGATTAGGATGGCCCTTAAACAGCTTAAAAACAAAAAGGCGCCGGGCGAGGATGGAATCATCCAGAGCATCTGAAAGCGGGCGGAACGCTGCTACTCCATTCAGCTCGAGGGCGCAACGCCAGAAGCGTGAAATAGAGGCATTGTGGTCCTGTTCTTCAAAAAGGGAGATAACACTCTATTGAAGAACTATAGGCTTATCACGTGTCTTAGTCATGTATATAAGTTTTTTTCGAGGGTCATTACGAATCATCCCGCAAACCGGTTTGATGCCTTCCAGCCTTCCGAACAAGCCGGTTTCCGTAAGGGCTTTAGCACCATGAACCACATTTATACGCTGCGGCAGGTTATCTATAACCTGCCACAGCGTATAAATGTGGTTATACTAGTATAACCTGCCGTTATGCTTGGGGACAGTGGACTATGAAAAAGCCTTCGATTCGATCGAAACATGGGCCGTGCTTCAGTCTCCAGCGATGCCGTATTGACTATCGGTATATCGAGGTGTTGAAGTGCTTTTACAGTAACGCACTATGTCAGTCCGAGTACAGGAGCAGTGGACAAAGGCAATTCCACTGAATAGAGGTGTAAACCAGACGTTATATCTTCGAAACTGTTCACCGTTGCACTGGAAGATCAAGCTTCTGGAATGGGAAGGATTTGGCATTAACATCAATGGCGAGTATATCACTCACCTTCGATTAACCGATGATATCGTTGTCATGGCGGAATCGATGGCAGACCGCGACATTAAGTATGTATGTACTATGCTCGCAGACCTAAACCGAGTTTCCCAACAGGTAAGCCTTAAAATGACCGATCTAGAGCGGCTTCCATCCAGCGCCTTCCAGCTATTCTAGATCAGTCATTTTGGAAATCTTTGGGAGAGGCCTATGTCCAGCAGTGGATGTTATGCGGCTGAAATCATGATGATGATGATAAGCCTTAAAATGAACATGGACAAAACGAAAGTAATGTCGAATGTCCATGTTGCGCCCCTACCTGTTTGTGTTGGGAGCTCCACCCTCGAAGTGGTAACCTGGGTCAGTTGATCCAGGCAGGAAGCTTCAGCTTCGAGGAAGAGCTCTTTCAACAAATCCGACTCGGCTGGGCAGTGTTCGGGAAGCTACGCAGTGTCTTCTCGTCAAAAATACCTCAGTTTTTTAAGACTAAAGTTTACAAATAATGTGTGTTACCAGTGATGACATATGGATCTGAAATGTGGTCCCTTACTATGGATCCCATAAGAGGGCTAAAGGTGCATCAAGCTATGGAAAGGGCTAAGCTCGGTGTTTCTCTACGCGATCGAATTAGAAATGAGGAAATTTGTAGGAGAACTAAAGTCACTGACATAGCCCAACGGATTAGCTCGTTGAAATGGCAGTGGGCGGACACATAGCGCGACGAACCGATGGCCGATGGGGCAAAAAGGTACTCGAATGGCGACCACGTACTGGCAAGCGAAGCGTAGGACACCCACCCGCAAGGTGGTTTGTCGACCTGACCAAGGTCGCTGGAAGCCGCTCTAGATCGGTCATTTTGGAAATCTTTGGGAGAGGCCTATGTCCAGTCCAGCAGTAGACGTTATGCGGCTGAAATGATGATGATGATGATAAGACGTAGGCGTAAAATAGTTGGCGGCTGGATGTACATACGTTGCTCTTTCAAGATTGAAATGTCTTGGGAAATTGAATTTGATCCAGGTTTTGATTTAAATTGTTTGAAAAATAATAATAAAATGAAACTTTTGCAGCTCAGAATAGAAGAAGAAAGGTTGGAAAATCTGTTTCCTGCAACTGTATCGAATTGGTAGTGAATAATGTATCACAGTTTCATTAAATCACAGTTTCACTGGACATTAAAACTGGTTTAGTTTTGGAATAATATCGCGAGGTCTAAGTTCGCGGCGAACTACTAGTTACTCTAAATACTAACATTTTTAAGAGGAGATCGGTAGCCCAGTGGGGCTTTTGCGTTCCCAGTGGCATCATCAGCTGTCCTACTCCGGAGCTCGGGGCGCGCTTTCCCGCTTTTTAGGGTTCCGTAGTTAACAAAGAAGCCTTATATTTTCGCCATGTCTGTCCATCATTCATGATTCTTAACAGAGATGTAAGAATTAAAAAGCTGTAATTAATTATGCATAAAAGCTGGTAAAAAAAATATATGTTAGCTCACATACATGTAAAGTGGTAAAGTGGGAGTAGTTTTTATTTTCTCTACTAACCCGCCGTGATCCCAATATTTTGAGCCTTATCCAAATAAAGATTGATTAATATGGTAGTTGCTAGTTATAGCTTAGAAGAGAAGAACGCACTTGTGGGTGGCAGGGCTTTTTGTTCTTTTGCTGTCGCTACATACTACACGGCAACATATTTTACAAAGCGTGTTGCAGCACACGTGCTGAGTTCATATCAGCGAGTTGGTAACACTCGTTAATCACAACTTTAACAGTTACTCTGAAAAGTGGGTAATTTAGCGACTAGAAGATTTAAAATGATAAAGACATAGATAAAAAACATTGTCACTAGCAAAAATTTACCTCGTGTGCATCTGACTGCATAAAATTACATTAAACATAAGCATATACATAAAAGGAACACCAATAAGGTGGTCCGACGACCTGATCAAGCTAGCTGGAAGACGCTGGATACAAGTCGCTCTAAATCTGTCATTTTGAAAGTTCTTGGGAGAGGGTTATTTCTAGAGGGATGATGATGATGATATACATATAAAAGCCAGGGCTAATATGTATATCTGTATGTATCTTAAATGTAAAATTTGAATGATAATAACTAACAATTGTACCTATTTTGCCCCTGGCTTTCAACTCCAGATTTTTATAAAACCCCATATCACGTCACCACTTGACCGTAGTAGAAATATTCTTTGATTTATTTCGGTTCTTTCTTTTGAAACCTTTATTTGTTTAAAAATTTCATGAAACAACCATTAAAGATTATTGTGTTATTATCGAATAAACATATAAAAGCTGAATTATCCAAGTACAATCGAAGAACTTCGCTCATTTCGCTCGCTCGTTCTACTAGCTCTTTATTGCCGACATACTAGAACATAATACAAAATATTACTTTTGGAACAAATCTTTGTAACCAGTTTTGGGTTACAAACGACAAATATACAAGTTTATTTGCCATGAAAAAAAAAAACACCTTGACTTTGAAGCGTTCACCCAATACTTTTGAATAGGAAACTTACTTTACGTAAAAAATTCCGCGTTAAAATAGGTCCATCCGCTCGAGAGCTACAGACAGACAGACAGACAGAAAGCCATTGGTGTCAAACTTATAAACCCTCTCTTTTTACTTCGGATCAACAAATTGATAAATTGATAAATTGCTAATTTGTCATATAAAACCACAATAAAAAGCCATGAATTAGAAAATCTATCCAAAAAGGTCCAGAAAATAAATAAGAAGGGCCTTTTGAAGATTAAATTGGAAGAAATCAAAATCCTTTGTAGAACGCAATACAGTTGATAATGAACCAACAGGATACCCTCTGAATTCGTAAATAAAAAGCTATTATTCATTTCAAAGGAATCTTTGAAAGCGCTACCTTTGTGTTAGTTGTTTGAGACGAAATAAAGTTGCATTGAAATAAGTGAAATTTTAAAATAATGCTAGTGGAAAGTTGTCGGAAGGATTTTAACATGGTATGGCAACCGTCAGGTCATGTCGGATGCCTTCAGGCAGCTTGAAAAACTGACTTCAGTATTGGCCACTTCACATATAATGACAAACAAAAAAAAATCAATGGAAATAAATAAGGTTTTCTATTTTTCATGTAATAATTATTTGCATTTTATTTTTGTTTTATGATTTTTTACAACACCATGATGATGACGATGATATCATACAAAAAGTCACAATAATAATATTGTAATATTTTGTTTTGTCACCGCAGTTTCTGGCACGTTGTCCTTAGTCTGTCTGAGCTCTAAAGAGTCTTAAAATTCGGATTCCACAAAAGATTCCAACAAAACCATTTTTTTAGACCTAAAATCTTGTCTCAATTTTCATGCTCCGAATTATCTCTAAGCCTGAGTTATGCTACTTTGCATTTATACGAGTATACCCAGCAAAAACTGGGAGTCTTATCGAACAGTAAACATCTTATTTTATCTCACCTTTGTACCGCCTCCGTTCCCGACACCCTCACATCAAAGATTGAAGGAAACCCACCCCACATCTTAGATGAAAAATATAATAAAGATGCTCTACGTCTTTATTTCACCGGCAACTGTTCCGACCGGCGAATGTTTTTAATTATTTTTTGTTTTTTTCATATTTAAACATCTTAACAAGGAGACTGGAAATGTCATAAGGACGAGGTCCAGTATATTATTGGAGCAATATGGTCTGAGATCTGCGTGAGATAAACGCTGACAACCAGCAAGATATCGCGCTGAGTTTCTGTTTCTATGATGCTCTGAAAAATACTTAAGTAAGGTGGAGAAAGGATGGTCGGAGATTGCGTTAAACAGATAAACTTTAAAGCATATGAGGGTAACCTTTGCCCAGAAGTAGGATAAAATAAATTAAACAAAAGAAAGTGGCTGTGGTCTCAGAGGACAAGGCGCAGTGTCGGCATAAGGTCTTGTAAAACAAAGCACACAATACTGTTTTTATCAAAGATACTAGTTTAATTAGCTAATATTTACTTTATAATTGTTAGTCTTGTGCTCATAACTAGTAGTTCGCCGCGAACTTAGACCTCGCGATATTATTCCAAAACTAAACCAGTTTTAATGTCCAGTGAAACTGTGATTTAATGAAACTGTGATACATTATTCACTACCAATTCGATACAGTTGCAGGAAACAGATTTTCCAACCTTTCTTCTTCTATTCTGAGCTGCAAAAGTTTCATTTTATTATTATTTTTCAAACAATTTAAATCAAAACCTGGATCAAATTCAATTTCCCAAGACATTTCAATCTTGAAAGAGCAACGTATGTACATCCAGCCGCCAACTATTTTACGCCTACGTCTTATCATCATCATCATCATTTCAGCCGCATAACGTCTACTGCTGGACTGGACATAGGCCTCTCCCAAAGATTTCCAAAATGACCGATCTAGAGCGGCTTCCAGCGACCTTGGTCAGGTCGACAAACCACCTTGCGGGTGGGTGTCCTACGCTTCGCTTGCCAGTACGTGGTCGCCATTCGAGTACCTTTTTGCCCCATCGGCCGTCGGTTCGTCGCGCTATGTGTCCGCCCACTGCCATTTCAACGAGCTAATCCGTTGGGCTATGTCAGTGACTTTAGTTCTCCTACAAATTTCCTCATTTCTAATTCGATCGCGTAGAGAAACACCGAGCTTAGCCCTTTCCATAGCTTGATGCACCTTTAGCCCTCTTATGGGATCCATAGTAAGGGACCACATTTCAGATCCATATGTCATCACTGGTAACACACATTATTTGTAAACTTTAGTCTTAAAAAACTGAGGTATTTTTGACGAGAAGACACTGCGTAGCTTCCCGAACACTGCCCAGCCGAGTCGGATTTGTTGAAAGAGCTCTTCCTCGAAGCTGAAGCTTCCTGCCTGGATCAACTGACCCAGGTTACCACTTCGAGGGTGGAGCTCCCAACACAAACAGGTAGGGGCGCAACATGGACATTCGACATTACTTTCGTTTTGTCCATGTTCATTTTAAGGCTTATCATCATCATCATGATTTCAGCCGCATAACATCCACTGCTGGACATAGGCCTCTCCCAAAGATTTCCAAAATGACTGATCTAGAATAGCTGGAAGGCGCTGGATGGAAGCCGCTCTAGATCGGTCATTTTAAGGCTTACCTGTTGGGAAACTCGGTTTAGGTCTGCGAGCATAGTACATACATACTTAATGTCGCGGTCTGCCATCGATTCCGCCATGACAACGATATCATCGGTTAATCGAAGGTGAGTGATATACTCGCCATTGATGTTAATGCCAAATCCTTCCCATTCCAGAAGCTTGATCTTCCAGTGCAACGGTGAACAGTTTCGAAGATATAACGTCTGGTTTACACCTCTATTCAGTGGAATTGCCTTTGTCCACTGCTCCTGTACTCGGACTGACATAGTGCGTTACTGTAAAAGCACTTCAACACCTCGATATACCGATAGTCAATACGGCATCGCTGGAGACTGAAGCACGGCCCATGTTTCGATCGAATCGAAGGCTTTTTCATAGTCCACTGTCCCCAAGCATAACGGCAGGTTATACTAGTATAACCACATTTATACGCTGTGGCAGGTTATAGATAACCTGCCGCAGCGTATAAATGTGGTTCATGGTGCTAAAGCCCTTACGGAAACCGGCTTGTTCGGAAGGCTGGAAGGCATCAAACCGGTTTGCGGGATGATTCGTAATGACCCTCGAAAAAAACTTATATACATGACTAAGACACGTGATAAGCCTATAGTTCTTCAATAGAGTGTTATCTCCCTTTTTGAAGAACAGGACCACAATGCCTCTATTTCACGCTTCTGGCGTTGCGCCCTCGAGCTGAATGGAGTAGCAGCGTTCCGCCCGCTTTCAGATGCTCTGGATGATTCCATCCTCGCCCGGCGCCTTTTTGTTTTTAAGCTGTTTAAGGGCCATCCTAATCTAGTACAGGCCGATGTCCAGGACATTTTCGGTATAGTGTCGGATTAGCTTGGATCTTGGGCAAACGCCAACGTCTACGACTACTTATTCAAAGTGAGTCCTCGCAATTTGTGCACATTTATTGCCCAGGCAAGCGACAGTGGAAATTGCGTTCGTGAGCATGACACTTGGTCAGTCTTCCACGATTGGGTCATGCGTGGGATGGGAACCGTGTTCTGGTAAGGATTCTTGCCCTCGAATCTCCACAGCGTGCTCACGCATTGAACGCTAGCGCTTTAAGCGTTCAGGTTCCTGATTTCGTACTTCCCTTGCGTACTCACGCTGTGAACACAAGCGTTTGGAGCGTTCGGGCGAAGTTTTTTGCTGACAAAGCTCTTATTGGCATGAGAAGTACCTACTAGCATATTCCCTTAGTTGCGATTCAACGTAAAACTACTTCGCTGGCTTTGGTTGCCGTTAATCTCTTGTTAGTTTGTGGCATTATTACTAATACTACAACAGAAGCACAGACAAGTAGCGATATCGATTGTACCAAAGTTCGCTCAACAAAATTGCTAAATTTAGTAAACTACCTAGTTTGCCGCGAACTTAGACGTCGCGATTATTTTCGCAATTTAGTTTCCTAAATAACCCCTAGATGGTGCTATCCAAAGTTAGAACGCGCTATGGTTTCGTTTGGTACACAATAGCGGACATCTTTATTAATATTTCAAAAACGACTGAACCGATTTTGATGCCCAACGAACTTGAAAATTCTATTGATATTTCCTACATGCCTACCAAATTTCATCAAAATCAAACCATCGGTTCGGCTGTTATCGCGGTACAAACATACATACATACATACATACATACATACATACATACATACATACATACATACATACAATGTGTTTTCGCCCCCAACTCGATTTAGAGACCTTCGCTCGCTTCGCTCGCTCGGTCAATTAACATACATACCTTTAGCCAAAGAAAGGTTACTGCGATTAGCAACGGTAATTAAAACAATATTGATTGTAAATATGACTTTACAGTATTTATGGCAGTAATAGTGTTGCTTTTATAGTACTCATAAGAAAATGAAAAACGAAAGGTTATTTTACCTCAGGCATCCATAAACGTTATATTCCACCGCGTTTTTACTAACTTTATTTGTAACTAGCCGAAGCCCACGACTTCGGTCGTATGGAGTTTGTTTGGATGCTTCTGAAAAATGCTCATCACGCTGAAGAACTTTCTCTAAGGCGTCATTTTTATATTCCTTATAGTTTAGCTGGATCATTATGGTTCTGCATCAGGTGTTATATTTTCCGAAATAATTTGTACCGTAATGTTGCCCAGGTTTAACAGCTACTTATATAACAAAAAAAGTTTCATTCGAATGCGTTTAGTATTTCCAGAGACCAGCGTGTACAAACAGATAAATATGTTTGTTAAATTCGTACTCTATTACTATTTCTGCATCACCCCTAATTTTTTTAGTGTACAAACACATTTTTGTAACTGTTTTATTATATGTATAGATTAGGCTTTGAAAGTATTATCACCAATCAGGGTACTCCTCCTCGTTGGTGATAGAGGTGGTCCTGAATTATATTGTTTTTAAATTAAAAAACATAATACAATGATACGTGCGCAGCGACCAAACGATACATCTACGTTTAGCTTTCCATCTTAGCGCCAAAATAGAACATTTACATAAAAATGGCGTCTTTGACCCTTTTTCGCCTGCCTCCATTTGTTTTATTTATTCTCCTGTCTTGTCAATTTACCTTTGAATGTTTCAAACATACGCGCCATGTCTAGTTTGAATAGTGAATATTTATGCTGCAAAACGGAACGCTGATTCCGAAGCGCCTGGCTAATCTGGAAGTGATGAAAAATGGAACGGATTCTAGTTTCGCCCGGTTGCATATTTACTGAGATAAAACTACAGCTTTTATTTCCACTTTTATAGGCTGGTTTTTGGTAAAATAAAGCGTTAAATCATGCTGTCTGGGACAAAAAACGTAGATGCTGACCAGCTGCAGCAACTGATGCCCTCCCTTTTTCTCTACCGGCTTTAACGATCTGTGCGGAATTCTTCCCGCAGAAGTCAAGCCAATCGAGGGAATAGGCGATGCGGCTAGCAACCCGTTAGTATTCTAATTTTCCACCTTCATGATCACCACCATACTAAACGAGGCCTTTAGGTATAATTGTCCGAGCTGTGTCTTTCGAGACAAAAACGTGATTAATATGTATACGTACAAGTGACACATGACATGCGTTGGCAAATAGTGTGTATAATAAAACCGTCCAAGTGCGTGTAGGTTTCTGTGTTTACGAGTGCCGGCTTTAAGTTCACGCGATGAAAAACGTTTTATAACTATTTTTCTATTGAGTTTGTATGATTTTTTTAATTTATAAGTTAGTCGCCTAATCTTTAAATTTTGTAAGCCCTACTTAGCTTGGTAGTTTGTAGTTTGTAGTGGACGTTACTGCCGTGAAGTTTTTCACGTGTCCATATGCATACAATTGTTAAGCAGATAGAGCACATTTGATTCTAACAAAAATTTGCACTATAGCGTAATATTTCAGAAACTGATCCCATAATCGAAAAATTGTGTTTACAAGCTCATAATATTTTTGAAAAACCTATACAACTATGTCCCACACGCTGCGATAGTCGAGTCATCATGTATGGGAGCAAGCCTAAAAGTATTTTTTTTTTCAAGATGTTATTTTACCACTTTTTCATTATGATTAGTATACAAACCAATATCAAATTACTGAATAGAACCGCGGAGGACAGAGAAACAGACAGACAGACATGGCGAAACTATAATGGTTCCTTGTTTACTTCGGAACCCAAAAATCAACGTAACTTCGATCGTCCAAATCTCTTCCCCTTACTTTCTGTTTACCTAACTCGTCATAGAAAATAATCACATTACATGCGGCTGTCAAACATAATCGACTTACCACCCAACGCGGGAACTCGATCAACGTCAATATAGACCTTGGCCACTTCCCACGTTTTTATGGTTTAACGAAATACCACTGAGTAAATACAACGTGTAATGACATGTGCGTAATTAATCAAGCAACAGACTTTAGACTCATCACATTTATAAAATTCAAATAACAATCTAAATATGTACAAAAAAAATATCGACATTTACATGCAAACTTTTGTATGGAAAAGACATTTTTTCTTTGTTTTTGAGTATTGATGATTTCAATTTTATTTTGTTATAGTGATCTAGTCTATCATGTAGTTTGATTTATAACGCATATAGTCACTAACTTACAACTTATAGAGCTATAGAAACCCATAAGGGCTGGATCTCATTTGGATAGCCGCATAGATAAGTGCTATTCAATACTGCCAAATGAGTAGCAACGCGGAGTAAGGCCGTGTGGAAATGGAAGAGTAGTAACGAAAATATCATTTTATTTAGTCAACTAAATTAATTAAAATTCGCAAAAATACAGCGCTCCGATGTTTCGTTGCGGGGGTGATTTACGTCACCTTAGGTTTAAAATCGTAGTTGATCGTGACGTCACTATTGGCTAGGCAGAAAAAAGAAACAAAATGTATACCATAATATTTTTTATTTAACTACCCATGAGCGACTAAAATTTTTTGCCTATCTAATAATTATCTATTGTTTGCGACGCTGGCAGTCAAGGTGTTAAATAAGTAATTTTATTGAAGCAATAAATGATATTTATGGCTGACGTTTCGTTTAGACCATGCAAGTTATCTATCTACCATCATCATCAACATCTCAGCCCTTTGCGCTGCTGAGCATAGGCCTCCCTTCGTTGACGTCACCCCCCTGTGCTGTTCTAAACCAGGTGCAACCCGTGGAAAGAAGGGATCCAATGTTGTGCTGCTTACAATGTTAAAAAGATATTTATATTTTGTGCTGTACGACATTGTCTATCTTTCTCACATTCCTCTCCATCCACTGGTTGTCTGGAAGAGATCGCTTTAAGCGATAAGACCGCCCATTGTACTCATTTAATGTAAAATTTATTTCTTTGTTATTCTTTTGGTGTACAATAAAGAGTTATCTATCTATGTATTGACGCCAATTCCGAGTCCACACATCTAAGCAGTGTCCCCCGGTTGACTAAATTAAATAATTGGGCAGTTTTTAGGCCGCATAATTATTTAACTCAGGCCAATTAACGTGACAGGAAGAAATCGCCAAGACGCATTTGCCAGCGTGGCGTTTTAAGACTAAAACCTCTTCGTTATTTATCATCATCATCATCATCAGGTCTTTTTTATCTCCACTGCAGGAGCACGAACCTCTCTGCACTACCAAAGCCATGCTTGGCCAGATCAGCCAGAGGGGTTGGCCTACAGTCTCCTGGCTGGCCAGACGGGTTGGAGAGTTCTTATTGATGTTTGTAAGCTTTTGTATTTTCTAGGTCGCCATCCACGACATGCACGGGAAGACTATTCTGGCCCTATTCTACTCTGCCGGAAACCACATGGCTAAGTTGTCTATTGCTTCAATTTAATTGTTTGTAACAGGCAAGAAACATTGGGCCTTTATCTACAAAATATTCTAAGATCATCTTTAAACACGCAAGAATAAATTTACAAACTTACGTTTCTATAGACACATAAACGAACGATTGTTTAAATAAAGTCGTATAAATTCGTTTGTTATTTTTGGACTCTGTGCGTATGTTTTTTTAATTCCATATTTGTAACAATACATAGTATCTTTTTCGCAGACTTATATTAGCTGACGGATATAGAAAACAAATTTACTTACTCCATTTGTATTTATTGCTTTAACACTTGTTCAAACATCAGATTTTCATGTGATATACAAGTACAAGTTAATATATTTCCTTCAGATTTTTCCATTCTTAAAACAGAAAAAATGATAAAATACTGAATTAATTATAAAAGGTGTAACAAAATATACTGAAACTATTTTAAGGGTAAATCCAGTCCCTGATAGTGAACAACTTTTTTCTAAGGAACATGTAGTACAGTAAGAAACATTTTTCAAATTTCGATATTGGTCCCTTGGTGAAAGTTGTGAAGTATTATGGACTGATATCACTCTTAAAATAGTTTTAGAATATTATGTTATATTATTAAATTTTAACGATGGTAAGGAACTTGGCGGCCAATCGGTTAAGGCATTGGCTGTGCGTTTATAAGTTACAACTTCGATCCTCAGAGGCACTTTATTCAGGTTTCTCTGAGTTTGAACTCCGGTATGGTAATTTTCACGAACCACCACACGCTTCATAAAGAAAAACAACGTGAAGGAACCTGAATACTAGTTTGAACGCCTTTAAAGTATTTTCCTCATTAATTAAAGGGCTTTTTGTTTTGTATTTCAAATGGTTAAGGAACTCAAGATTTTGAGATTTTTTGTTTGCCCCATCCGATAATCGTCCACGCCTCAGGTTGCTTACCATGAGAAATCGCACAAGCTGCCAAGTGACTAGTTCATTATAAATTTTAGTTCAATTACTCAACTTTATCTATTATTCCATTGGTACAATCAATATAAATACAATCGATCCCAAGTCAATTGAGTTTAATGACATTTATGAGTTAGTATACTTATCAATCTAAACTGATTCATAGAATTATACTTGTACATACGGTAAATAATAAAATTGTTTTCTAATTTCTAACGTTTTCTTATTTCTTATTGTTTAGTATAGTGGTAGATAATGTATAACCGATATTAATTCATCAATATCGGTTGGAATATGTAGTTCCGCCACTTATCACTAGATGTGTCGGATTTTTTTATTTGCCTGGAAAATAAACCTTTATTGGTTACTCTTATATATTTTTAAGAAATAATCGCAAGACAGGTCGTTGGTCCGACCGTCTCAAGGTTGCTTTGGATGCCTGTCACACCGTGATGTAACAAAATTAATTTTTAAAGATGCATTAAAAAAGATGGGCGAAAAGCCTAGAAAGCTTCCAGAAATCTTATTTCTGAATATATTATGGATAGCTAACTGTTACCGTAAAGACAAAAAAAAAATATTATTAAGGTCCATCCATATTTTCTTCTCTAGTCAGAGCTTCTTGAGTCTGTAGTAAGAATGTTATATACATAATTATATAGGAACATTGAACTATTTAAGCAGACTCGAACAACTTTGCTTACTTCGCTCGCTAAATCAATAACCACAATATGTTTCAGGCCAAATGAATTAAATTTATTTCCATTAGCGAATAACAATTTAAGTAAATTCATTGATGTTACGCTTGAATAAACCTTTTGAATAGGTATTCGTAATTACAATTAGATTTGTGTTATTTTATCAAATATTCACCATTTTACGCCTAAATAATTACAACAATCATTCATTTTGGAATAAGCGTATTTGGTCAGATAAGACTTAAGTCAAATTTAGCGACTTAAGTTTGACCACATTCAGTTATGATTATAAGTAAGTTGCATTAAATAAGTGCAAAATTGGATTTTTGACATTAAAAAGGCAAAACAAAAATACAAGTACACGTACATTTGTCTTACGAATTATAAAATATACGTACCTGCTTATTTTTTATGTTTATTTTTTATATTTACTTAAGCATCTAATCCAGAACCAAAGACATTACTCAACGGTGTACCAGTCAGTCCCGTTAGTTCATTTACACGTATGATTGTTACTACTATTATCTCGAGTAAAACACATTTCTTTACACAATCTTTTTTTTTGTTAGTTGAATGTACTGAACAAGGCCGTTCGCTCGCTTATTATTTCGAGTAACAATAATTACCTTCGTCTACGCACATAGTTAGAATTACTAGCTTTTTAGCGTAACTCCGTTAGTACCAGTGGTGAATAGTTTGATTCATATTATTGTACATACTCTCTCATCTTAGCGTTTACCCAATTACATCCTTAATCCGTCCACATATAATATATATATATAACATGAAAAGGGGAAACCTGAGCCTAATACTCCACTGCATCCGATTTGAATGAAATTCAATACGCAAGGGTTTTCTGAATCGCGGAATCTCAATTTGAAACTGCCTCCGTGGTGTAGTGGTTAGAGCGTTCGGCACATATCCGGAGGTCGCGGGTTCGATTCCCGGCGGGGGCAACGACTTTGCGTTGTTGTCCTAGTTTGGTTAGGACATTGCAGGCTAATCAACTGATTGTCTGATAAGTAAGATGGTCCGTGCTTCGGAGGGCACGTTAAGCCGTCGGTCCCGGTCACTGTCTTTGACATTGGTCGTTACCTAAAACCATGTCAGAGACCTTTAAGGCGGTTTAAAAACTCTGACACTAGTGTAGTCACTAACACACACGATAAGAAGAAGAAGAAGAAGAAGAATTTGACTTTTTTTAAATCCAATATGGCGTCTCAATTTTGATTTTATCTTCATAGGTAATTCGTTCATAACGTCTAACTTACACTGAAGTAAAACACCCCGCGGAACTCGAAACTGTAGTTACATTTTGAACCCAAGATGGCCGCCTACACAAATTTTCATGGTTCCTTTATAAATTGCAATTTTCACCCATTTTTTCAACAGGCTGCAAGAAAAATCACAATGCCCGAAAAGCTAGTTTAATTTTACTAACCTACAAACAAACAATCAGCAATAAAACGCAAACCAATTTGTAACATTGAATGTCGTCTGGCCGTCCTCGGTATGATTTTCATTAGTTATCTCATGAATATTTACAATATTATGTAAATTTTGATTAATTCGAATTGATTGTACGCCATTGTGTGCGTGTATTGTCGCAGGGCCATCTACATCGACATGCGATGCATGAGTACTTTAATGCTGGTAAGTATATTAATCAATTTACTGCATGTTATATAGGGCAAACTACTCATTTTTGTTCGTTTTAACTCTTTATTGCAAGTTACAAAACAAATGTATTGAAATAAAATTTTACAACAGCGGGCTTATCCCGTTGAGGTACTCCTTCCAACTAATCAAGTTTGTTACTTCAGTATTGTATTATTAGAAATACTTAATTACTACTTTGTTTGAAACTAGCAAGCAAGATAAACGAATTGCCTAGTTCACTTGGAAAATTCAGTGTAAGTAGGTGTATTATGTATTTATTGTTTAACGATAAGTTAGAATTGATTTGGATTGGTTTTGGTCTACTCTTTGGGTTGCGAAGGTCAGACGGCAGTGCTCTGTGCAAAAACCAGTAAACTCTAGCTCTGAAGCGTTACCGCTGAGAATGCAATCGGGAATACGCTCAGATGATGATGATGATGAGTAGGAAGTAATTAAAATTCATAAATTTGATAATGAATCTCTAAAATATCAGGACAAAATAAATAACGCACAAAATATTTTGTTTATTAAATGATTTTGTAACTATTTGGCACAACTAAACGGCACGCTAGAACGGCAATCGTCTCTATGTAAATTCCTAGAGACTGCTTGAATGATACTAGTGCTGGCCACTTAGACAGAAAACAAAACTCGTACGCCTGTTGGTAAGATTGATTAAGGTGATTGTGTCCAATTTGTTGACCTCTAAAGCGTCTACAATTTGTCATTCACCAAACAACACAGAAGTAAACATATTTGTTTACCATCGATACTGTCCAACTCCATTCAAGAGTTACTACACTCAATGGGTCGGGGTTTGAATCCTTGCCAAGTACGCTACTACGAAATGTCAATGAGTTTTTTTGACATGCCGTCTGCTCAGGCCGATGACAAGCGGACAAAAAGTTGGTTGTGATGCCAAAACTTTTTTGATGCTACTGGTAATTTGAATCGTTTTTTGTATTTGTACTATTTGTAGTATGTTGTCAGTTGTCAACTTGTAAATCTGATGTAATGGTATCTTTATTTGTGTTTTGGATAGTGTTTTAGTAAATTTATGGTTATTGTTATATGTAATATTCGTATTACAGGACTTACCGCGATTAATATCGTTTTTTGCCAGATATTTCGACGGCCCTTCTGCCATCATGGTCGCTGGCTGACTTTTTTAGTGTTTCGTATACTCAAAGGGTAATAGCGAGACCCAATAGGGTCATTCACTATACGCGTGCTAGTAACGTATTTGAATTGTAACGTACTTGAATGGAGTTGTAAGCTAATACTTGTATCATTTTATCGGGTTCAATCCCCGGTCTGGTATTAGCTTACAACTCCATTCAAGTACGTTACAATTCAAATGCGTTACTAGCACGCGTGTTGTCTATTAAAATTTGCCTATATCAAAGATAATATAATTAATAACGTAACAGATACCCAACGCCATAAAACTATTGGAGAGCCCGTAAGTAGGCAATACTGGAGTTGTGGGTAGGCACATAGAGATGGCAGCACACACGACTAGAAAAAGTGACAAAGGAAGTGTTGAATATGCTTTAAAATATTTATTGCATTTTATATAATTGATATTTAATCAATTAAAGTACTACTTTATTTAATAACAGGAATAAAAGATTTTAATGTTTAAATTAAAACCATAAAGCGTATATCTAGTCACAAGGAAGAGTAATAATTATGTTTATATGGCGATAGGTAGGCACGGTGATGGATGGTTAGCTGTGTGGTATCTGGCAGAGTAGAATAGGGCCAATCCAAGTCTTCCCGTGGATGTCGTAGAAGGCTGCTTAGCAAATACAAGCTAAGCAAAGCTTATAAACATTAATGAGACATCCTCAACCCGTCTGGCCAGCGTGGAGAGTGTAGGCCACGTCCTCTGACTACTCCGGTCGCGTTTGGCTCTGGTAGTACAGAGAGGGTTGTGCTCTCCACTGCAGAAGACAAAAAGACCTTATAATGAGGATGATCATGAGAGATATATTCCTGTATCCAGCGATACCGTAATTAAGTCATATATTTTAAACAAAGAGTGATAAAACGTAGCTATACTGAATTGTATACGTATAATCCTCTGCAGGAGAACAATTGCCAATAACAATACACGTAGGCGCACTATATGTATGCTGACCCGCTTGTATTGATTATGAACATCCAATGTCAACATATAGGTAAAGAGAGGCCACAATGACTCACTTGCCTGAAGCAAACATTAGGTGACTCGATAGTTCATGCACCTGACATAATGTTAATTATTATCTTAATGTGGAATGAGTGACATATGGATCTTGCTATTGGTACAGTCCGCAGCAAAACTTTCATCAAGTAAACATATTTTTGCTGCTGGCTGTGCAAACATATGAAGTTGAATTCAATGCAGGTAATTTTTAAAAACTAAAAACCTACTTCATCCCCCAACTTCACAACCGATTTTGATAAAATTTCGAATAATCGGTTTTGTATTGTTAATTTTTCATGTTTTAGACATGCGCAATATTGCGCAATTTATACGTTTTCCAATTTTTTATGTAATTATTTCCTAATTTATGGACACTTTTTGATATCTAATACCGTTTGACGTTTGCTGAAGCATCATTTTCTAAATCGGCTTCCTTCTATCTCAAAAGCAAAATATATTCGCGGGACACTAGAAAACATAGAGCAAACATTTCTGTAACATACGGCCTCATATATGTATTCCGTCAAACATATTCGTAGCAATCTGTAAAGAGTAAATAACTAACACTTTTCCTGAGGCATACAAAAAATCACTCAACCGATGTCAACAAACAAATGTGTATAATATCCTGCCTGGTTGCCGTAATGCTTCGGATAACATCGGGTGCCTTCGGGTGTGGCTCGGTGAGAGCGTTTTTGTAAGCTGAGCGATTTGTCTCGAACTTGTTGGAGTGAAAACTTCTTTAGCGGCGTTGTGCACTTTTTTTGGAATGGGTAAAAAATGTTAAACTCGCGTCAGGACACGTGACCTGATCGAAAATTCGTAAGACGGATGGAGAGTAGACAGCTGGCGCGGCGTAGGAGAGGGAGTATCCCCCTCTCTTTCTACGGCGCGGCGAAAATGTATGCCTGCGCCTGCTGTTTCGTATATCAAAAATGCACAACGTTAATATTCAAGTTTTCACTGCTGCCGGCACTCCCAGAGTGCAACCCGTCGTTTTTTTTTTGTTTTCGTAAGGCCAAAGAGTCAGATGTCTCAAGCTGTCAAGGCATTTGATGCGACTTAGCTTGACGAGAATCAAATAATGACAACCGGGACTAACGCTTAACGTGCCTTCCAAAGTAAGGACGAGGTCAAGAAGTTTTGTGTGGTCAGTTATTACAAATCCGATTTTTTTAAATTTGTCATTTTTGTATGTATACAAGGTGTAACAAAATATACTGAAACTATTTTAAGGGTGAATACAGACCATGATACTGAACAACTTTCCCCAAGGAACATTTATTGAACAATAATAAATAATGTTTAGTTTTCTATACAAACTTGGATCAGCTGATCGGTCAACCTGTATAGCAGGCCAAAAATTACTTTTCGTATTTCGATATGGGAAAGTTGTTTAGTATCATGGATAGAATTTACCCGTAAAAAAATGTTTCTGTATATTTTGTATAGCCTTATTATAAAAGTCACCCGACTTTTACCCACCAGCCAAATTTTTTAAGCAATTTCAGTTCATAAAACTGAATTAATTTCTATAAAAAAGTTTTTTATTAATGAAAACTAACTAGAGACACACACATTATTAGAAAAAAATAACGGGTTACGCACCATGACAGCCAGTAGCTGACTCTGTTCGTAAGTAACCCGTTAAAAAAATAAACGTTATTTAAAATCGTTAAAAAATTCGTCTTTCATACAATATCCGTTAGGCCGAGCGCTATACCCTGTATGTGAAATAAAAGATAGACGAGGTGAAAAAAATGTTGCTAACAATGGATGTAACTAAGCCCTAACGTGGGTGACAAGGCCCCTGTTACATATGTATGTTCAGTACTTACTTGTAACGTAACGTCACAAGCCGAAAGGGGAACTGCGCAACTCCACAACGGATTGTGTTACTTAATACTCAATTTGCATTCAATTGGTATCCCACTTGATAAGTTTATTCATCGGAAGTCCCAATTCCTTTGCGTTTCGTGCTACGAGATAAATTAAATTGTACGAAAACGAATACATTTTACGTTTCTGTTGGTCAACGTTTTAACGTAACTGGTTTTACGGTGTATTTTGGGGTAATGTTTGCGCCTGTAAAACTGGCTTCAATTTTGTATTATTGCTATGAAATGGGTGGAAATATTTTAAGAGACAAATTAGAGAGAAACACTTTTATAATCTAATCATATAAGTTTTTACCCATAATCTTTTAAATAACTGTGCGATGTAAGTATAAGTATATGATACGAATAAAGGTGAAACTTCGAGAAAGAGTCGTTAAAAAAGAAAGAGAAAAGAAAGGATTCGCCAATAAATGTAATAAAAATAACCCTAGCTGTCGTATAAATAGGCGATATAATTTTATAAATTATTGAGCATCAATAGAACCTAAAGACATATACATATATAGTACATATATTCGGCACCAGACAATCGAATGATTCTAATGTGACAGATGACGTATATATAGGTTTTTTACAAGCGATAAATCACTGCGTAGGCATAAGAGATAAGTGTTATAGATTATGCTGTTGGTCTATGTCAAGAGAGACGACCGATTTGTGGCTTAACTTTAATTAATTCTTCAAGAAAGTCAATTAATGGCCATCACCATAAATTTTCTTATATTTCTATTTTGAATTGGAGGAACAAGCAGGCCGCAAGGGAAAATAACTAGGAAATCACTCCTACTGTACATGATACGTGTGGCGTTTGTATTTGTGGGAGTAATATAAATTATTCTGCTATAGTATAATGCCCTTAAATCTTCCTATAACGCATTTATCCTACTATCCTACCAAAAAAATATAAATGCGAAAGTGAGTTTGTATATTTGTTTGTTTGTTTGTTACCTCTTCGCGCTTAAATTACTGAATCGATTCGGATGAAATTTGGTATGGATATAGTTTTAGACTCGGGGAAGGACATAGGGTACTCTTTACCCCGGAATTCTCACGGGGAGCGAAGCCCGCGGGTACAGCTAGTTTACTATATTTAAAAAAGTACTCTTTACAAATATTTGCTGGAAGCGAACAACTGAGAAAAAATATTGTGAGGAATTTTCAGCAGTATGCGTTAAGTGTTAACAGATACTATGTATAATAAATCCAACATCGTCATTATCATCATCATCATCAGGTCTTTGTCTCCACTGCAGGAGCATGACCCTCTCTGTACTACCAGAGCCATTGCCAAGGGAAGACTTAGAGTGCGCTGTTCTATATTCTGCCGAAAACCACAAGGCAAATCCAGAATGATCAAACACATTGTTTTTAATTTATAAACATGGAATAGGTATGGGAGTCAAAAGTACAGAATCAATAAAAATACCGCAGCTTTAAAACAGATATTTTCTAGGTAAGTATCTTTCACAAAGTTGCTCAAACGCTTAACTTAGACCACACATGCAGGATTTGTGGCGTAAATTATTTCTTTGCGGTGAACGTAAATGTATCTTTTGTAATTTGGAGATAGAGGGTGCGTGCGACGCACGATACCGTTTATTAGGCTGCTCTTTGACGGATGACGAAGGAAATGCATTATTAGGTGTATTATGTGAAGCGACCCTAAAGCCTCATCTTGGGACATGCTAATTTTCTCCTTTGTGACGCACTTTGGGATTTTGTTTTTGTGACGAACTTTTTATTTCAAGGATTTTGCTATTTCGAAAAAGCACAGGCAGAATTGTTTCTTGTGTTAGCTTTGTAGGAAAATTTTGGAAATCAATGTCCCGATTTTTCCTTCAGTAAGTTATTTTATGTAGAAATTAAACGGATGAAAATTTCATTAGCAAATTGCCTGCTTACTCATTACCATTTGAGAAAAAAAAACAATTTTTAAATTCAACTAAGTGAAAACCTGTGTGTGTGAGATGATATCCAACAAAGTATTTACGTAATCTATCTGGTTGATAAGAGCCTTTGTCAGAAAGGGTATCTATTATTTGGGCAGGTCTAAGGTCTTAATTCAATTTAGTCTAGGCCTGATCCCATTGTACTTCAAAAGCAACGAATAAACGTACGAGTAAATATCTTTCAATTTATAAAACCTATTGGAATGGACCAGTCAGATAGCTCTACCCTTAAAGGTACGCTTTACGGACGGTATGATATCATTGTATAATTTAATTTATGACCATTGTTGAACTTCGTGGCGTAGTGATCACCATGCTAGTCCGCTACCCAGAGGTTCCGGGTTCGAGCCCCGGTCAGGGCAAGTTGGAAAATAACCTTTTTCGAATTGTCCTGAGTTTTGGATGTTTATCTATATATGTATTTGTTATATAGTATCGTTGAGTTAGTATCCCATAACACAAGGCTCGAACTTACTTTGGGGCTACCTCAATCAGTGTAATTTGTTCCTAGATATTTATTTATTAAATTCTCTCTGTTGCACTCCTCATACGCGGAGCATTGAGGGAGTGCTCTACTCTCAACATGTCAGGGTCAAGCATTTTTCTAAACTTAAACTGTCTCTATTATATTTATATTGCACTAATACAACAATATGAAGAATAATCCTTTTATATTTTTCCTTTTTACTATTGAGCATGACTTGCTCGCATCTTGGTTTTTCAAAGCCAAAGTCTTGTTTTTCTTCTAGTTACGCAGTCTATGGCATCTTTGGGAACGGGGCTATTGACACGCATGCTTAAGTAGGATTATGAAGTATTATAATGAAAGTCTGTATATTTATTTAGTACGCTCTGCAGTCTAAACGGTTTGATTTTACGTTTGAGATTAAATTCATCTTCGTTTCTCACAAATAATGCGTTAAAAATTATAAAACTCCCAAGTTTTAGAATTTTTTACGCAGTCGGGTATCTATTTTGTATTTTGTGGTTCATCATCATCAAGTCTTTTTAGTCTCTACTGCAGGAGCACGAACCTCTCTGTACTACCAGAGCCAGTGCTTGGCCAGAGCAGCAAGAGGACTTGGCCTACACTCTCCTCGCTGGCTAGACTGGTTGGAGAGGTCTCATTGACGTTTATAAGCTTTGTTTAGCTTGTATTTCTTAAGTCGCCTTTTACGACATCCACGGGAAGACTTTGAGTGGTCCTATTCTACTCTGCCGGAAACCACACGGCTTATTTTTTTATTACCAACTGTTAAAAAAACAAATTAGATACCCGACTGATTGTCTTAGTTTACTCACCGGACCTAAGGAAGTTTAGTTAGGGGTTGTTACCTGAAAGAAGAAAATATACTTTTTTAATTAACTTATTATAAAACTATAAACTAAAATAATGTAATTAATAAAACGTTATATTAAATAAAAAATACTTATTAAGAAATATAAAAGGATTGGTTTGATTAGTTTTTTCTTTTTAACCTATTCTTACAATATTTTTCACGAAAGTTAGCTTAAAACCATGATACAAAATGTATACCATACGAGCTCTTCCCAGTAACATTTCCTATTCCGTCCAAGGTGACACATGACGTCATACTTAACATTACTAATTACTTGACGATTACCGCAGTGGCACACAGCTATTTAGAACAAGGTTTTTATTTATTACTTCACAGGGTGGTGCTCACATGTCATGCGAAAAAACTACTTAAGTCAAAATCGTTCTACATGCTCTTGAGGTACGGTGCCACATTGACAGTTGCAAAGAAAATTATGTGATTAGTGACAGAATAAAAAATCTTGAAACAGAAGCGATAATAGTAGATTATTAACCAAGGGGATAAAGCAGTGTCTTCTGTCGCGGGTGACGACTTAAATCGCGAGCGCAACGAAGGACTCGAGGTTAACTCCCGAGCGAAGCGAGGGTGTTTAATACTTAAATCACGAGCGAAGCGAGGGATTTAGGACGAGTTCTGAGTGTAGCGACGGATTTAAGTTCACCCAAGACTAAGACAGCTTTATCACCGAGGAAAATACTCTACTTTTCGTAACATTTGCGAAAAAAATTAAGACAACAATAACAAGAGATAACTATTAATAATTAATTTATACCCAGTTACTTAAAAAATACAAAATGCTTTACGTTGTAAATAAATATAGGTACACAGAAAACTAGGCTGTATATGTGAGACGCAAATGGCCCTTTGCTTTTTCTTTTTGGAAAACTAAACAGCTGGTGTAAACAAACAATGACGGGAGTTTTTGGCAGGAAGTCAAGGGGTTCAGATGAAGTTTGCTATTGTTTTGCAAATTGATTCTAGTGGACTTTATAATATGAAATTGGTGAAGTTTTAATCCTTATTCTCACGGACAAGATGTGAAATGTTTAAAGTGGACAGTCATAGTGCGGCTGTAGTGATATTTATTTGCGGACTGCGGTGGGCGTTTTTGGGCGCCGGCGCCGTCCGCCACTCAATCGGTTAAAACCAGTGGACTCCCTTGAAGCAATCAAAGGACCTATACCAACCTTCGATTGTATAATTAGTGTTAGGATTCGGAATAAAGAAGAGATAAATGAAGATGGGCTCTAAAGGACTAGTATCCAGAGCCGTAAATTAATTTATAAAAAAAAAAACATGACTTTACAATAACATGATTTAGTTTTTTATTTTATGAAATTTAAGTGGTTTTATGGATTTTGCGAATACATGTTGTCGATTCAAAACCATTATTTTTTTACGCTTAACAATATAGAAATGATTTCAGTTCAGTATAAAATTCGGTAAGTATTCCAAACTTAAAATACATTCTCTCCCTAGAGGATGAATGAAATTCAGTACATTTTTCTTTCCCTGATTTTATCAGATTGAAAATGACTATTATTATGTTCGCTTTTTGTGCTATAGAATGTGACTTTTTTGAGCAAGTGGTACGAAAAAAAATATAAAACATCAAAGCTGCCAACGGGAACGAAAAACTAAAATTCTAAGCGGCCAGTATTAAATGTATGAAAATAATTACAAAATCCTACTAATATTATAAATGCGAAAGTGAGTTTGTACATTTGTTTGTTTGCTTGTTTGTTACCTCTTCACGCTTAAAATACTGAACCGATTTGGATGAAATTTGGTATGGATATATTTTTATGATTATGATTTATCCCGAAATTCCCACGGGGAGCGAAGCCCGCTGGTACAGCTAGTAAAAATATTTCGTAAAAGATATCGGGTTTTTTTTTTGTTGTAAATTTAGTCTTAGAAATAATCAGAAGTGGAAATTTACGTAAACTTACGTAAACAGATTTTTACGGTAAAGTGAACTAGCTATCAATTAAAAATTAAGAAGTGGGTATTATTATCTTTAGTTTAGTATTCAAAAGGCAGATTTTGTGGACCAATAAACAAGCTAATTATCTACCTATTACTTTATGGCATCCATTAAATAGATAAGTATAACCTTGCCCTTGTCACTTCAGTTTATTTCCATATGCGGGTGCGGGTTTATAAAATAACATTGTCCCGTCATTGCTTTGTAAGTAAATGACCTGGGTTGTATGTAGTGTAGCCAGAAAAATCGATAGTTTTAGAATCGATAGTTTTCAATCAAAAAACGCCCAACTGTCGATAGGCCTGTCAAGTATCGATAGCAGTTTTAGAGCAATACTATTGATTGCCAACCACACTAACACAAACTAGACTATCGATAGTATTGCGTTTCATAATACATAAACTATCGATACTATTGATAGTATTTGTTACAAACTGATACAAGCTTCGCTTAGTTCAGATACCAGCCTCTCACAATTTTCTGCTAACCATGTACCTATGTCGATGATATCATTATAATTTTTTATATGTAAGATTGTGGAAAAGAATAAAGAATTTTTAATTTGAAAAAAAAAGTGTATCTATATCGATAGTTGTATAGAAGTTAAAATGTCGGTAGTCTATCGATAGGTTATCGATAGTGGACTATCAAGCGGCAAAACTAATTGTATGTTAGTAATGTATTTACGAAAACCTATGCATATAAATTAGTAGCTGTAGAGATACTGGCGGAAAAATTAGCCTATGTGTAAGTACACTATGGACATCCACTTGCTATGATTCTGACAAACTTATTTCGCTTTATATTCTCTCATCAATCTCTTCATACATGACCTTCGGTTACTTTTTACCTCTCCTTTTTCAGAACTTCTGCAATTTGGTCACAGAATGTTTGCCGAGGTCAAACAACTTTTAAAGTTGTTACTAGGCTTCCAAATTCTGAGTATAACTGAGTAACAATCGTACTTTTGCGGAAACCCCTGAAAATCATCAACTAAAAAGAACATTGAAACTTTTTGATTACGTTATAAATGCCTTAAAATTATATTTTTGGATAACTTGTGATGGGGCTACGCAACGCTTTTGCGTTAAAGCTTCGTGTTGCTATATGAAATAAAAAAACGAAGTTAAATATCGTTACAAAAATGTTAATAGCAGCGTAAAGCAAAATATAATATATTTTGCTTTACGCTGCCACTAACTTTTTTTTATGAATTTATAAATATTATTTAAATGGTAAATTTTCTTGTCCATTTCGAAGGGTTAAAAATAATATAATTGTTAACGTAACAAATACCAACGCCATAGAAACTATTGGAGGGCCCGTGAGTAGGCAAGACTAGTAGGCAAAATGAGTACCAGCAGCTCTCACAGAGATGGCAGCACACATGACTGGCAAAAAAGTGACAAACAGTGTGTACAATATGCTTTAAAATATTTATTGCATTTCATATATGTCATATTTAATTAATTAGAGTACCTACTACTTTATTTAAATAATAGTAATAAATGTTTTGATTAATACTTAGCGCCATCTAGTGACGAGGGCAGAGAAATAATGATGTTTATAAGGCGCAATAGGTATGGCAGAGTCTTGAGCATCCTTCTTTGGTTGTAAGACTCATAAACCTAGTTTTTTTTTACTGAGACCATTGACACGCATGTCATCCTTGACCACGTCAAGTCAGCATTTCGGGTCTACCATGTCTGCAGGGGTGACGGAGGCTGCATGGCTAAATATACCTATGCCTTTGTTTCCCACCCGCTAATAAAAGAAACAATCGAACAACGTAAGAAAAATATACCCCTAAAATTTCTCAAAATAAAATATGTAATGTTTTGATTCTATGAACATGAACACTCCTGAATAACATTTTTTTAAAACTTTTATTTAACTTACAATGTATCTTGTGTGTACTTATGTATGAATGTTTGTTTAGGTCAAATTTTGCAACTCAATTTTCAACCAGTTTTCCTCAACCGATTTAGCTGAAATTTTGCATGCTTGTAAAAGTTGAATGAACAATATTATGGAGTCATTGATCTTTTCTGATGATGGAGCTGGGAGATATTTGAGGGAACTCAGTTATAAATAAAAAATATAACTTCATTAAGTAGTACTTGTTTCATTTGTCTTGACGAGTGACGAGCACTTTAGGGCAGACTTCTTCTTCTTCTTATCGTGTGTGTCAGTGATTAACACTAGTGCAAGAGTTTTTAAACCGCCTTAAAGGCCTCTGAAATGGTTTTAGGTTTAGGTAACGACCAATGTCAAAGACAGTGACCGGGACCGACGTGCCCTCCAAAGCACGGATCATCTTACTTATCAGACAATCAGGTGATCAGCCTGCAATGTCTTAACCAAACTAGGACAACAACACTCCGGGAATCGAACCTGCGACCTCCGGGTATGAGCCGAACGCTCTTACCACTACACCACGGAGGCAATTTTTTAGGGCAGACGATGCCTAGGGTCTGATCACAGAGACCGAAGGTGGTCGATGAAACTCAGTAATTAAACGACGCAACTCCATCGAGTTTAGGCTTATTTTATTTGTCTTAATAAGTACTTTGGCCTCACAATAAAATCTTGTACATAAATAGTAGTATTTTCAAAAAACTAATTACATAAACATCTCACTCAACATTGTAATTGTAACATAGCCCATCAGGCTGGGTAGGGACCAATACTGAACTAAGTTTCTTTCGGCGTAATCTTCCCAGCAGTGGTCGTTCCGAAACGCTAGTTGTTTTTAGTTTTTGCACTAAAATAATATTTAAAAAAATGACCTGATCAATAAGATCTAAAAATGATCAATAAGAGATAAATTTATCTACATTGAATAAAAAAAGTTTGACTTTGATTTTGACTTCTCCTCTCACAGGCCTACAGGAAGAGTACTCTTTTGAGATAAGTAGTGCCTTTACACAACTTTTATATTATTTCTCTGTAAGCAAACATTTTCCTTGTACATAAATTAGTAAATAAAAAAATCAAAACAACCACTCCACAAGTAAATGCAAGTTCACGGACAGACATCAAAAAGAATCTATTTATACAAAGGACGCACGTATGGCGTCACATCACCTTAATAAAATAAACGCTAAAGTTCCCGACACGCAGGCCGGTTTTTAAATTTAGTTTAAAAAAAAAGAAAATCCCTCACACTCAAGTTCGACTTAAGCCAATTAATAATAAAAAACTTAAATATTTGATCAGTTGATTCGATGCAAGACTTAAGAGGCGTTGACTCGGCTAATAGAGACGTTGACCTTATTGACAAACTCTTTACAATCAATATAGACTTTTGTAATAATATAAAGAGTAAAACGTACGTATTATGTATCTATCTCTACATGTTTTTGTTTATTTTTATGTTTTACAAGTAAAATACCTGATGTAAGTACTACCTGGCATTTTAATTTGTTCGTAATTATTGAAACTGAGGTTTTTTCTAATAGCTAAGGAAATTTAATGAACCAATTAAAATTACTCAAATAATCATCCGGAATACAATAAACGTATGTACTACATCGAACTATTTCTAGAAGATAATTTCAATTTTAATAAAATATTCCCTCTGTTCCTTTCCTTTGTCCCCCTGTCAATGTAAAGGGCAGACAAAACACGTTAATATGATATATATAATATAGTTACCTATCCTGTATTTTATCTAAATATTTTTAGTATGTAATAAAAAACAAGTTTTTATGAGTATGTAATTAATTAACTCAAAGTTAAAACCCAATTCGTATACATGACTCAATTAGCAATGCTCCAAATACGTTATCAAGATCGGGAACACTACACAAATTGCCAATTTACCTAATTAAACCCCATTAATCAACAGAACCCAATAAAAAGAAAGTGAAGGCATGACCCTACCACAATAAAAACTGCATGAAGCCATCCGGGCTAAAATTGTAAAGTCGACGCACTCCACGGACGCGTGACCTTAAAAAATCACACACAAAAAACAAACTTAACTCCCCACACACAAAATTCACTTTCGAATACTCGCGACAAATCAGCGGTCCTTTCAGAAATAAACGACTATCACCATTCAAGACCACCCGACTTAAATTAGGGCGTAACTCCAATATTTACACGACGCAATATCGACCTTAAATCTAAAGCAGTAAAATAAGATTTCAAATAGCTCATTTCGAATGCAAGTACAGGAGTCACTGGAGCCTGGATAATGCCCCGCGCGGGTCGTTTGAATTTATCGAATTTCGACTTAATCACGTTTGCCACAGGACTGTCATTCGTTTGCAGTCATTACTCCGTCTGATGTCAAAAGGACGTAAGTTCATATTTTGATATTGAATGGGATTGAGACTTGTTGGTTTAGTTTTATGTTTGTTTGTTGTTTGTGTCGGTTCATGGAAGTGTCATGACATTGCATTCCAGGCGATGCGAATGACTCTGCGATGACAACGTCCAGACAAGGGCATCGTTGGCTCGCGCGGAGGGCATCGCCTACACATAGCTGATTGATTCTGTATGTATATGTATGAACTGATATGTCTACCTTATTCGGAAGTCAGACGTAAACATGTTTTGTTTGCAGTTATTTTAGGAACTATCGTAATATTAACTTGGGCACAATTAGCATTTGTAGATATTCCAATTACTACTTTCATGAGCTAATATATTAAACAGCCAATGTTGATTGTTTATTGTATAGCAGTCAATCAATTTTATCTCTAACATATTTTTTTAAAATAAAACATAAAAATATAGAAACAAGTCAAGCAATAATTACTAAGATATTTTTCATAATCTGGGCAGTGTCACCGACAGCCAGTATAAAGTATTAGTAATTGTAATCCGTAAAATGTATTTTATTAATTTTCATAATTAATATGTCTTGCTTCTACTATTTTAAACTTTATCTGTGTTTATCGACGGTGCTATGCTGTCTAGGCAGCGCTCATAGCATGGTATAGGATAAACACAGATAAAGTTTATATCGCGCGACGGATTAGTGCCATCCCGCTCGTTATTAATACGTAGAACGAGATAGCGATAAATGATTGCGCTGGGTAAACGCTGTCGCCGGAGCCATGCTACGGGAGCTGGTCTTTCTCATCTCACATGGAGATTCCATATTCTTATCATAATTTCCAACCAAGTTCAGAACTTGCTCGGTATCAAATTATACCCTAAGTTTCCTAAAGATAGCTAATTTGAATTCACTTGAATGCGAATTTAGCAAACTATTTGAATATTGCATGTAAGCATCCTGAGATGATGCACTGATGTAAAATTAATGACATGAATTTGCGAAATCATGTGGATTTAACAAGCTATACGATTTAATAAAATATTCTCTTGCTCATATACACGTTCCTGGTTGCATCCTTTTCTATCATTATTATTTGAAGAATGTATTTTTTAATATGTAGTTAAGTTAAATGGTGAATGAAAGGCTGTCATGTCAGTAACGCTAGGTATCAGATTCGTGTATTCTACCATTTCTACACCAAGGAAGGGACTCAGGGCCTGTATTGACGAGCATGGTTTCAGTCCCTTAGACTGTTTATATTCCAGCAGCAGCAACTAGGAACTATTGTAAATTTTCAACTGCAGATTACAGATGCTTCGAAACTCTGGGCACGCTTTTAAACTTCATCATCATCAGGTCTTTTTTGTCTTCACTGCAGGAGCATGACGCTCTCTGTACTACCAGAGCCATACTTGGCCACAGCAGCCAGAGTACTTGGCCACAGCAGCCAGAGGACTTGGCCTACACTCTCCTCGCTGGCCAGACGGGTTGGAGAGGACTCATTGATGTTTAAGTATAAGCTTTGTTTAGCTTGTATTTCCTAAGTCGCCTTCTACGAAATCCAGGGGAGGATTTGGAGTGGTCCTATTCTACTCTGCCGGAAACCACACGGCTTTTCAACTTATTCCTCTTTAAAGACGATGTCAATATCAATGGTCACCCTTGGTTTGCTTTTTCGTGTGTGCATCGTACACGCTTGTGCAAGTAGCACGGAGGAGTTCGATTTTTGTTATTTCACTTGTGGTCACCCATCCAAGTGCGGACTATGCCCGGTGTCGCTTTACTTGCGAGAGCGCTAGTAATACGCACTCAATCCCACTGGACTGTCTAGATCCTTCAGATACAGGTAAGAACATTATACTCTCACGTTGACTGTCTTCGTGGTCCAGAGGTCAAGGCGCTCGCTTTGTGATCATGATTCTGAGGTCCTGGGTTCGAATCCCACTGGGGAGAATACTTTGTGAAAAATTGTTTCCCGTCTGGTTAAGATATTGCAGGCTGGTTAAGATATAGACCCTTAAATGGTAAACAGAATATAGAGCACTTGGTCTTAAAAACAACTATCTGAAACATAATCAGAAAAGTAATGATTTCCTGTTTTCTTCCAGCTAAATCGCCTTTTGACACTAATGACGTTATTAAGATTCTCGCCCATTTCCTCGATCGGCATTTACATTATATTTATTTCTCCCAAATCCGGAAGAAATTAATTTCTAGGATTCTGAGAATATCGAACATACTCGAGAGACATCACTCTGCTATGATAGATGTGTGGTTATAGTGCAACATTAATTGAATGATGCAAGCCCACATCAAAGAGCTGTATAGAATGATGGACGTACTAGTTGCATAGTAATTTCCACCTCGAGTGTCTTCGCTTATTGTGTTCCGTATTTAGTATGTGTAGATAGCAGCTATCAATAGTGTATTAATGATCCTTAGTATAACACAAAAGCTATATCACCCGATTGCTGAAGAAGGGGAATGTTTTTGATGCGAATGTGTATAGAAAGGTAGGTTTCTGGATGCCTGTCCTTTTAGACTAGCCCACAAAATCCCTTTTATGATTTTTAACCGACTTCTAAAAAGGAGAAGGTTAGCAATTCATCACGATTTTTTATTGTTTTTTATGTATGTTCACCGATAATTCGAACACGCCTGGACCGATTTAAAAAATTGTTTTTTTGTTTAAAACGCTAGGTCTTCTGTTCTAGCCAAGTGTCTCGTCCATTTCCACTTCAACTGCGTGATCCGTCTACCTACGTCTTCGAACTTGGTTCTGCGGTGAATCTGTACGTTTAGTACACGGTCTATCATATACTATATCTATTAACTACATTTCTTTAACAGCTAAATTTAATAATGACCTAGCTGTGCCCGTGGGCTTCACTCCCCATAGGAAATTAGGAAAAAAGAGTCCCCTACTTCCTTCTCCGAGTCTCAAACTATATCCATATCAAATTTCACCTCAATAGGTTCAGTGGTTGAATCGTGAAGTGGTAACAAACAAACAAATATCCGTTCCGTTACCGCCAATACCAGACACAATAATAAACAATGAACGTGGACATTTATAAATGTCGTCCGGGTTTTTACCGGATATATAAACTCACTTTCGAATTTATAATACATACATACATACTATCACGTCTTTATCCCTAATGGGGCAGACAGAGCATTTTGGGTCTTGCGGTTCTATGGCAGAGCCCAGGGCCGCAAGACCCAAAGCCACTCTTAGCGTCATGATGGGCGAGTAGATGGAAAAGCAATCAATACAGTGATGGGTTGCTATGCTAGCCGCATCGCCTGTTAACATGATTTGCTTTTTGCCCATTCCCTCGATCGGCTTTTACGATCTGCGTGGGAAGAGAAGCAGCTGGTACATTCTAAGTTTTTTTATTTCTCCCAGACCAGCATGGGAGAAGAGGAAGGGAGAATTTATAATATTAGAAGGATAAAGGCTTTCAGAGTCAAGGGCGTCGTTTAATTATCTCGTCAAAGCTCGCATGCCATAACTTTGAGAACTTCAAGTTGACCCACAAAGGCTTTCGCACACAGGGCAGGAAACTTTAACAAGTTTGTCAAAACTGACTCATTAGCCCACTGAAAGGAAGCGCCATTTGTATGCCGTTTACGACTCTGTGTTAAGTGTTAAGTAGGTGAAGTGCCTTGTTTGGAATGTGTAATTTAAAGCTGTTAGTGAGACTTTGTTTATGTCGCTCTCATCTCAGCGTATTCCCAGTATCAACCTTAGCTGTATTGCTGTGAGCTTAGGGCTCCGCTTTTCAGCTTTTGAAAACTAAAATGAGTGTCAAATCAATCATCGTTCAACACAGAAATGCGTCCAGCCTTCTTAGCACCACGACAAATGTACACGATTTAAAAATGTACAAAATTTTTATGTATGTACATTTTTTCTTATTTAAAAAAAAAGCAATGCATTATAATAATTGAAAAAAAAAATGAGTATCATAGAGCACTCAGTTGAAACGAAGTTACAAAATATGAAGCCCCTTAAAAAAGCCCTTAAAATTTCCAGCCCCCAAAAAAGTTCGTAAAGGAAGAAAGTGACAGAAAAATAATAAACATTTTTTCACCTAGCTCCCATCCGCCAAACCCGTGCCGTCCGGAAAGGAACTTCATTGAAATATGAAATGAATTATTCAAACATGAGGTCTTAATTGAGTGCAGTTGAACTTAATTATGACCCTCGCGTCAGGCCTCCTTGGCACTTTCACCTTTTACTCTTCCGTGATAATTCATCCACCCATTTTTAACTATAGTTTCCTTTTTAAATTTTCTTGTATTTTACAATATTTTCCTCACAATCTGCGTCTAATCTCGCCCGTTTCACCACAAGGGGATAATTTACCCCATCCTACAAGTTTCAAGGAAACCGTTGTTTTGAAAGGCTTAGCACGCTTCCTTTTATTCTGTGTACAAGTTTTAATTGCTACTTAGGACTTAACAGACCGAAACTTGTTCAAGGTCACTTCTAAGAATGAAGAATTTAGAACCAATTTTGTATTAAATTAGTAACGTTAAAATATATACAACGCGGAAGGGTGAATATATACCTGTAATATAGTATAATGACATTGAAATAACAGACAAATAGTAAAAAAATACGTCATTTCCATACGAAATTTTGCAGCCGCCCTGGCAATTTGTATGGGATTTCCGAATTCCTTTTTTTTTGTTTTTTGGCTGTTATTAATCATTACATATCATTATAATATAGTGATCTAGTATAGCCTGTGGTACGATTTGTTACGGGTAAGTATGCCAGTGTCCTTCCATGTTGTATGGGTTTGTGTTGAGATTATTTACCTTTGGCGCTTTGATTTTTAAATCATCTGCCTTATTATTTGTTTTTCCTGTGTTTTTGATTTACATATTAGTATCAACAACACGTATTTATGTATTTTTACATTTTTTATATTAATTTTAGTACTTACAAATTACTGACCTTGAAAGTTATTGCTTTATTTAATTAAGTTTTGCCTCTGCATTAGGTATAATACATTTTTATGACAGTTAACATTAAGATATTATTAATTAGTAGTACAGAATTAAAAGAGAAACTAATGAAACGAGGTTTGCTCGAAAATTCTTATAATAACCCGTAAAACGAAGTTTAACAACTTTCAATCTTATAATGATTAGATTACTTTAAAATAACCAAGTAGTTAGGTTTACATAAGTTTTTACAATACAAGCTATGCAAAAAACGAAAAACATCTACAGCGTTTCCGTAGCATTTTCTTTTTTATAAGTTGCAGTGGCATAAAAATTTCAAATTAAAACCACATAATTTACGCGTAAGTAATTGTTAGCGCACAGTAAAGCACAAAGCAAAGTAGATACTCTTTACTACATATATGTAGTTAATACAGCATACAGCCTACCAATACAATATCCTTCCCAAAGCGATCGCGAACTCATGCAAGTGCCTGCCGTTTCCTTCCGCAACGGATGGTGGCGCTCAGACGATATTATGGCTAACAAGATGGCGGGGTCGACAAAATGGAGGCACGCTTAGTAAGTCAAGGTTTGATCTTATATCATCACTGGTTGGTTTTAACATCACTGGACTAATACATAAATAAATATTCGTCTTGTTCTGTTAAAAATCAATAAATTGAACTGAAAACTGCCTAAAAAGACACAGCCGGAACAAACTCTTTTTTCTTTGCTCGTAGAGTAAAAGGTAGTCTACGTAAATTCGCTGGTATCGTACATTGAGCTACAATACTTGTTCTTGACGAAATTGCCATAATTGTTGAATATAAGGTTCATAATAATATGCAGATTTCGGCTCCCTATTCATGCGGAGCTCCAGACCATTTCCTTCCGCAAGATGGCCGACAATATGGCGCATTGACAGAGTTACGAGCATTGTGTTAGTGTTTGCAAGTACTTTTTTTATGTGTGCGTCGACTATGTAGTAAAACAAAATTGATAAAGTTTTTTAAAGATTTCTTTGGTGTAGTTACCTAAATGCTTTGTAACTGAACTGAACAAACTGAACCAAACATTGCAGGTCAATACACTGCCTCAGTGAGTCACCAATTGTGCAACTAAGTGAATGAACGCTGTGTACTATCTATTAGTGGCTCGCTAATAGGCGCAGATAATATATGCCGTTAGATACTATTTGAGCTCGCGTTCGCTTGTTTACTATGCTTCATTGGCAATGTTGTCATGTATTTCGTATTTTCTTTTTGTAACTTTGATTCTAAGAATCACGGTAAACATGGCAAGTCTAAAGACCCTATAGGCTCTGTCTAACTCGTTCATCATCATCATCATCCTCTGTGTACTTGGCCAAAGCAGCCAGAAGACTTGGCCTACACTCTCCTTGCTGGCAGACAGGTTGAAGAGGTCTCATTGATGTTTATAAGCTTTGTTTAGCTTTTATTTCCTAAGTCACCTACTACGACATCCACGGGAGGACTTGGAATGGCCTTATTATTCTCGGTCGGAAACCACACGGAACGGGTCGGAAACCTTTTCCATTTTTACACCTACTATCACAATAAGCATGACTTTAAGGTCTTGTAACCTAAGCGGAATACAATAATATGTCTACTATGACCTGTCTTATTTGTTAGGGACGTGATAGTGTATTTGTATCGAAGTATGAGGTTTGCTGTATACAGATGTTAAATTATTCATTAAAAATAATCAATTTTCATTATGAAACACTTTCACAAGTTTATTTTCAATTCTTTCCAATACCCTACATGAACCCAGATTACCAAAATTCGATGAACAGGAAAGCTTTTATCTATGTAAATGAAATGATTATAACAAATTAGGAGGAAAAAACCCCAACAACAAAATCCACACTCAAAACCTAAGCGATCCGCGAGGGCACCCGATCTTGGCCTATGTTTAGTACAAGTATCTAACTAAAAGCGATTACTTAGCTCGTTATTGCTCATGTTTGACACTGAAATTCAATTGTTAGTTACGCGAGGTCACGTAGTGTACCAATGAAAAACTTAATCTAGATTAATAAAATAATGTTTTAAATTATAATATCAGGAAAAGTAACTTCTCAGCAGCTGAAGAGCTCAGTGGCTCGAGCTCCTCCGTGCTTCGGAAGGCACTTATAAGCCATTGGTCCCGCCTGTCATCATTGTATGGTAGTCGTGAAGCTAAGTCAGATGCCTTTAGGTAGCTTGAAAATTCTGACACCAGTATCGGTCACTACACATACAAAAAAATTCAAAAACAAACGTCTCGGAAACGTGTGATATACTGATAGTCGCACTAGCATTGAAGCATATTGTAAGTGAGAAAGATATTATTAATACATACATACATACTATCAAGTCTTTATCCTTAACGGGGCAATAGAGAACTTTGGGTCTTGCGGCTCTAAACAGACAGCCCAGGGCTTTAACATTTAAAGGCCCCTTTTGGGCGAGAAGGTGAAAAAAGGAATCAAAATAGTGATGGGCTGCTAGCCGCATCCCCTAATAAAATGATTAGTATTTTCTTCCAGTATAATTGATGTTTTTTCAAAACAAACAACTAACTTGAATATCAGTGACAATCACAGAAAATCATATCTTTACCAGTTATTTTCGTATAAAAAAAATCTAAACAATCGATTTGAACAAAATGTATGTGGATTACCTGGAAAGTATACTCTCAAACGAAAAAAATAATTTCTAAATCGGTCCAGGCGCCTTCGAGTAATCGGGAAACTCATATAAATAAGACGCATCATTGCTATATGCTGGGTGGTGCCATTTTGTTGTTAAACTAGTTTCAATTATTAAGGTTTCCTGTATTGCGTAAATTTGCACCAAATAAAGTGTTAGTTTCTTTCTGTAAGAAAAACATAAATAGATTCCGAAAAATTGAAAACCTTTTTCTTCTTCTTCTTCTTATATTTAAGAGCTGGGCTCTTGTCGGTGGAGTGCTTTCCATGTCTCTCTTCCTTCCGCTAAGTTCTTAACCTCTTTATATGTTTTCACGTTTAATTTTTCTTTTATTTGGTCTATAATTGTTCTTTTGGGTTTTCCTACTCCTCTCTTTCCTTCTATTTTTCCTTCCATTATTGTTTTAAAGAACGCATCGTGGCGTAGTAGATGACCGA